>CM054137.1:76037199-76047199 GCA_028751875.1 Rapana venosa | reverse complement strand
CTTTTTTCCCACCATTAAAGTGGTTGTATCCCAACTTTGGGGATATAACATTTTATAATCAAATTCTTCTGCTGGAGTTGGTAGGAGGGGTGGTGGTGTTAGAATTTTTGGGGAAAGGATGCTAGGAGGGGGAAGTGGTGTTGGTGTTGGAATGTTCTAGTATATAGGGAAAGGGGTGTAATGACTGATAATGGGGCTGAATTTCTTGGTTTTTTTAATGAAGTGTTCATTTTTAGATAGTAGGGTATTCATATTCAATTTTTAAAAGAATAAAGTATTTGGGTTTTGTTTTGTCTTTTAGGTTATAAGGTATTCATAGTTGTATTTTTATTTTTGTCTGGGGATAGGGGCAGTGAACTTTGTGATTAGGTTCAAAGGAGGGTGGGGGATTTGAAGACAAAAGTAGAGGTTGCTGGTTTTAGAATGCGTGATTGAATAATATGAAGGGAGTGAATTTTAGAGAAGGTTTTATCTAAAAAGTAGGGGGCGCTGATGTGTGTGTGTGTGTGTGTGTGTGTGTGTGTGTGTGTGTGTGTGTGTGTGTGTGTGTGTTAAAGAGGGGGTAGAGAGTATGTTCAGGTTGGTGGGAATGGGGGTGGGGCGAAATGAGGGAGAGTGTGTGTAAAGGATTTGTACTGCATGGGAAATTGATGGAATGGTATACCACAGGTAATTGTCAACCCGTGTGTTTTTGTCTGGTATTTTTGTGTATGTGGGGTGTGCAGTGGAAAATTTCACTTAACTGAAATAACATGAATTTGAGTTCATGAATGTGTTGTGGTTGAAAGAAATCAAGATTGCTGGATTTGCATCTATAATCATTGACTTACAATTTGTCATTTTGGAAAGGATGGAAGTGCGGAAGGATTGGATTATCACCCCCCAAAAGTGCAGTATTTTGATTTGTAAAAAGCGTTTCCATCATATTAACCGTGCATTAAAAAGAACAAAATCTGGATAAGAAAACAATACAAAATATATATATATATATGCCTTTCATTCTATATGTATAAGCTTGCAGGCATCTTGTTTGGTGTGTCCTGTCACCTTATTTTGTTCTTGCCCTTTTGCTTTGCCGTAGGTCAGGGACATGCCCATTACCCAGGTCATAGCACTCCCAGCCCATTAATGGACTGCTTCATCTGCATCTCTCTCAGCAGTCTTTAATTTCCTTTGTTAGCACAAATGTACTCTGTAACGGCCTTTTTTGTTTTGCTCTGCTAGATCTGAGAAGGAAATAGGGGGGGGGGGGGGAGGGGTTGGAAGCCCCACAATGTAATTTTAAAAAACCCTGAAGAAGAATGACGGATGCAAATCTGGCTGTGTTAGCAAGACTAAAGTGAAATATGGTACATCAATCGGTTCTCATTGCTGCAGGAGTGATTGTCTGCTTTGTTTGTCCAACCTCTGTACTTTATTTTATATCGATTTGCGCTTTTTTTCTTCACTTCACTTAAAATGTTATATTCCAAAATTCCACTGTAGCAAATGTCAGAATGTATACTAGCAGATCACTGTGATGATACAGTGTGGCACAGGGTTTGATTTTTCCTTTTTTCGTTGCTTGCTTTTTCGCTTTCATAAAACCTGGCTTGTGTAAAATTAGAAAAGTCGCATGTGTGTATGTGGGTTTTTTTTTAGAGGTTGGTTGTAAACTGTTTACAAACAGTTGTACAAAACACTTGACTGTATTTTGTGTGCTTTAAATCAGTTTGTACAAGTAGAACAAAAATCATTGCATATCAGCAAGGAGTGCTTGTGGACAGCTAGTCTTTTAAAAACGCTTGATTTTCCACTTTTCTCTTTCTGTCAATCACATCTTTGACATTTTGTATTGAAGCATTTAGTGTAGTTTTCTTGAACTTGATTACCAAGCAGTGATGTTCCTTTTATTCTTGCATTTTTATGGAATCATTTTGTTCCTTTTTAAAAAAAAAATTCTCAATTTTGTAATTCTCAATTTTGTTGTACGGACTGCAGAGTGAAGCAGTTAGTTGCTGATAGCCTTTTTCTTTTAATAATTTTCTCTCAAAATGTAACATTGCTCTTTCTTGAATGAACCGTTCAATGCTTTTAGAGTTATATTTTTAGTAAATGGTTTGTGTTTTTTTGTTTGGCATTTTTCAGTATTTACTTTGGAGGCTTGAAATGGCTCTGCTTTTATCTGGGCAGTTGTGTTATTGGTTTTCTTGCATGTAACCATTTCAAGGAATGCCCACATTTTTCACCTTCATATGAAGGATAATGTATGTGTGTAGCTTGTTGCCTGTATCAATTCTTGATCACAACAGCGTGAATGACATGGCTTAAATCATGTCTTTAACCTATAATATGTATGTGAAATTCAATTGTTTTGCATGGTATCTAGTAGACTCGTTTAAGTTGAGAAGTTAATGCCCTCAACTTTGCTGCCCTCTCCCCCTATTTTCTGTCATTCCAGGATCAGAATTGTTTTATGTGGTTTATTTTGCAATATATTGCATTTGAAACTGCTTTCAAACTGATTTTACTTCAATTAGAGGTGATTTGGAAACCCCATTTGTCAGTTGTATGTTTTTTCTTGCTTTGGGGTTGCAAGTATCTCGCTCTGAACCCAGTTAAGCGTGATATAGAATCCCAACTGGAAATGGTGTGGAAACACTATTTGCAAGCCAGTTTATCTATATATATTCTGTGATAAAATCCAAGCTTGTCCATCTGAGTGGAGAAAATGTAGCATGTTCCTTCAGAGGTTCAACGAAAGATGTTCCCAGATATTTCCTGTAACCTGTTTTGCTTCCATTTTCCTGTATTTCACAACGGCCTTGTACAAAACTGACAATTGTACACCTTTCACACTATCCCTACGTAAGGGAGAGAACCCCTCCTTCCCAGTAGACATGCACTGTGCAGTTGTATGCTACTGTAACCCAGTAGTGGGTGATACAGAGAGAAGGGTTAGTAGATGGTTGGTTACCCTGTATCAGGTTACCTGTAGGGGGACAGGTTAAACAAGTGGTGAGCACACACCACTGGCACTTGGCTACCCAACTGACTTTTTCCTGACAAAAACAAGCTTTGCACAAATCCTTCTTCTTTAAAACTTTCAAGCTGTTGTTTTGCACTGACACTCTGGCTGTCTGTGCTTTCTGGCTGTAAAGATAGCATGGCTGGAATTAAGCTTTTTGTCACTTGTTTTAAAAGCATATTGGAATGAATACGCCATTGTGGTATGAGATTTTCGAATTATGGCATGAAGCGCTCAGACAGCAACTTTTATTAGTTATATGAGTAATAATGTGTAACGCTGCTAAGTGCCCAAGTTGGGCCCAGCGCATCTGAATTAGGCATAAGAGACAATTATCTATTGTCTTACTGGGAAAAAAGGCAGGAGAAAGGACCAGGAAAGGTAAAAAACTGACAAGTAAGAATTGGCATGAAGAAAAGGAACAAGGCAGAAACAGAGTGATAGAAAAGAGGAAATTTCTAGGCCAGAATTGTGGGGATGCTATTTACACTGACAGGCCTCCAGCATCCCCACAGAGGAGTGTGGGAATTCAAAAGGGAACAAAAGTCAGTTGGTCGGTCATTGTGTCACTGCTGGTCAGAGCATTGGGAAAAGCCTACCTCCCCCTTCAGCCAAAAAAGAGAGGCTGGAGTTAGGGTTGGGTAGCCGGCTCGCAGCAGAAAGTGAGTCTTTAAGACTGCATAACAGTGAAAAGGAAATACTGAATTATTTAGAAATTGTATTTTCAAAACTTGGTGAATTTTTGTGTATCTTTTGTCTGCATATGCATATTTCATGGGGTGGGGCTCAAAATAAGCTGTAGCTTGATGCCCTTCCCCTGCTGCTGTATTGTGCATCGTTTGCTTATGTTGTATGTATATTGAATGAATCATGTTTAAACCAAAACTTTGTGAAAGTTATTGCAAAAATAAAACTTGACCAAGCTCTTTGTTGGGAGTTCCATTCATGAATGACCCACTGTGTTTACAAATGTAGGGAATGTGCACAAAATCTGATTGCATATACATCTTTTTCTGTATTTCTCTTTTGTATGTCTGCCTTTCTCTTTCAATTATACTCGTATCAGTCCATGATACATACATGAACAGCCCTGACCAATTTAGATGTCTATTAGAAATATAAAGATGCATGCATAAGATAAGTACTCTTCATTATCATACAAGCACACCTTAAACAGTGTAAATCGGTTCCCCAAATCACTTTAAAATATGCTCAGATTTATGAAAACAGCCTGCAAAAGTGTTAATAATGTTGTCAAATTTGTTTGAATGGTTGATGTGATGCTGACATTGCCCTGCAGGCTGTGGGTTTTGCCCGAGGCTCTTTCAGTATAACATCCCCCACCCTCTGAAAGTTCTGAGCCAGGAATGTCCCCTTGTCTATCACTCCCTTTACTTCTGTTGTTTATCTTGCCCTTTCATCTCTTGCTTGAGCATAATCTAGTCACACGTTTTGAAGTAAATGGATAACAGAAAAACCTTTCACAGCAGATTCAATATTGATCCTTTGCATGAAATGGGTAATTTTTATTCCTACAAAGTGATTTACATGTCAAATTGACAACGGCTACATAATTTACAAAGCTATCGGTTGTATCTTAAATTGAACTGTGGATAATTGTAGTCTGATTCACTCAATCACGCAAATTGCTAATCTTCATTAACACTTTGTCAAATGACAAGTGACAATCTGTGAAGGCTGTGTGTGGTTGGGGGGGGGGGGGAGGGGGTTCTTCCTATTGAAAGAAAACTGCTTGTAAAATATGGAAACAAAACGAATATTAGCATCCCAATGAAACTTGAAACGTTCCATTGTTCATGTTAAGTTAAATAGCTTCATTTTTCTTTCTTTTGATTATTTCATTTTGAGGATAATGGAATAAACAATCGTCTGTTTATTTTACATTCAGTCCTCGTGTGCATGCAGTATGTAAATTTTGTCAACCATGTTCCCACCAGCACACAATGCCTTGAGAGAATTTCAGGTTTTGATTTTTTATCCAGTACTATAGCTCCCAGATATTTAAAGCTATGGACGGGTTTAATTTTCTTATTGTCTGTTATCATAATGTCAGTGCTGATGCCATCCTGATCACCACACACAGGGTCTGACAAAATAACATTTTAATTTTGTTCATGTCAAGTCAAAAACACTTTAATCATCCCATGAAGGACAATTGCAATACTGACAGCCACTCTTGTTGTGTACAATCCTAAAGGAATGCCACTCTTGCTGTGTACAATCCTAAAGGAATGCCACTCTTGCTGTGTACAATCCTAAAGGAATGCCACTCTTGCTGTGTACAATCCTAAAGGAATGACACTCTTGCTGTGTACAATCCTAAAGGAATGCCACTCTCGCTGTGTACAATCCTAAAAGAATGCCACTCTTGCTTTGTACAATCCTAAAGGAATGTTCTCTTGCTGTGTAAAATCCTAAAGGAATGCTACTCTTGCTGTGTACAATCCTAAAGGAATGCTACTCTTGCTGTGTACAATCTTAGAGGAATGTTCTCTTGCTGTGTACAATCCTAAAAGAATGCCAC
The DNA here is from genome assembly GCA_028751875.1 of Rapana venosa. Lineage (NCBI taxonomy): Eukaryota > Metazoa > Mollusca > Gastropoda > Neogastropoda > Muricidae > Rapana > Rapana venosa. The sequence continues at coordinate 76,041,647 of CM054137.1, read as the reverse complement.
TCTTGCTGTGTACAATCCTAAAGGAATACCAATCTTGCTGTGTACAATCCTAAAGGAATGACACTCTTGCTGTGTACACTCCTAAAGGAATGCCACTCTCGCTGTGTACAATCCTAAAGGAATGTTCTCTTGCTGTGTACAATCCTAAAGGAATGCTACTCTTGCTGTGTACAATCCTAAAGGAATGCCCACTCTGTACAATCCTACAGGAATGTTCTCTTGCTGTGTACAATCCTAAAAGAATGCCACTCTTGCTGTGTACAATCCTAAAGGAATACCACTCTTGCTGTGTACAATCCTAAAGGAATGCCACTCTTGCTGTGTACAATCCTAAAGGAATGTTCTCTTGCTGTGTACAATCCTAAAGGAATGTTCTCTTGCTGTGTACAATCCTAAAGGAATGCTACTCTTGCTGTGTACAATCCTAAAGGAATGCCACTCTGTATAATCCTACAGGAATGTTCTCTTGCTGTGTACAATCCTAAAGGAATGCCACTCTGTACAATCCTAAAGGAATGCCACTCTGTACAATCCTAAAGGAATGCCACTCTACAATCCTAAAGGAATCCACTCTGTACAATCCTAAAGGAATGCCACTCTGAACAATCCTAAAGGAATTCCACTCTGTACAATCCTAAAGGAATGCCACTCACGTTCATGTTTACACTGAAACCAGTCAAAGGCCTTCAACTGCATGTTTTTTTGTTTTTTTTTTAAATAAAAGAATATTTCACATGGCTCACAAACCTTCATATGTTTTATTTACATTTGTACATGATCTCATAATAATATTTTTGGTAGAAGAAACTCAGGTTGTAAAATCATGGTAATGAACCATAAACGCATTACATTTACACCATAATATCATATCACAGAGACATCTCAACCATAGGAGCGCCATGGAAGACTGCAATATCCAGTTTTTTCCCCAGAAAACATAAATGACATACAGGTTTTTTAAAGATCAGTCAAATCATTTTCAAATTTCCAACTTGGGAGTCAAATATCAGCGGTACACATGTACGATTAAGACATCAAATCAAACATTTCCAGAACTTCATTAAAATAAACTTTTAAAAAGTCATGTTGACCTATGATCTCAAGTACTTGATAATTATTTTTTCTTAAATCGACCAAGACCTCTAAAATCAGCAGTATCGACGGAATCACAACACAAGGATCACAAATCAACCCAAAAACCATGTCATTTCTCCTTTTGCCTGGCAGTCTCTATTCGCTGAAAGAGGGACCTGAGATTGGCCAGACCCAGCCAGTAGCCGTCTTCGTAGCTGCCCGGTAGCCACTGGGAGTGGTGGTCCACGGCGACTTTGGCCGGCAAAGAGCAGCACTTGGCAAAGTCGATCATCCACACCCCTGTCTTGCCGCTGCCATCGTGCACGAACAGCAGAGAGCTCCCCACAATCTGCACACAACGCGGAGCAGTCGTTCCGTGAGCATCAAACATTTTCACATAGGGATGTGATGGACCCTATAGCCGAGTGGTTAAGACCGTTGGACTTCAATCCCGTGGTTCCGTGAAGTCGTGGGTTCGAATCTTGGCGGGATCTGGGTGAATCAAGGGTGGGTTTGTTTTTTACGATCTCCCACATCGACTTCAAGTGCAGACCTGCCAGTGCCTTAATTCCCTTCGTGTATATACACATGCAGAAGATCAAATAATTATACATACTAAACATCCGTAATTCATATCAGCGTTGGTGGGTTACAGAAACTGGGGAAATTGGGGGGACGGGACAGCCTAGTGGTTAGAACATTGCAATCGTAATCTGACGACCCGGGTTCGAATCCCGTTCAAAGGGGATATTTTCCCCCTGGAGTTAACATCAGTGCAGACTCCACTCTCCCTAAAAGTCCTTCGGATGAAACTATAAACCGAGGACCCGTATGCGAACGCACGCTGAACATCTTTACGCACATGGTAAATCCTGTTAGTCTTTTCGAAAGAGTAGGCCATTGTGTGCTAGTGGGACACAGATGACAGAATTTACAAAACCGCATACTCACGAGGACTAGATGTAAGGCAGGCACACGAGCGCTTATTCCATTATCCTCAATATAAAAGAATAAAAAACAAATAAAATAAACACGAACATACCCTGCATACATCCCCAAAGTCGGAGTGCGGCTACCTTCATGGTGGGCAAAAACGGTCGAATAGGCAAAATTTCACCATGGGTGAACCTCGGAGCTCTTGTCGAGACAACGGGGTAAAAAAAAGAGAAGGTTATTATTGTTGAGATGGTATTTACGTCCCAGCAGAGATTTCCGATTGAGGGACAGTGAGAAGGAGATGATAATTATATATAGTCCCAAGAGAATTGGACTCACTACTTAAGTGGTGTGGGTGGCGTGACTGCCTGTTGGTTAGAGCGTTGAGTTCGCAATCTGACGGCCCGGGTTCGAACCACTACAGAGGCACCCGTTCAAGGGGATTTTCTTCCCCTCTGGAGTTCACATCAGTACCGACTCCACTCCCCTGAAAGTCCATCGGCTGAAACTAGGGTCTGTAAACCAAGATCCCAAGTGCGAATGCATGCAGAACATCTTGCGCGCGCACAATGTTAAAACCCGTTCCACGTTTCGGAAGAGTATGCCATAGCGTGCCTGTTGGAATAGTTGACAGTTTTTAAACGCGTGCACACGGGTGTCATGCTTAGACACCGTCCCCGAAGCCGGAACGCGGCTACCTTATTGATGGGCACAAAAGGTCGCGTACGCAAAATTTCGCCACTGGTGAACCCTGGAGCTCTAGCCGATGAACAACAACAATAACAACAACAACAACGAAATGTGTGTGCCATATGTTCTACGTGCACTGGCAAACAGATGGTCAGTTTCTTCTCTCTCATCTGAGGGATTTTCAGGGGGAATGAATTTGGTCAATGTCAACTCCAGTGGGACATTCATTTTTAACAGACGCTGACCTCGATGGAGATTGAACCCTTGTGTCCACCCTTTGCCGTCACATTACTGTGTTCTAACCACTAAGAACAAGAAAACCGGGTGATGCTGTACAGGTGCCTTCTTCTGCACACACGCACGCGCACAGGCGCTCGCGCAAGCACGTACATCACACACACACACACACGTACACTGACACACACACACCACAATGACACACACTCACACACAAGACACACACACAACCACAACACACACACACACACACAACACACACAAACACACACACACACACACACACACACACACACACACAAGACACACACACACTTTACCTCGTGAGAATGAAAGAAGGGTGAAGATTCCTGTTCCTTCTGGAGGTTTTGTAGCAAGGACACGTACTGTTCCTGCAACAAGCAACAGATACAACAAGGGTAGCAGAAGCAAACTCGCCACATAACAACATTAGCACAGTGGTTAGAGCAATGACCCCGAGGGCTGTGGCAGAGTGGGGCAGGTTTGAACCCATAACAGTATCTGTGGGATATTTAAATTTTATTTAATTTTATTCTTTTATATCAAGGATAATGGAATAAGCACTTATGTGCTTTTTTTTACCCGTGTGTATGCGATTTTGTAAATTCTGTCATCTGTTCCCATCGGCACACAATGGCCTACTCTCACGAAAAGCGGGACAGGATTTAACGTGTGCGCAAGATGTTCTGCGTGCGTTCGCACACAGGGGACCTCGGTTTATAGTCTCATCCTGAAGGACTTTTGGGGAGAGTGGAGTCTGCACTGATGTTAACTCCAGGGGAAAAATGAATATCCCCTTGAACGGGAATCGAACCCGGGTCGTCAGATTGCGCAGTGTTCTAACCACTAGATTGGGAGGTGGGGTGGGGTGGGGGTGGGGGGTGGGGTTCTGAGTCAGAGTGAAGTGTGGTACAGGTATGGCGTCGTTAAGTGGTTTTTGTCCTAAAGTGGACAGGCTCAACGGAGATAAGAACTCCTCACTCGGTCTGGAAACTTCTTGTGGAAACTTAATCTTCTCTTCTTTCCTTCACCAGGTGGGCTGCCAATGCACAGACTGCAAATCGCAGCAAGACAAATGATTCCAAATCTGACAATTCCTATCATCTTTATGAGCGTGAGAATCAGGTAAAAACTAACATATTTTTCCCGGGAAAGTTAAGGGAGTACTAACTCGTTTTCAGTTCGCCAGTCTGCACTGGGTTTTTTGATTTATGTAATATCTTTTTATTGCCGTTATTCAGGGTCTTTTTCATGTGCAGCAGTTTAAAAAAATCCCTGTTACGTTTGGACAAGATTAGCAGAAGTGAACGCTTAAAATCCGTGAACTGTGAGGTTCAGGGTTAGATTCCTTACCTCGACTATTCTTCCCAGTTTGACGGGAAAATTCGAACTGGATATGAAGTCTTCAGGAGGAGACTCTTAAACCACTCAGGCCCATAATTACGCTTACTGACTTAATAATAATAATAATATAATAATAATAATAATAA
>CM054137.1:76027199-76034699 GCA_028751875.1 Rapana venosa | reverse complement strand
TTTCGCGCCTTGGCTTCAGTACAGTTCCCCCAGTTCACCCAGCTGTAAATGGGTACCTGCCCTCTTTAGGGTCAGGGAAGGTAAAGCAGCGAGGGAGAGGAGATATGGGCGCCGCCCTCAATATGCTGGCCCTAGAGAAGTGAGGTCTCTGACGCCTCGCTCCCCTACGACCTTAATATAGGTTATGGGACACCTTTACCGTTACCTTTTTATATCTTGCACAGACAAATCAAAGCGCTTGCACTCAACTCATTCTTACACAGTCAAGCAACCAATAGCAAGTAATAGGTCTAACAAGTCCAAATGCACACTCACTCACACACACACACACACACACCACACACACACACACACACACACACACACACACACACACACACACACACGTTATACACTTTGGCAGGGTGATGGAAGTTTTGGCTGTTGAAAAGCAGGGATGGCTATGAAATGAAATAGGAGAGGAAATTCTTAGGTTTTGAAACAAATATGTCTTGAGGCCAGATTTTAAAAGTGTCACAAGAAGGTCTTTGGCGAAGAGAGATAGGGAGGCCATTCCAAATAGATGGACCAGAAACAGAGAAAGAGCGACGGCCAACAGTGGACTGGTCTTCTCCTGTGCTTGTCACTCTGTATTCAGGAGGTCTAGACGCCTGCTGGCCTCAGCCGACACGTTCCGACTTCAGGGCAAGGGCAGCTCATCAGAAAGTTCAGAAGAAGAAAAAAATCAGATTTGTATGAAAAGAGACAGGAGAATGGGATAGAAACAAATGGATATTCTTCTTCGTCGTCGTCGTCGTCGTCGAACGCTCAGACAGCAACTGTTGTTGTCTGTCATATGAGCGAAAATGCGTTGTGCTGCTGTTAATTAAGCGCCTAACAAATCAGGCTCAGCGGGTGGGAGAAAATGATCTTTTAAGTCTTTCTGGGAGAAAAGGCAGAAGACTGGATCAAGAAGGCAGAAATCAGACAAGAAGGAGGTGACAGGAAAGAAACAAAACAAGGCAACAACAAAGAGAGGAATAGAAAAGAGGAAATACCTAGCACAGAATTTCCAGAAGGTGGGGATGCTGTTTATACTGACAGGCCCCCGGCATCCCTACGGGGAAGCAGATGGATGTTACCCCTTACCTTGGCGTCAGCTTTCCTGTTACAGGGAGAAAGGCCTTCGGATGAGACTATAAACCGAGGCCCCGTGTGCGAACGCATGCAAAACATCTTGCGCACACGTTAAATCCTGGTCCGCTTTTCGAAAGAGTAGGCCATTGTGTGCCGGTGGGAACAGATGACAAAATTTACAAAACCGCATACACACGGGGACTGGATGTAAAAAAAAAAAGCACATGAGTGCTTATTCCATTATCCTCGATATTTAAAAAAAAAAAAAAAAATGAGCGCTTTGATTTGTTGCTCTACAAGATTCAGCGCTACATAAATTCCATACATTATTATTATTATTAGATGGATGTTATCCCTTACCTTGACGTCAGCTTTTCCGTTATAGGGAGAAAAAAATGGATATTATTGCCCCTCACCTTTCTCAGCGTGGGCTCCTTCTCTGCCTTGAGCATCTCCTTGTAGAGGTAGGTCCTGAGGCCCATCTTGACGTCCATCACGCTGGGTCTGCTGAAGCCGCTCTGCAGGTTCTGCAGCTGGATGTAGTCTGCCCCGCTGTCAAGGAAACTCACCACATGGGGATCGGGGGGCTAGAGGTAACGCCCCTGCCTATAAAGCCAAAAGGGGGCGGACGGGACAGCCTAGTGGTTAGAACATTGCGCTCGCAATCTGACGACCCAGGTTCGATTCCCGTTCAAGGGGATATTTTCCCCTTGGAGTTAACATCAGTACAGACTCCAGTCTCCTCAAAAGTCCTTCGGAGGAGACTATAAACCGAGGCCCCGTGTGCGAACGCAAGCAGAATCTAGAACATCTTGCGCACACGTTAAAATCCTGTTCCGCTTTTCGTAAGAGTAGGCCATTGTGTGCCGGTGGGAACAGATGGCAGAATTGACAAAACCGCATACACACAGAGACTGGATGTAAAAAAAAAAGCACATAAGTGCTTATTCCATTATCCTCGATAGAAAAGAATTATTAAAAAAAAAAGAAGTCCGGGTTGGAAGTGTGCGTGGTTCGATGTTCTAACAACTGCGTTATTCTCCTTCTTCCCCGAATGCTCAGACACCCAACTACTATTGTCTGTCATGAAAATGCGCTGCGCTGCCGTTAAGCGCCTGACAAATCAGGCCCAGCGCATCCCACTTCGGCGTTATTCTGTTATGGATAAAGTGTTGGTTGTTTTAAACCTGCCATAGCTGGCCTGGCAATCATGGCCACCAAGATACATTAACCAGCTGGTAGGGTTTTGTTGTTGTTGTTTTTACAAAAGCGTAACTATTCCTTGACAATGTAGCTAACCGTTGTTTCTCGACAGTCCCGTAACGAACTACAGTTAAAAATGTATTTGGTGGTAATGTAATGAAATTAACAGAAATTTCTTGACAATAATAACTAACGGCATTTAAAAAAACAAAAACACTATAAATAACCGAAATAGAAAAGTGGGAATACCTAGCACAGAATTTCCAGAAGGTGAGGATTTATTATTTGAGTACTCAAATAAGCATTGCTTGTTGTACTCATTTCATGTATTAGCGCTATGTTGTTTCTGAACTAATAACATTTCGTTATAACCAAATAACCGCAATTTCTTTGACAAAATAATAACTAACGGCAATTTTCTTGAAAGCAACGTAACCAACGGCGATTTCCTGATAAACATAATAACAAATAGCAATAAACCCGTCATAAACCAAAGGATACCTTTACCGTCTTTCTTGACGGCGCCATAGAACTGGGGCATGAACTGGTGGTACAGTTGTCCCCCTTCCTCCTGCAGTTTCGTCAGGTTCTTCTCCTCACAGGGGTCTCGCAGCTTCAGAACAGTTCCCTCCGGCCCCGCCAGAAAGCTGCCTGGAGTCAAGTCAAGTCAAGGCAAGTCAAGTCAAGTCAAGGCAAGTCAAATCAAGGCAAGGCAAGTCAAGTCAAGGCAAGTCAGGGCAATTCAAATCAAGGCAAGTCAAATCAAGCCCAGGCAATTCAAGGCAAGTCAAATCAAATCAAGGCAATTCAATTCAAGTCAAATCAAAGCTAGTCAAGTCAAATAAAGTCAAGGCAAGTCAAGTGAAATCAAGTCAAGGCAATTCAAGTGAAATCAAGTCAAGGCAATTCAAGTCAAGTGAAATCAAGTCAAATCAAAGCAAGGCAATTCAAGTCAAGTCAAGTCAAATGAAGGTCATCATCATCAGACCCGTGACCTTGGCGGTCGTGGGGGAGACATGAAAGACGATGCCGTGGTAAGCCTCCTCCATCCATCTCGGTCCTCGGCTCTGCGCAGTAGTGCCGAGTCATTCATCCTGGTCCATTCTCTGATGTTGTCCATCCATGACTTGTTCTGTCTCCCCCCCCTTCCTCCCCCCCTTTCGAGTGTTCCCTGCAGTACTGTTTTGGGCAGAGTGTTGTGGGGGGTGACGTGGCCAACCATGTCAGCTTTTCTTCTTGACGATGGTGAGAAAGGGGTTCCTGTGGACCTGCCAGCCTGTTATTTACTCTTGACAAATTCGTTGGTCTTCGTTCTCTCCAGATAGCCCAGTAGTTTTCCTATGCATTTTGTTTCGAATAAACTGGATTCGCTTTGCTGTTTCAGCATCAATGTCCGGGTTTTCACTTCCGTACAGCAGGATCGACTGAATTAGGGCTTTGTAGAGCTTTAGTTGATTGGAAACTGATCTCTTTACTTTTCCATATGGTGGTGAGTTTTTGTCATGGAAGATGTTGCCATGGCTATTCTGACTTGATTTCTGTCGACGATCGCCCGTCCTTTGTGAGTGTAGCGCCGAGGTATTTAAAAGCGTCTAACCTCCTCCAGTTGTTGGCCGTTCATGTAAATTTTAAGGGGTGGCATTGCTCGTGCTGTTCACAAGTACTTTACTTTTTCTCCGAGCTCACCTCCATCCCATATGCTCCACTCTGTTCTCAAGTCTGGTCGTAAGATCTTGCAGCTCTGTGTTACTTCCGCCCATGAGGTCAATGTCATCCCGGGAAACCGTAAGTTGTTGAGGGGGCTGCCGCCAATGGAGATGGTAGGGTGGAAGTCATGGAGGGGCTCTCTCATGATGTTTCCAAGAACAGATTGAACAGACTGGAGATAACAAGGCATCCTTGTCGGGCCCCAACTGTGGTTTTGAATAGTCTCCGACCTGATTGTTCAGAAGGACTGCACTGCTTGCGGTGTTGTATAGTGCTTGAAAAGGTTTGCACAGTCCTTCTTCAATGCCAAACATTCTGAGGACCTGCCACAGGCCTTCGTGCCATAAATCTGTCAAAACCTTTTTGAAGTCGATGAAGTTGTGGAACAGGTCTCTCTGATGTTGAAGATGTTTTTTCCATCATGAAGTGGCAGTTAAAAATCTTTCGATTGTGCTCCTGCCTGCCCTGAACCCACTTGTTCCTCTGCAAGGTGTTCTTCTGCCTCCTTCTTGAGTCGATTCAAAATAACTTTGAGCATGATCTTGCTGGTATGGCTGATGAGGCTGATTGTTCTATAGTTTTGGCATTGGCGTAAATTCCCCTTCTTGGGCAGGGGTATGATGAGTGATTGTGTCCAGTCTGTTGGCCACTGTTTTGTCTCCCAAATCTTCTGACAAATGAAGGTAAATCAAGTCAAATCAAGGCAATTCAAGTCAAATCAAGCCCAGGCAAGTCAAATCAAGGCAAGTCAAGGCAATTCAAGTCAAATCAAGCCCAGGCAAGTCAAATCAAGGCAAGTCAAGTCAAGTCAATTCAAATCAAGGCAATTCAAGTCAAGCCAAATCAAGCCCAGGCAAGTCAAGTCAAGGGAATTAATTGGCTGGCTCTTGGTAGATAACGGGCTTGTCTAAGCATGGTCTGACGATAGTGTCAATAAAGTGTTGGGTATTGTGTATCCAAGGGGATTTTAACGCCAAAGTAGGTCCTGACTCTTACAACCAATGGGCCGGAACAGTTGGTCAGTTTGGAACTGGGGAGACCAACGACAGGGGACTACGTCTGCTGGAGTTTGCCTGCACCCACAGACTTACCATTGCCAATACCCTCTATCCCCACAAGCAGTCAAGGAGGACAACCTGGCATGCGCCAAACGGGAAGATCCATAACCAAATAGATTTTATCTTAACAAACCCCGGGGCTTCAAATCCAGCATCAACAGAGCCAGAACAAGAACATACCCTGGGGCTGACATAGGGAGCGACCACGCCTTGTGCTGCTGGTATTCAAAATGAAGCTGAAGAAAAACAAACAGCCTGCAAACCCACGTATCAAATTTGACGTGGACAAACTGAAAGATCCAATGTCGAGGAGGTTTTTCCAAGCAAGCTTGGCGGACGTTTTGCGGCATTTAAACCCCCCTGGACAATGACATCAAGACCTCACCAAAACTCAATGAGCAGTCCGAAAACAGCAGAGGAGGTACTCGGTCGTCAGAGGAATAAACACCAGCCATGGACTCCAAAGACATCTTGGACCCGCGATACAAGAAGAGCACTGAAACCAACCAGGTCTTCCAACCCAAAGAATACCGGGAGGCCAAAAAATCTCGTGAAGAAGTCAATGTTAAAGGCCCGAGAGAAGTGGTCAGTGACAATGTGATGAGATCGAAAAAAACATGAAATGGGGCAACAGTAAAAAGGCATACGACACCCTGAAAAACACAAAACCACTTCAAACCAAATTTATCATCATTGAAAGACAGCTCGGAAACCTCCTCACAGAAAGCTCAGCTGCATTGAACAGGTGGGCTGAATATTGTCAAAAACTGTACAAATACCCAATACAACCTGACAAGACATAATAGAAGAGAAAGCAGCAACATCAAGAGCACCCTCGCATTACCTATACTGAGGGAGAAGTGGAAGAAGCCATCCGCAGCTTACCAGTAGGAAAGCCCGGACAGACAATAACCAGCAAAAGCTGCTCAAGCATGGGCGAACGTCATCACATATGTTACAGCTATCTTCAGAAGAATTGGGGGACAAAACATTTGGGCCAAAAGAATGGACACAAATCACCATCATACCCCTGCCCAAGAAGGAATTTACGCCAATGCCAAAACTATAGAACAATCAGCCTCATCACCACGCAGCAAATCATGCTCAAAGTTATTTTGAATGACTCAAGAAGGGGCAGAAGAAACCTTGCAGAGGAACAAGCTGGGTTTCAGGGCAGGCAGGGGCACAATCGAACAGATTTTTAACTGCCAAATCATGATGGAAAAACATCTCCAACACGAGAACCTGTTCCACAAACTCACGACTTCAAGAGGCTTTTGACAGAGTATGGCACGAAGGGCCCGTGGCAAGGTCCCAAATGTTGGCATTGAAGAAGGACAAATGCAATCACCAAGCACTATACAAACACTGCAAGCAAAGGGAGTCCTCTGAACAAACAGGTCGGAGACTTTCTTCAAAAACCACAGTTGGGCCGACAAGGATTCCTGTTATCTCCAAGTCCTGTTCAATCTGTTCTTGGAAACATCATGAAGAAACCCTCCATGACTTCCACTCACCATCTCCATTGGCGGCAGACCCCCAACAAAATACGGTGCCGATTACATTGACCTCAAGGCGGAAGTAAACACAGAAGCGCCAAGATCTTACGACCAGACTTGAGAACAAGCTGGAGCATAAGGGATGGAGGTGAGCTCGGAGAAAAGAAAGTACTTGTGAACGCACGAGCAATGCCACCGCTAAAATTACAAAGAACGCTGGAGAGGGAGATCTTTTAAATACCCCGGGGCTACACCACAAAGGGGGGCGATCGACGAAGAAATCCAAAGTCAAATAAACCATGGCAACATCTTCCATGACAAAACTCACCACCATATGGGAAAAAAAAAGAGATCATTTTTCCCCAAACAAACAAAGCTCTAACAAAACCCCAATTATTTAATCCTGGTGTAAAGGGGAAATGAAACCTGGGCATTGACTGCTGAAAAGAAAACGAAAACCCGTCATTCGAAAAAAAATTTCCAAAAGAAAAATTTCTGGGGGGCCATAACTGGAGAGAAAAGAAAGGGGAACCAAAGGGGAAAATTTTTCAAAAGCAAATAAACCGCTGGAGGGGCCCCAAAAAACCCTTCTCAAACCCTGCTAAAAAAAAAGCTGACATGGTTTTGGCCACGTCCCCCCCCCAAAACTCTGCCCAAAAAAGTAAACCCCGGGGAAAACTCGAAGGTGGCAGAAGGAGGGAAACAGAACAAGTCAAAGGATGGGGCAACATCAGAGAATGGACCAGGATGAATGCCCCGGCCCCTACGCGAAGCCAGGGCCGAGATGGATGGGGACTTACCACGGGTCGTCTTTCATGTCTCCCCCCCGACCGCCCCAAAGGGCACGGGTCTGATGATGAGATGAAAATTTTTATTTCCGAAAAAAGGGAGTCATACTCAGTTAAAGGGGCGCAGGT
>CM054137.1:76019699-76024699 GCA_028751875.1 Rapana venosa | reverse complement strand
GGTGAACTGGGGGACTGCACTGAAGCCAAAGCGCGCAAACGGTCACCCATCCACTCGGTAACCACGCTCAATGCTGCTTAAAACCTTAGCTTGGGGAAAGCAAGTGCTCTGACCACTGAGTTGTCCCGTTCCCAATGTTAGTCATGTTACAGTCATCAAAACAAAACCAGCATCACGTTTCGTCACTTAAAAGAAAGCACACAAAAAACCCAGACAAAGACTGTGCATGTCGAGCATGGTCATTAAAAAAAAAGCCAAAACAGACCGTGCCAAGTCTAGTCATGAAAAGAAGAACAAAAGACAGCCAGTAATGTCACGAACGTTCATAAAACAAAGACAATGAGCGTTAGGAGTATGTCATCCAAATAACAAAGACAGCGTGTGTGTGGCGTTATTGAAATTAGCGCACGCCTAAGAAAACAGGCGCAGGAGAGTAGTTAACTCTGCCGAAATGATCTTGTACATATCCATTTTTATTCACACGAAAAAATGTATAAAGAAAATTGATAGGACAGGATAGTGTACCACAGCAAAGTCCAGTAGGACGACAAAATGATACGAACATAAGACACTGACTTAAAGAGAAGTCGGTGAATTGTTCCTAATCTTTTATTTTGCGTTGACCTTTTTAGTACCTGACAATCTTCCTTCAAATTTCTGTGCATTACAGTCCAGTATAGTTTCAGGGTAACATTACTTCAAAACAAAATACAATCCATGATGATGATATGGGATTTCTGTAGCACCGAATCTTGTAAAGCGAATGAATTAATTCAAAGCGTCTGTGAACTTTAAAAGACCGACTGTGAGAAAAGTGGGTGTGGACTGTTTGTCTTCTTTTGCTGCATTTGACAACAACAGCTTACAATCTTTTGTCTACAGCTTCCAGACATTTATCTTTAAATATATTTTTTAAAAATGGGACAAACGCTGGAGCATACATGCGGACTGACATATCCAAGAAACATTACCCTGAGGAAAAAAACAACAGATAGTAGGGAAACACTTGAAGCAGCGATGAACGAGATCGGACAAGTGAGAAGGAAAAACAAAAACGATGAAAGCTTACCGTACATGCGGTGACAAAACGTGTTAATGACGGCCGTGTGAGGCGATTAGTATCCTATCTTTAGTAGGCTGTCTCGAATGATACCACTGATAAAACTCAATCAAGGTTTTTGTCAATACATGTGTACGCAGGCAGACAGGCCAAAATATTAGCGGGCGTGCGCGCGCGTACGCACATACATACAGTTTATTTCGTTGTGTCAAATAAGTCCATGTGACTTTTATGGCAAAACATTTTTTTTCTGATTTCTTTCTGATTTCACACACACACACACACACACACGCACGCACGCACGCACGCACAACACACAGACAGACAGACAAGACACACACCACACAGCGCCAGCGCGCGTGCTCATTCCTCAGCACGCGCGCAGAATTTTAGAGAAGACAAAGGACTCGTTGAGAGTCTTCTAGATGCAGCTTTTAAAGATCAATTAAAAGTATTAATTGTTGGAACCAGTTTTAAAACAAGTTACAGAAATGTTTGATTATTGCTGCACACTAGTTCATTTGTAAACACACACACACTCACACTCACACACACACACACACACTCACACTCACACACACACACACACACTCACACACACACACACACACATGAGCAGAGGGAGCACATAACAATATAAATTCGAATCAGTGTTTGTTCAGATGCTTAATCTAGTTAGTTACAATGGTTTTCAAGTTGGCCTAGCGGTGTACCACCAAAAAATATATTTGTACACACACACAAATTGTGTATCATAAACATAGCGTGTGTGTGTGTTTGTGTGTGCGCGTGTGTGTGTGTGCGTACGTGCACCAAGTAAAAATAAAAAGTATATTATACACATAGTTGTGTGTGTGTGTGTGTGTGTGTGTGTGTGTGTGTGTGTGTGTGTGTGTGTGTGTATGTGTGCGCGTGCATGCATACGCGCGTGCAAGCGCAAGCACCAAGTTAAAGACAAGTTGATGGATTGTTACGCCAGCTTACCCTGACCAGAGCAGTGTGCGACACCTCCAGTTCCACGTCCACCGGTGCCTCCCAGTCGCTGGTTTCATCCTCAGTGGAGTAGTTCCTGCACTCGTCCACACTGTCCCTCCGACCCCTAGCGTCTGAGCTCCTCCTGCCCTGTTGCTGCTGCTGTTGTTGCTGCTGTTGCTGCTGCTGCTCCTCTTGCTGCTGCTGTTGTTGCTGCTGCTCCTCCTGCTGCTGTTGCTGCTGCTGCTCCTCCTGCTGCTCTCCCAGATGGTTGTCGACCTTAGCAGAGGAATCTGACTCGGTACGATCCGGAAGGTACGTGTGTTTGTCATCTTCAAAGTTTTCGTGTGGTGAAGTCTTGTTCAAGCCAAGTTCAGAATTCTGGACGCCTTCTGAGGAGGACACTGGCGCTGCTGACACAGTCTCTCTGTTCTCAACTTCGGTTTGGTGGCTGTCAATGGACATCATTTGCAGAATCTGTTTCTGCGTCCGAGTGCGGCGGTTTTTGTGTAGGAATCGGCTCGGTAAAGTCTTGGTCTTCCTTTGGCACTGAGTCTGTGGATTCAGAAAGTGTAACCGATTTCTGTAGAAACTGCGTGGAAGGAAGGTTTTCGGCGTTATGACCGTGAACACTTGCTCTCAACCCGTCTACGGGTTCGCTCATGTCGTCTGCCGCTGGGGAATAGGAAGTGTGAAGAGTGGTGTCCCTTTGGCCCGTAACTTGGTTGTCTGCTTTTGCAAGTGTCAGTAGATCTTCTGTTGAATCGTCTAGCGTCTCGACTGCACTTGCCATGATGCTGAGGTACACAAACTGGTTGGTGTTCTTGTGTTCGAAGAGGCAGCGTAGGAGTCGTGTGGAAGGAAGGTGGGTACTTTGGATTTTAAAATTTATTTATTCATGGTGTTCGTTGCTCAAGTCACTGACTTCGTGGGTCGTCCCCTTCACTCCAACATGTTGTGTCGTGTTCCTGTTGATGAGAGAGAAATGGGGATCAGGTTAGTTTGTTTTCTGTCTTCTTTGATGTTTGGGTGGGTGGATGGAAGGAGTGAGGGATAGATGAATGAATGATGTTTTTCCTTATGATTGTATGAGTGTTTTTAGCAATCTCTTCAGCAAATGGTTTATAAAAACAACAGAATACCTCAGTGATAATAAAAATGATGAAAATAATAATAATACTAATAACAATTTTTAAAAATGATAATGATAATGATGATGATAATAATAATAATAACAATCATCATCATCATCATCATCATCATAATCATCATCATCATCGCTTCCATCACCAACATCACCAGCATAAACATCAGACAGCATAATCTTAATAATGATAAGCACTCACACACACACACATCATTTGGATAAAGCCCAAATGCCCTGGTAAGCTTAAACTTACGGCATAGTGTCAAAGCACATTTTTAACCCACATGCTCACTCACATACGCTATACAAATTTCCAGATACAGTCTAGTACGTTTTTTTTTCCATTTTCATTTGTTAAAACTTTCACAGAAAAATGAATATCACTACTGAGAGACGCGAATGTTTATAACAAGAGTATGTCAGGGAGTTCCACAAATAACGAGCTCTATAATGGAAAAAAAAGTTGTGCAATTTGTTGTTTCGTTTCGCGGGTAGATCTCCCAAGGTTCCCTAAAGGTGAGATTTTTTTGGCGTATGCAACCGTTTTTGCCCACCATGAAGGTAGCTGCATTCCAACTTTGGAGATGGTGTCTAAACAGGACACCACTGTGCGTGCCCTTTAAAACAAAAAAAATCAACATTTCCTACCAGCACTCTACGGCCTGCTTTTCCCAAACGCGGAACGGGGTTTTAGCATCTTTGTTAAACGTTCTGCGCGCGTTCGCTCACGGGGCATCAAGTTTATAGTATCATCCTAAAAACTTTTGGGGGGAGTAGAGTCGGTACTGTTGACTGCAGGGTAAAACTCCTCTCAAAGCCTTGGAGGTGGATCAAACCCGAGCGGACAGATCACGAGCGCAACTCTTCAACCACTAGGCTACCACCCCCCCCCCCCCCCCCCCCCCCATCCCACACACACACCTTTATCCTTCGGATGAGACTATAAACCGAGGCTCCGTGTGTGAACGCACGCAGAAAATCTTGTGCACACGTTAAATCCTGTTCCGCTTTTCGTAAGAGTAGGCCATTGTGTGCCGGTGGGAACAGATGACAAAATTGACAAAACCGCATACACACGGGGACTGGATGTAAAAAAGCATGCAATTGCTTATTCCATTATCCTCGATATAAAAGAATAAAATTAAATATAAAAGAATAAAATTAAAAATCAAATTAATTTTTTTTTAAAATTAAAAAATCCTTCGCCCCACTTGGCCAAATGAGTTGAAACTGATTTTAGGAACACACAACACTTTCAGATTTTAGGAA
The DNA here is from genome assembly GCA_028751875.1 of Rapana venosa. NCBI lineage: Eukaryota > Metazoa > Mollusca > Gastropoda > Neogastropoda > Muricidae > Rapana > Rapana venosa. The sequence goes on along the minus strand of CM054137.1, from coordinate 76,020,251 downwards.
CACACAACACTTTCAGATTTTAGGAAACCACAACACTTTCAGATTTTAGGATCACACAACGCTTTCAGCGCTTAGATCTTGGGAGGGTGAGATGGCTGGTGTTGTGAATAAGTTGAACAGTGATGTCAAAGTTAAAGGCCCTTGCAGTCCTATCCGCTTGTGGTAAGAGTTGATCTTGAATACATTTAGAGCAAGGAGCATAGACTGAACAAGTACCGTGGTGGTTATGTCTGAGGTTTTTATTTTGGTTTGTTTGGGTTTCTTTTTGTTGTTGTTCACTCTGAGAAAGAGAGACTCACTTATTTCACTTATCATTTTTATATTTTATTCTTTTGTATCGAGGATAATGGAATAAGCACTTATATGCTTTTTTACATCCAGTCCCCCGTGTGTATGCGGCTATGTAAATTCTGTCAGAGATTTATTATTTATTTTTATTATTCTTTTATATCGAGGATAATGGAACAAGCACTTATATGCTTTTTTTTAATATTTTTTTTACATCAGTTCCCCGTGTGTATGCGGTTATGTAAATTCTGTCACAGAGAGAGA
>CM054137.1:76002930-76010430 GCA_028751875.1 Rapana venosa | reverse complement strand
GGACAGGGGAAAAGGGGAGACAGAGAGATATGACAAGACAGGGAAAATTTTTTTTATTTCCGGGGATAATGAAAAAAGCCCCATGTCCCTTTTTTTTAAAACTAGTCCCCCCCCTTAGGGTTACAATATATAAGAAAATAAACCCAAACCATACACTCACACAGTAAAAAAAAAAACCAAACTTTACACACACACACAAAATGGGCCAGTGTGTGTGTTTTACTTTGAATTTGTAAAAAAAAAAACCCTTTTTTAATTAAACTTGTAAACCCTTTTTTGGGCTGGCCTAAAAAAACCCAGTTTTTAAAAAATTTTTAAATTTTATTTTTATTTCAAATTTAAACCCCTGAAAAAAAAAAAAAACCAAAAATGTTTTAAAAAAAAAATTTTATTTTTTTTTTACCATTAAAACCCAAAAAATTTTCCAAAAAAAAAAAAAAAAAAAAAAACCCCCCAAATCAGAAAAAACAAAACAGGGGGGGGGGTTTTATGGGGGGGAAAAAATTAAAGGGGAAGGGGGGAAAAGGGGGGGAAGGGGCAAAAAAAAATGTTTGGGGGGCAAAGGAAGAAAAAGAAAAAACCAAAAAGAAAATAAAAGGATGGAAGGGAGGAAAAGGAGAGAGAAAAGGGGAGAAGAGAGAGAGGGGAGGGGAAAAGGGGGGAGAGGGGGGGGAAGGGGGGAAGAGAGAGAGGGGAGAGGGGAGAGAAGAGGGGAGAGGAAAGGGGAGGGGGAAAAGGGGGGAGGGGGAGGGGAAGAGGGAGTTTGAGAGAAGAGGGGGAGAAAAGGGGAGGAGAGAGAGAGAAAGGAGTGGGGGGGGGGTGGAAGGTTAAAAAAAACCCCCCTTAAAGGGGCTAAAAAGGATTGACATGGGAAGAAACCCCCATCGGCATCGACTTTACATTGTAACTGTGCCCTGGGTTTTTCCAGGTTTTTTCTGTCGGGCCCCTTTCTCCCCTCCCCTCTCTCCCTCTCCTCCCCTCTCTTCTTTCTTCTGTCTCTCTCTCCCCTCTCTTTTTTTTGTCTCCCCCTCCCCCTCTCGGGTCTGCCTCTCCCTCTTTGTCTGTCTCTTCTTTTCTGCCCCTTTCTCTCTCGGTGAAAAAAATACTAAAAAACCAAACCCGCACAAAAAAAATGCCCATTGTTAATGGTTTTTTTAAAAAAAAAAATTTTCTTTCTTTTGGGGGTACAAGAAATTAAAAAAGACGAAGTGTTAGGCGAAAAATTTTTAAGCATGGTCGGGTTGGGGTATTAAAATTTTGGGTTTCGTTGCAAAAAAGGGGATTTTGTAGTTTAAATTTCCCTTTGTTATAGTTTCAGGTAGCCCCCAAACCGGGTTTTTCCTTTTTTTTCCTGTTTGGTCTTTTTTCTTTTTTCTTCTTTTTTTAAATTTTTGATAAAATAGCGGGGGCATCTTACTCAGTCTTTTTGGGGGAGTGTGTCGAGAGCGATTCAGTTAAACCTGGGCGAAGTTACCCCCTTCTCTCCTCTCTCTCTCTCCCCTTTCTCTCTCTCTCCTCTTCCTCTCCTCTCCTCTCTCTCTCCCCTCCAAAAACAAGGGCACAAGCGGGAAAATTTTATATTGTTGTTGTTGTTACCCCCCCCTTTGGGACCCCCGGGGGATGCTTGCAAAGCGACAGCAAGAATAGGACCCCTGCCCCCCAAACCGGGCCCATGTGTAAGAGGCGACAAAGGGGGAAACCCTTTCCTCCAGGTTGGGGGATTGGGCACGGGGCAAAACAACCCTGCCCCCGTAAAAGAAGGGGGAAAGTTAGGGAAAAACGCAACAGAGAACTTTTTCTACTTTTGCGTGCAAGGACCCCCCGGGTCCCGTGAGACCGAATAAATTCTGAGGGCCCAAAAAGCCGAGAGGGAACTACCGCAGGAAAAGGGGAAACCCGGGAAACACCCCCAAAAAACAAAGATAAACTGGGAATTAACTGAGGACGATGTATAAACCCGGGAAAGCGGCACGGGTTTAACATTAGAGTTTAAAGATTCAACCTCCAGGGTCATAGGATTAAGGAGAGTAGATGGACGGGATCGGGGAGAATGGGGAACCACCCCCGGGAGAAACCGTCCTCTACCGGGGAAGAAGGGACGACCAGCACCACGAGGGATTTTCCCATCACCCCTAAGAAAGGCTTTTGAGCGATCCCTTTAAGGGAGGGGAAAACCCCAAATCAACGCGGGGACTAATGATTTGCGAGACTAAAGGGGGAAAGGCACCTCAACATCACCATCACCCGTGCTACCCCCAAACCCAACAACAGCAACGATGAGACCCAAAGAGACTTCTACCACCAGCGCAACAGAGACAGAAAAGGGGCCCCACGCCATGACCTCATCTCATCTGGGGGACCTCAACCCAAGGTCGGAACGACAACCCCCGACAATGAGAGAGTCATGGGGGGAAAAACCTTTTGGGGAAACCCAAATGGGCAAAAGGGGGGGACCTTTTGGAGTTTGCGCCATAAACAACTTAAATGTTAAAGGGGGGAACCCCCCTTCACGCACCCGGGGCATCCACAAGCTGACTTGGGCCCTCGCGGAATTGGGGGAGATATGAACCAAAATTGAACCCTTGTGATCAAAAGGTATATGGAAAACGATCGCTTCTGGGTGTGAGAACCAAGCAAAGGCGGATTTGGGGGGTGATCACACCTGGTGCCGCACACATTTCCCAAAAGAAAAATGAAGAAAACAAGACCAACCACTCAAGGGGCGATTTGATACCCAACGCTGAGAGGGGCACCAACGTGAATCTGCATTCATCAAACAATTGAGGAACGATTCCCATCCTGCAGAACCCTGACGAACAGCATGACATAGTTTCGACAGGAAGCAGATCTGTAAAACTGGACATGAGAGCACAAGGGGGGACCCGGGCATCAAAAGAAGAAAACCAAAAATGACTGGGTCCAAAAGAAACCCCTTGGGTGCCCTCAAAGAAAAGGGGAGAATCAAAAGAACTTAGCAAAGTAAAGTCTCCACGGCTAAAGAGAGAGGCGGAAGAAATTGTACAGAGGGCACACAAAGGGAAAAATAAAGAGACTCGCCAGGCCTGAAAAAAAGAAAGAAGGCCATGGACCCGCTGGCAGTGAGGGGAAGAGGGGGCGGGGGAAAGGGGAAACAAAAGGGGGAGTCTACAAGATCACCAAAAAAATATTTAACAAATTTAAGAGGAGGCTGGGGGGCCAACCCCGGGAAGACGGGAAATGTTGACAACAGAGAAAGAGCAAAAAGAAAGATGGGCGGGAACCCCTTCCCGGGAAGTTCTCAACCCACCACCCCCTACGAAACATTCCCACATCCCCGAAGCTCAAAAACTTTGACATTGGGCGCAACCCCCCCCCCAAAAGGAAAGGGTAGTGGTGGGCCTTTTAAAACCCTCAAGAACGGCAAGTCCCCCAGGCCAGGGCAACCTTTGGGGCCGAACTATTCAAGGCAGGGTTTGAACTACAGCTGACACTGCAACCCCCTGTTTACAAAACTGCAAGGAAGAACGAGAAAGTAACCCGACGAATTTGGGCCAAGGGAAGGGGAAGTCGAAAACCCCCCAAAAAAGGAACCCTGAGCGACTGCAAAAAACCGGGGGGCATCAACCCCTTTTTTTCTGTGCCGAGCAAGGGTACTGGGGCCAGGCCCTCATCAGAAAAATACAGATGCTGTGGGACGATGCACTGAGGAAGGAACAAGCAGGGTTCAGGAAGCAACGAGGATGTAAGACCAGATTTTTCAAAGCCAAAAACATCATCGAATGTTTCACAGAGTGGCAAAGGCAACTTTTATGAATTTTGGGGGACTTCGAAAAGGGGGATTTGAAAAGCATACACAGAGACAGCCTTTTGGAGTATCCTTTTGGGCCCCTATGGGATCCCCTCAAAACTGGTACACCTTTCAAAAACTTCTACGAAAATTTTAGGTGCTCTTGGGCCATAAAACACTGTCTTTTTGAAGTTAAGACGGGGGGTTAAAAACAAAGGATTGTGTGTCTCACCTCTTCAACTGGCCATTGATTGGGTGATAGGAAACAACAGAGACACCCCCCAAAAGGGAAATTTGCTGGAGCCGTTTTTCCAAAACTAGACACTTCGACTTTTCGGATGACCCCGGGCCCCTGTCACACAACACCAAAATATCCAGGGGAAGACCCAGACTCCCCAAAAATTCGGGACAAACAAGTGGGGGTTTTGTTTTTAGCACCCAAAAAAACAGAGGGGCAAATGTCGCTCAATGGAACACACCACCCCTGTGAAAGTGAATGGGAAAAAGACCTGTGCCAAACGACAAGGTTTACATACCTTGCAGCAAAAATCAAACCAGGGGCGGCACAAAAAGGGGAAGGGCATCCCCAAAGGGGAGGACCCAAGGGCCCGGAGTGTGGTTTTGGGAATGAACAATAACTGGGGATCAACTCATTACGCACCAAAACCAAAAACTGGAAAACATACCAGAGCTGTTTTTGTATCTACGTCCCGTTAAAGGGTTTTGAGTGCTGGAGGATACGGAAGCGGGTCTCACCAAACTTCGATCCTTTTTAACCCTATGCCTCCGAAGAAATTTTTCCGGATCTTTTTGGGCCCGAAAGATCTCCCAAAAAGACCTTTTAAAGGGGGGGTGTATGCAAGAGGACATGGGAACCATTTATCACCAGACGGGCGGTGGGGTGGATTGGGGACAAACCTCCCAAGGACCCACGTCAATTCCCCAAAAACGCATTGCACTGGGGCCCCCGAAGGGAAAGGGAAAGGAAGGAAGACCAAAAAACAAGTGGAGGGGACTGTAGAAAGTGAGATGAAGGCCATGCAGCACTCTTGGGGATCAGTGACTAGGTTTGGCCCCGGATAGGGAGGAGTGGAAATGCTTTGTTGCTGTCCGAAAACCCCCACTGGGGGAAAAGGTTGTGATGTGTTGTTACCCACAAACCCCTACTCTTGGGGTGGGAAAGGTTTGGGGGACGTTTTTTAAACGAGGGCCTCCTCGAAGTCGGAATGCGGCTACCTTATTGGTGGGCAAAAAACAACAACAACCAAACCGACCGCAAACTCTCACCATTGTTGGTGAACCTTGGAGCTTTAACCATTGAACGGGGGTTGGACGGGAAGGGGGGGGGGGAGGGGGAGGAGGGAGGGGGGAGAACCGTGTGCGCTAGATGATATGATACGAGTGTGTGCGTTAGGCTAGCACATAGGAGCTTGGCTTGTTGAGTACCGTCTCATCCGAACCACTTTCTGAGGAGTACAGTCAGTCAGTACTGATATCAACTCCTAGAGGAAAAACACATCTTTGCGATCAGTGGGAAAACCTTCAGGAAAGGCTGAAATTTGCAACCTTCGATATCTTCAGATGCGGAGTTGTGTTGCATTGCATTGCATTGCATTGTATTGTATTGTATTGTATTGTATTGTATTGTATTGTATTGTACTGTATTGTATTGTACTGTATTGTATTGTATTGTATTGTACTGTATTGTATTGTACTGTATTGTACTGTATTGTACTGTATTGTACTGTATTGTATTGTACTGTATTGTATTGTATTGTATTGTATTGTATTGTACTGTATTGTATTGTATTGTACTGTATTGTATTGTATTGTATTGTACTGTTTACCACTTAAAGTCCTGGCAGATTTCTCAGCATGAAATTCGGGCTGCTCTCCCTGGGAAGAGCACGTCACCACAAGAGCATTCGACTATGTAACCACTCAGCTTTCCACCATCCTGCTTTTTTGTCCCTGGATGCACAAGAATACCCCAAACAAAACAAAACAAAGCAAGACAAAGAAAACATAAACGAAACAAAAACATTCCCTTACCACCCTCTAGTTCAGAATTTATTTTTTCTATTTTTGTTCAGATTCTGTGCGAAAGCTTCCGAAGTTCATCAAGGGCAAGAATTTTGCGCATGTGACCGTTTTTACCTACCACCCTCATTCTAATTTCGAAGGGGATATTTTTTACTATTTCTTCTTCTTCTTCTTCTTCTTCGTCTTCTTCTTCTTCTTCTTCTTTCTTCTTCTTTCTTCTTCTTCTTAAGGAATATGACAGATTTCACTCTAAATAATCCAAGCCTTCAAGTGTGATAATAATAATAATAATGATAATAATAATAATAATAATAATAATAATAATAATATGAGTTTAATCCCTTAATAAACTTAAACACTTACGGACGGATGGACTGGTGTCATTATTATTCTGAGTTTTTATCCTTTCGTTTTAAGGCTCCCACCGTTGCAATAATCGCCTTTCCCGTACACTAAGCAGCTCACAGCCAGCAATCGGCAGTTAGCCTAGGTGGGGAGCTGGCAGTAGTATTATAAATATATAGAGCTTGCACGAGAGGTTTTTTTTATATATATTGTTTTTTTTGTCTGTGGTGGGGTGGAGGAACAATGGTGATTGGTTTCGAAAACCAGACAGACACAATGATCATGATCAGTGCTCGAGTCTGAGAGGAGATCTGTCTAAAAAACAGACAACCTTGGAATCATTTTTTTTAGTCTGTTTGACTGTCTGTCTGTTTGTCTGTTTGTTTGTCTGTCTATCTGTCTGTCTATCTGTCTGTCTGTCTGTCTGTCTGTCTCTCTGTGGTTGTTGTTGTTGCTGTTGTTGTTGTTGAGATCAGCAGATTATACGAGAGGGATGGATGGTGGGGGGTGGGGGGGTGGGGGGGGGGGGGAGGGAAGGAGAGGGAAGGAGAGAGGGAGAAGGGGGAGAGAGAGGGAGAGAGATAGAGAAAGAGAGAGTGCGTGTGTATGTGTGTGTAACTTAAGTATGGAAACACACAATTTTGAGTCCCATCTGCTGTAGCAACCGTGCATAGAAACTACACTTGAAACCCATAACATGCTGTGACAGGGACAATCGTCACTGAACATAGACATGAAACATATAAGATAGCCCTGTATTACTTTCATTTCAAATCAAATTTTGATCCTTGATCCTCACCCTTGTCGAAATGTGGCTATCTTAGTGGTGCTCAAAAACCGATCGCATAATAACGCAATAATTTCACCATTGGTGAACCTCGGAGCTCTAGCCCAGGAACCAAAACCCCCCAAACCAAAACAACAAAACAACTGAAGCCAACCCAAGTTTGTAACCCCCTTATAAAGAATTAAGACCCCCCCACCACCCACCCACCCAAAAATCAGCAAAAAAACAACAATCAACAAAAAAACAACAACACTCAAAACCAAACAACCCACCACCACCGAACAAACAGAAAGCACCTACAAAAAACGACAACAAACAAGCGATGAAAACTTATCCCAGTTATCTTATTTTTCATCTATTTGATGGGATTTTGTTCATCTGCAGTCCATTTTCTTCTTTGCGCATAAATACACACAGTACTCGGTACTCATAATTCTAAGCATTGCATTTAGTAGTAGTAGTAGTAGTAGTAGTAGTAGTAGTAGTAAAAGAACAAGCGCTTCGATTTGTTTTTTTTTTTACAAGATTCAGCGCTATATAAATTCCATATATTATTATT
>CM054137.1:75985430-75997930 GCA_028751875.1 Rapana venosa | reverse complement strand
ACTAAAAACAAACCAGGGCTCAGGTTTTCAACATGGTCATTTATTTCATAGCATAGCATCCAAAGTCACATAATTATCACGAGCTTTCGAGTTCATGACTGAAAACATCTAAAAAAACAACGCAAACAAACAAAAAACCCCATAAAAAACAAAACGGGCAACCAAAAAAACTAGCAATCAGAATACAGCGAACAGCATACACAAACATTAAGACAGGCAGTAAGGGGTAGGTTTGGTATTCAAGAAAAGTCCAGCTTCTTAAACGGGTGTGGGTATAATCACTGGGTGCGTAGCATGATGTTGGTAACATTTGTTGTTGTTGTTTGTTTGTTTGTTGTTGTCGTCATTTTAGGAAAAGCAGTCTTCTCTTTAATAGTCTTTGCAAGGGTATAATCAGAAATTAGAACACAAACAGAAACCTTTACAAACAAGAGTCGTCTCGAATCATTTTGAGTGAACAGAGGTTAACTTAAAGAAAGAACGAAACAAACTCTTCATCCTTTTTTCAGTGCATCTCCTGTCTGTCTTGTCTTGTCTGTCTTGTCTTGTCTTGTCTGTCTGTCTTGTCTGTCTGTCTGTTCTGAGTCAAGACTTTCATAATATCCTCTAAGGTAAAAAACAACACACACGGGACAAATTTCATTTGAAATCAATCCTCAATACTATTTCAGGGGAAAAAACGAAACAAGCACAGTGTTCTCATCTTACTGAGTGCAAAAATTCTTAAACAATACACATTGTTTCTTGCCAGTAGATTGACCCAGACATTAAGAGTGGAATAATATTCAGCGTTTTCTTTTTAGAAAAATATAATAATAATAATAATAATAATAATAATAATAATAATAATAATGGTGATGCATGGAATTTATATAGCGCTGAATCTTGTCAAGCCACAAAATCAAAGCGCTTTTGGAGTGGTATGAAGCATGTGACTGTCTCAGATAGCTGTGGTGTGGAGATTTCACTTGGCAGGATCTAGACAATACCCTCTCTAATCTATTCATTCAATCTTCTTTCTTTCTTTCTTTCTTTGTTTCTTCAGTTCTTTGTTTTGTGACCAAGGTAAAAACCGAACATGTTCAGTATCTCTGCTATTTTCTTTAAATACTATAATTCCAGATTTTATTTCAAGAAAACCCTCAAGGGGTACATGCAATTTAACAAAACCACAACTTGCGGATGTGGGCGTGTGAAAAATACGCACAACACAAATTCGTTGGGGGGGCTGTTGTAAGCAAAGCCATCATGGGTTTTTCAATCCCACCTACAGCGGAACTTTTTTTCTTGTCCACTGGACCCAGACTGGCTTTTCAGATGCTGGTCTCGTCACATACTCGACTTGACTTGACTTGACATATGATGACAAACCCAGGTCCTGTGTGCAATATAAGCGCTTTGATTTGCCTCTGCAAGATATAGCGCTATATAAATTCCATTTATTATTATTAAATACATGTAGCACACCTAAAAAAAATGCATCGGCAACAATAGCGTTGTAACTGGCCGAATTCTGTTTCTAAAAAGAAAAGAAAAAGAAGAAAAAAAGAAGCGAAACAGAGACTAAACATAGACCATGGGGAAAAAACCTGTGAAAAAACAACAAAAAAGGTGGCTCAGCGTTTGTGGGCCAATGCATGCTGGATGAGGGAGAAAGCAGATCCACTTTTCACACTGAGAAATCAGGTATGACAGAGAGTGGTCTACAATGCTAAGCAAAAATGAAACCACCCTGTGATCACAATTCAGATCTGAAGGAACATTTTGTTTGGTAACAAAAAGGTAAGGTAGGTGTTCCATAACCTACGTGGTCGTAGGGGAGCGAGGCGTCAGAGACCTCACTTCTCAAGAGGCCAGCATATTGAGGGTGGCGCCCATCTCCTCTTCCTCGCTGCTTTACCTTCCCTGACCCTAAAGAGGGCAGGTACCCATTTACAGCTGGGTGAACTGGGGGAACTGTACTGAAGTCAAGGCCCGCAAACGGTCACCCATCCAAGTGGTAACCACGCTCGATGCTGCTTAACCTTAGCTGGGGGGAAAGCGAGTGGTAAATGGATCAGAAAAATCGGTATGAGAGAAGACAGCAGAAAGAGGCAAATGGACATTTCGAGCACAGGATTTCCAGACTGCAAGGATGCTATTTTGTGTTGGGAAAGATCCTCCGATATCATACCCTTCCCGGGGCAGACACTAACATGACCAAAAGTTGAACTAAAGGCGTCAATACTATTTAGAAAGAGGCATCTACAACACACAGTCGAATAAAAGCCATTCTCATTTTAATTTTTTTTTATATTGGGGATCATAACTATTGCATGACACACACAAAATTTGTTTTGCACATTTTACGAGGAAAGGATTTAAGAGATTTTGAAACCTTGTACACAATTTATGTCTGTTTTTTTTGTTTCTTTTTTTTAAATAACAAAAATGCCACAACTTGGAAAGAATCGTACAAAATATCTACTTCACAAATGACTTTCGTCTTTTATTCATCGGTTCATGCATACTGAGGTGACACATTCATACCCTATCTACACATGGTGAGGTTGATAACAATATCACAAAGCAATATCCATAGTTATTAACACAGCATAAACATAATTATCTCATTCAAAGTCTTCTTGAACAAATAAAAGAGTTTTTAAAAAATTGACTTTAAAATGACGAATAATATCTTTAAAACAATTTTGTTTCCTTTAATTTAAAAAAAAAATCATAACCCACATCAAAATGTTGGTTCTCAGTCATAATCAATACATGCAGCTTATTTTTCTTCTGTGTCTTGTACCCACAAAACACAGACAGGCATTAAGTGGTAGTTTAACATGCATAATCTGACCTTGTGCATGCGTGCATACATGCTCACACAACGGGTCTAAGGCATTGGCAGGTCTGCACATTACATGAGCCAAGGAGATCATTAAAGCCTCCACTTTGTAATGTACCATGTTGAACAGATTCGAACCAACAACTTCAGACACATAAAAAAACCAACCGCTTTACCTCCTCAGTTCTTGTAATCCTGAATCTTGTTTCACTTGCAGTATTATTCAACACGAATGTTAATATTCAAATTCACAACATGGAAAAAACCGAAAATTCTTCCATACAAAGTTATTTTCACCTTTTTAAGAACTTCAAGGTCCTTTTAAGTTCACCAAAAAACGAAACAAAATCTACCATTTTTAAGAACTAAAAGGTCCTTTAAAAGTTCACACCCACACACACACACACACACACACACACACACACACACACATGAAAAACAAATCAAATCGAATGATAGCATTGACGACTAAACCTCACTGAGCCACGTACAAACACTAAGATGTCCCTGACTAGAAATACTAACAAGAGTAGATTGAAGAAAAACAAGAAAACATGTACCGCACTACAGTTGCAGTTAGAGCTCTCTCTCTCTCTCTCTCTCTCTCTCTCTCTCTCTCTCTCTCCCCCTCCTCCCTCCCCAGTCACAGTAGAGTACTCTCTCTCTCTCTCTCACACGCGCGCGCGCACACACACACACATACTCTTTTTTGTTGTTATCTTTTTACCAATTTTGTTTTCCAACACTTGCATCACTGGGATGCAAGTTTTCGTGCATTGATCCGTGGTGTGTGTGTGTGTGTGTGTGTGTGTGTGTGTGTGTGTGAAACCAGGAAAAGTCTCTCTCTCTCTCTTTCTTTCTCTCTTTCTCTCCACTAACAATTCCCAACACACCAGGAAAAAATAAGAAGGCACCAGGTTTTTTTCTGGTTTTTTTCTCCCTTTTTTGTTGTTATTTTCCTTCGGCCTGACTGTAAGACTGGGGATGAAGAATGATTTACTCACTATTTCTTTCTTTCTTTCTGTCTGTCTGTCTTTCTTTCTTTCTTTCCTTCTTTCTATTCTTCTTTCCTTCATTCATTCATTCTCTCTTTTTTTCTTTCTCTCCTCCTTTTTTTCTTTCATTCATTCCTTCATGATTTCTTTCTTTCTTTGTTTTTTTCAGATTTTTTTTAATAGAAGATTTGTTTGCAAAATCTGGAATGCACGAAAAATGAACTGTGGTTCTTGGGCAATGTAAAAATTATTAATATCAAAATGATACTGGACAGGCTAATAGGGGGTGGGGAGGGGGGGGGGAAGGGGGGGAGAAAGTATGGAAATACTTCAATGAAGAAGGTATCGATCTTGATGATAAGACCCCTACCCCCACAAAATACACAAAACAAAACCAAAATTGAAAAGAAAGAAAAAAAATCCTCTTAACACCCTTAACAGCCGTACAAGCCAACCCCCAACCCCTGATTAATGAGTATGTATGTACACGTGTGTGTGTGTGTGTGTGTGTGTGTGTGTGTGTGTGTGTGTGTGTGTTAACAGGCACAAATTAAAAGTTATTTTCATCGTGCAAGGGCGTGGACATGCTGCAAGTTTGATGAAGTTGACCATATTATTCAAACTAACCAACTAAAAAACTAAAAATTGTCAGTGTGTGTTTGTTGATCGTGTTTTGAAATGACAAGCTTTCATACACCGAAATAAATCACCCAAAAAACTAAGTATTGATAAATACAACGATGCGTAGAGAACTGGTTTTTTCTTTAAAGAACAACATACACAATAATCTGTGCACGTACTTAACGACCACCCCCCTTCCTCCCTCCCCCTCCCTTTGTTTCCCTATCAAATTTATTGCCTGAAACGGTGACCGAAAATAAATGTGATAGAAAGGTAACGACGACATTGTAAGAAATGAGGTAACAGCGCATGTGATAACCGGAAAGCGAACAGCTGCCAAAGTAGAATGAATGTCCAGATGACAACAAACCATTCATCAAAGACGGAAAGCTATCAAACAACGTATCTCCCCCCTCCACCCCCCCCCACGCCCCATCCCCCCCCCACCCACTCCCCTTCAGAAAAAAAACCCAACCAAACCAAACCAAGACAAACACACACACACACACCTCTCACCCCATTACAACCTCCCCCCCCCCAAAAAAAAAAAGAAAAAAAAAGAAACAACAAAAAAACCCAAAACAACCTTGACCATGCATCTAGCTAAGTTTCTTCTGCTGCACAACATCTCGAGTTAGTTTTCTGCAAGAGATGATATAATAATAATGTTGGGGAGAGGGGTACTTGTTTGGTACAAGAATTTTTTACATTTGATGACAATGGGAGAGTCAACGAATTGAGAAAGTTTTCAGGCATAAGTCCCATTTAGTGTGACTATCATAGCTCCCACCCCTCCCCCCTAAAGATTAAAAAAAAACCCCAAAATGCCAGTACAGAAACTGCAGCCAGACAAGAGGGTGGGGTGGGGGTAAGGGAGGGTGGGTGGGGGTGAGGGAGGAGGGGGGGGGGGGGGGCTTAGGTAGAGGGCGAAAGGAGGGAACAAGAAAATGGACGCTTTCACAGAAAACAACAGACACACTCTTGCCGTCAAGACTTTTGTGACTGGTGGACAGTTTCAAAGGGCGTAGAATCAAGTCTCTCTCACAGACAACACAACAAATACCCACACTCACAACACACACACACATACAGCCCAACACTCACTCTCTCTCTCTCTCTCTCTCTCTCTCTCTCACACACACACACACACACACACACACATACAAAACCACCCCATCCCCACACACACGCCTCTCAGACTCCTTACACTCTTGCATGTCCAAGCAAACTAACAAGGGAGGAGTTTCTCTGGCTGACATAACAACAAAAAAATAAACACACACACACACACACAACACACACACACACACACACTCACACACACACACACACTCACACACACACACACACTCACACCACACTCACACACACACTCACACACCCACACACACACACACACACACACACACACAGAACGGCTGCTATAACGACGACAACACAGCTGACGTATACTAGTTTCTTGCAGTACTCCCAAGATTTTTTCCCCAACGGCGGCACGTTCCCCCACTGTTACCGCACACCTTCCGAAACCTTCAGTTCTCCAGCGAGGTCGGTGCCTGTGATCCCTTACACTCCACAGCCAGCCACTACCCGCTGCCTTGGCTCTGCTTCAAGGTCACCAGGACCCGTCACCAGCTCAGGGGCTGATGCCGAAACAAGACGAATGGGAAGAACGTGGTCCTCGTCCTCCTCATCTCCAAGACGGTGAAGAGGCCACCCAACAAGATTGGAAAACCCTTTTTTTTCTTTCTAAGTTCTTCTTCTAGCCAGCGGAAGACCTAGGCCACGGAGGAGGCCTGCAGTTCCTCCAGGATGCTGATGATGTTGTCCAGGCCGAAGAGGTAGCCGTCCTCGTGGTTGCCCTCCAGCCAGGTGGCGCGGTGGTTGATGGTCACGCCTCTGGGCAGCGGCTCCGTCTTGCCGAAGTCGATCATCCACACGTTGACCTGGCCCTGGCTGTCGTGCACGAACAGCAGGGAGCTGCCCACAACCTGTTCAGGGGGAGAGGAAAAAGGAAGAGTCAGAGGAGGTTCGATTGGTATTGGTGTCAGGTATTATTATCTTGTGATGAGGATTGGGGGGAAACAGTCAGAGGAGATTCGATTGGTATTGGTGTAGGTATTATATTGTGATGTGCGGGGTGGGTGGGGGGAACAGTAAAAGAAGATTTGATTGGTATTGGTGTAGGTATTATCTTGTAATGTGTGTGTGGATGTGGGGGGGGGGGGGGCAGTAAAGAAGATTTGATTGGTATTGGTATTATCTTGTAATGTGTTGTGTGTGTGTGTGTGAGTGTGAGTGTGTGTGTGGTGTGTGTGTGTGTGTGTGTGTGTGTGTGTGTGTGTGTGTGTGTGTGTGGTGGGAACAGTACAGAAGATTCGATTGGTATTGGTGTAGGTATTATCTTGTAATGGGGGGAGGGGGGAGTAAAGAAGATTTGATTGGTATGGTGTAGGTATTATCTTGTAATGTGTGTGTGGATGTGTGGGGGGGGGGGGGGGGGAGAACAGTAAAAAGATTCGATTGGTATTGGTGTAGGTATTATCTTGTAATGTATGTATGTATGTATGTATGTTGGTGTGTGTGTGTGTGTGTGTGTGTGTGGTGTGTGTGTGTGTGTGTGTGTGTGTGTGTGTGTGTGTGTGTGTGTGGAGGGGGGACAGTAAAGAAGATTCGATTGGTATTGGTGTAGGTATTATCTTGTAATATATATATATATATATATATATATATATATATATATATATATATTTATATATATATATATATATATATATATATATGTGTGTGTGTGTGTGTGTGTTGTGTGTGTGTGTGTGTGGAGGGGGGACAGTAAAGAAGATTTGATTGGTATTGGTGTAGGTATTATCTTGTAATGTGGTGTGTGTGTGTGTGTGTGTGTGTGTGTGTGTGTGTGTGTGTGTGTGAGTGTGTGTGTGTGTGTGTGTGTGTGTGTGTGTGTGTGTGTGTGAGGGGGGAGAGTAAAGAAGATTCGATTGGTATTGGTGTAGGTATTATCTTGTGATGTGGATACGTGGGGGGAAGGGGGCTGGGAACAGTAAAGAAGATTCGATTGGTATTGGGGTAAGGTATTATCTTGTAATGTGTGTGTATATGTGTGTGTGTGTGGTGTGTGTAGGGGGGGGGGGGACAGTAAATAAGATTCGATTGGTATTGGTGTAGGTATTATCTTGTAATGTGTACGAGGTGATGGTCGTATACAGTGTTGTGTTATTCTTCTGTGGTAAATGTTTTTCCTGTTCACTTTTTTATGTTCGGCTTGTCACCCGCGTGAATTTCTCTGTTTGAGAGATGATAAAGTGTTTGAATATAACTGAACTGAAATGGTTCAATCTTGTTTTTAGCTCCTTGCCGACCACAGAGGGGTTGTTACATCGTTAAAACAAGAGGTTATTTCAGTGTGCATGCAGTGCCTGCAATATAACATCAACTATTTTTCTGAGATTATGATTCCTGCCAATGTGCCCGTCAGTATTGTAATTGCCCATCATGGGAGGATTTAAGTGTTTTTAACCCCGACTTTGACTAGCAGACGGTAGTTGTCATCTTACTTTGTCGCTGGAATCGAGACGTGGAATCTATCAATACTACAACATTTGATTTGTTCTGTTTATCAGATTATGCATGAAACATTCATTCAGTCATAACCGCCCCCTGAAGAAAAAAGCTTAACAGTGAAAAATCAATATCCTTGTTGGGTGACTTGAATTGTCTCCCTTGCCCTAAAAGGCGTCCGAAATTATTCTGAATACTTCTCTCCAAAGAAAGACGAGGAGAGAGACCTACACGGGGTATCCACAAAACTCCACAGAGCAAACTTGCGGTCAAATCCGCAGGAATTTTGGGAGGGGGCCTCCTCATCTTAGAACAAGTTCTCCCCGAAGACTGAGTGTGGCTATCTTCACGGCAGGCACAAAGGGCGATCGCGTACGCAAAATCTCACCACTGGCGAACCTCGGAGCTCTAACCCAGGAACAACAGAAAGCAAAACAAACGACATCCCCCTCACTCCCTCCATCCCTCCTTCCCAAGTTCCTGCTGCTTTCTCAACGATACCGTAGTGCCAGAAAAAAAAAGTGATCCAATTTCAATGTAGTCAACGTTTTTCGATGACAGTGTTCATGTCTTAAAACCTTTTATCATCTACTTCCGAAGTTGGAATGTGGCTACCTTAATGGTAGACAAAAATGGTTGCGTACGTAAAATCTCACCATTGGGGAACCCCGGAGTTCTAGTCTAAGGAAAAAAAACACCCTAACCATTTATTAAATACAAATATTTTAGAGAAAAAAAGAGAAAAAAAACTAGCACTGTGCATATCAAACCCCAAAAAGAAAAGTCAGTAACATTTGTCACAATAATTCTTATCTTTTGCATAGTGAGGGACGTGGAGAGGTTCTATTTTTAACAAACCGCGTCAATGTCGTCAACTGACACGATGAACGCAAAACTGTATATCAGTATTCATTTTTTTGATATATATATAAAAGCCTCTAGTAGCCATAATGAACGACCTAGCATCGTTACATACCTCATGACACCGGAAAAACTCGGAGGACTCTTGTGTTGCACAGATGTCCCTCAGCCGTTGTAAATACTTGGCCTGGAACACAGACAAACCAGCACATAGTGACTTGTGATTGTGACTGTAGTGACTTGTGATTGTAGTGACTTGTGATTGTAGTGACTTGTGATTGTGACTGTAGTGACTTGTGATTGTGACTGTAGTGACTTGTGATTGTAGTGACTTGTGATTGTAGTGACTTGTGATTGTGACTGTAGTGACTTGTGATTGTGATTGTAGTGACTTGTGATTGTGACTGTAGTGACTTGTGATTGTGACTGTAGTGACTTGTGATTATAGTGACTTGTGATTGTAGTGAC
Organism: Rapana venosa; assembly: GCA_028751875.1. Taxonomy (NCBI): domain Eukaryota; kingdom Metazoa; phylum Mollusca; class Gastropoda; order Neogastropoda; family Muricidae; genus Rapana; species Rapana venosa. Next base: position 75,988,579 of record CM054137.1, on the reverse strand, counting down.
TTGTGATTGTAGTGACTTGTGATTGTAGTGACTTGTGATTGTGACTGTAGTGACTTGTGATTGTGACTTGTGATTGTAGTGACTTGTGATTGTAGTCTTGACATGTATGTTAGTCCGTCGTGTTCGACGATGACCGCCAAAACAGCAGAGGAGGCAGCTGCTGTTCCGGAAATTGGGCAGAAATTTGATTATAGTGGAGATGCCTTGCCCGCAGTACATCCCCACTCTCTCGGCCAGGTGGGCATAAGGACAGTCAGCGTTGGAGATGTTCTCCAAAGGCCAACTAGCCCCCAGGGCTGCAGCAGATTAAGGACTGTGCGAGTCAAGCCTCCTAGTTAGAGAGTCATAGTCGATCACTAAAGACTAAGCTGTAAAGTGGAATTCCATGAGTGGAAAAGCCACTGGTCATACAGCCTCTCACTTTGCTGTTGCCCCCAGCGTCAATGGTTTAATCAAGAACTGTGATAAAGCCCAGTATTGACATACACAGAAATCAAAACACCATGACGCATACTGATTAACCATTCCATCGTGTAGGAGTAGCTTGGGGTTTTGGGGGGCAAGCTTAGGTGGTTTTTAATTTATTTATGAACTCAGTTGACATACATACAATTTTCTCAACACATAAACGAAAAAATCCATAAAAAGGAATTTTTGTGTGTTAAAATCTAATGAATCTCAGCATGAGTATTGAGCACAGAAAAGAACACCCCCACCAAACCAAACCAAAACATAACACACACCACACACAAGACAAAAAAACGTGTTGGGTAGTGCTCTATCTTTAATCGTCTCTTCATTATTTTGTTCCCAGAACATCGAGAACTGTAACCAGGCCAAACTCAACATCCTTCTGATCAAAGCCAGAAGTCTTCATGATGCCTGCCAGCTTACCATGATCACTTCATCGTCCCCAATGAAGGCCTTGAGGATGTCAGCAACATTGTCCCTGGTCTTGATTTTCTTGAAGTCTTTGCTGGAGGCGCCGTCACTTTTCTGCAAACAGACCACACACCCTGACATCATCACACACACAACCAACAACAACCACAATAAACTCTAGGGGCGTATAGGACCTTCTGAGAAGGTGAATTCTACTTTATTATTATCTTGAAAAGCCTCCACATAAACATGGTAATAAATATATCACCGATGACAAAGTAATTCACAATAATTATAAGAAAGTTCATACTTAACAGTCTTTTAACTGGTTTCATTTTCATAACTGAATTAGTTCAAGGCAGAAGTTTATGTGAAAGGGTGATCTGTCTCTGCTTATAGCTCTCTCTCTCTCTCTCTCTCTCTCTCTCTCTCTCTCTCTCTCTCTCTCTCTCTCTCCCTCTCCCTCTCTCATTCTGCTGTTGTCATTCCCAACTGTTGTCTCCTTTGTCACAATCTTTCCCGTCCCCAAGGATTAAAGACTTTTTAACATAGTTACCTTATCTGATAATGTATGATGAATAATTATGTCAAGATCGTTTCTGAACATACTACAACTGTGACCAACATTCCGCTTCATCAACAAAAGAAGCCATGGGAGCACGGGATAGCCTAGTGGTTAGAACATTGCGCTCGCAATCTGACGACCCCCGGGTTCGAATCCCGTTCAAGGGGATTTTTCCCCTAGAGTTAACATCAGTGCAGACTCCACTCTCCCCAAAAGTCCTTCGGATGAGACTATAAACCGAGGCCCAGTGTGCGAACGCACGCACAACATCTTGAGCACACGTTAAATCCTGTTTCGCTTTTCGAAAGAGTAGGTCATTAGTGTGCCGGTGGGAGCAGATGACAAAATTGACAAAACCGCATATAAACGGGGACTGGATGTAAAAAAGGGTGCTTATTCCATTATCCTCGATACAAAAGAATAAAAAAATACATAAGAGCTCTATCCAAACACCGGAATGACATGGGCCGAGCTGAAGAGGATCTCCCCCAAACCGAGTTCGTTGGAGGGAAGGGTGCTGTTGCAGCCCAAAGGAACCAAGATGCATACGTCAAGTAAGTCAAGTTAAAGCCAAACAAAAAAAAAACCCAAACCAAAAAAAAAAAAGTTACACAAAAAAAAACGGTAAAAAAGGAAGAAGAAAAAGAAAAAGAAGAAGAAGAAGAAGAAGAGGGGAGAGAAAAAGACGAGGGGGGGAAAAAAAAAAAACGAGGACGAAGAGAGAAAGAGAAGAAAAGAAAAAGAAAAAAAGAAAAGAAAAGGAAGAAGAAGAAGAAGAAAAAGGGGAGGAGAAGAAGAAGAAAAGAAGAACAGAACAAAAACAGAAGAAGAAAGAAGAAAAAGCGCGGGCTAGTGTGACCTTGATCCCCTCTTTTGGCCCGTTGCCCAGGTTTTGAAGGGGGGGGAGGGGGGGGGGGCCTTTCCATTTTTTGGTTTTTCTCCAAATCCCTTTGAAAAAAACCCTGCCTGCACCCCCCTGTTTAAAAAAACCCCAGCCTGAAAACCCCCCCGTCCAACCACCAAAACATGTCCTGAACACACACAAAAAGAAAAAACCCCATGCTTCCCCTACGTTCGGGTTAGGCACGAGGAGGATGATCGTATGTTATAACGGCCTAGTGATATTTAAACACGGGCAGGATAGCCTGGTGGTTGAGATTGCTTGGATGATCTGATTGCCATCAAAGGTTTGGGGCCCCCCTTTCTTTCATTTCTTTTTATACCCTTTCAAAACAAATTTCTTTGGGGCCCCTTTCCCGGGGGAGCATCCCCACAAGACCAGCGCCCCTTTTTTTTTTTTTTTTTTTTTGTTTGCAACTGTATTTTTTCCCTATAGAGTGGTTTTTTCTAGGAATTTTGCCAGGGATAACTCTTTGCTCCGGGGGGTTCTTTTACGTGCGCTGATAATTTTGTGTCCAAACGGGACCTCGGTTTATCGTAATGAAAACTAGCCCCCAAGACCACCATTTATCTAATGAATGGGGGGGAAAGTTTCGGGCCCAAAGGGGATTCAAAACCCCCGCACATTCTGCCCGCCGGCTTTCGTATCTGCAGGCGCGATCCCCAAACCACACCCAAACCCAAAAATTTTAATTTGTGGGGGGGGCCCCCCCCCCCCCCCCCCCCCCCCCCCCCCCCCCCCCCCCCCCCCCCCATTAAATTTTTTCTTTTCTTTCTAACCCCCCGAAAGCCTTTTGGGGTC
>CM054137.1:75965430-75970430 GCA_028751875.1 Rapana venosa | reverse complement strand
GATGAGACGAGATGAGAATCTTGTAAAGCAACAAATCAAAGCGCTATTCCTCTGATGCCTTTTTGTGTGTTTGTTTGTGGGTGAGGGTGGGGCGGGATAGCTTAGTGGTTAGAGCAATACGCTCGAGGTCTGATGACGGGCCTGGGTTCGAGCCCCCACCGAGGTTCGAGGGGATTCTCCAGCTCTCTTCCTCCCCTCCCCCCTCTTTTTTTTTTGTCAGGAGGGGCAGGATATGCTAAGTGGTTAGAGCGTTTTGCGCTCATGATATAATAATAATAATAATAAATCGAATTTATATAGCGCTGAATCTTGTAAAACAAACAAATCGAAGCGCTTATGATGGTCCGGGTTTGAGCTACCATCGAGGTGTCCCTGTTCAAAGGATTTTTGCGGGGTTTTTTTTTGCGCCTGGAGTTACCATCAGTACCCACTCCAAATACAAAATACTGAAATTATCTCACAAACAGAGAAATTGGTGTGTGTTAGGGTTACAAGTGTACAGATTCCACTACTCGGCAAGCCACCTTTTGGATGAGACTATAAACTAATGTCATGTGTCAGAGTGCATGCAGAACATCCGGCGCACAATCATGTTCAAAACCTGCCTTTTACAAGAGGTAGGCCATTTCGTGCCGCTAGGAACGGATGACAAAAATAACAAAATGCATGCAACACAGGTCTTGTGTGTTAGACACTACCCCTGAAGTCGGAATGCGGCTACCTAACTGATGAGTAAAACGGTCGTATATCCCCCCCTCCCCTCCCCCCCAAAAAAAAAAAATAAAAAAAAAGATCTAGATTTCTAGATGGGGTGGGTTACCTCATAACCATGGACCTTAGGTGCTTTCTACAGCAAACATATGCAGACACAAGTGTGTGTGTGTTGTGTGTGTAAGTGTGTGCGTTTGTGTGTGTGTGTGTGTACACGCGCGTGCTTGCTTGTCTGTCAGTCACACGCACTCACTCACTCACACACACAACGCACGCAGAACATCTTGCGCACACTTTAAATCTCGTTCCCGCTTTTTGGAAAGAGTAGGACATTGTGTGCCGGTGGGAACGGATGACGAAAACTGACAAAAAAAACCCTGCATACACACGAGGACTGGATGTTTAAAAAAAAAAAAGCAAATGAGTGCTTGTTCCATTATCCTCGATATAAAAGAATAAATAAATAAATAATAAATGAAATAATAAATAAATAATAAATGAAATAATAAATGAATAAATAATAATAATAATAATAATATAATGTATGGAATTTATATAGCGCTGAATCTTGTAAAGCAACAAATCAAAGCGCTCAAAAAAAAAAAAAATAATAAAAATACATAAAGAAATTTAAAAAAAAAAAATAAATAAATAAATGAATAAAAAATAAAAAAATCAATAATGAATAAATAAATAATACATAAATAAATAAATAAATGAATAAATAAATAAATCCTCCTCCTCCTCACAAAACCCAAAGGATACGTTCTCCGCTCTTCTCCACCACTCCGCGGAACTCGGGCACGTAGGGCTGCAGACGGTCGTGCAACTCTAACGGCCCCTCTGAGCCAAGCTCCCCTGGTTTGCTCCCTCTGCCAGCACACAGCACACGACCCACCTACGCACGCCTGAAGTCCGCACGACGAACACCACACACCACACACAACACGAAGTCAGTAATCAACACATCCGAGCTACACAGCGACACCACACCACCGCACGCACACATACAGAGTAAATGTCATAATCATCATCCTGGAGTTCTTCTACTATGATATACACACACACACAACATATCATACATCACCAGCTCACATGATAACACACACACACATACAGAGTAATGTCGGTAATCATCATCTTGGAGGTTTTTCTACTATGATTATTACACACACACACAACACACACACACACACGCCACGCACGCAGCACACACACACACACACACACACACACACACACACACACACACACACCACTCACACATACACACACACAACACGAGTGCTTTTCCATTATCCTTGAAATAAAAGAATAAAATAAATGAATAAGTACATAAAAATAAAACACACATACAGACACGGAGTAATGTCAGTAATCATCATCCTGAAGGCTCTTCTGCTACAATTATTATCATGTACTAGGTACTATAAGCCCCGCAACCACTATGGAACTATTGTTCAGCTGCTGGTGGTGTTGCAAATACTATGATTGCTATTGTTACTACTGATGCTGCTGCTACTACTAATTCTACTACTACTGCTACTACAATTTCTACTACTACTGCTACTGTTACTACTACTACTACTACTACTACTGCTGCATACTGTGCTGCTGCTGCTAACTCTACTACTACTACTACTACTACTACTCTACTATACTACTACTACTACTACTACTTATCTCTACTACTACCCGCATTACTGCTGCTAGCGCAGCCTTTTCTCCTCTTCATCCTCCTCCTATTAAATACTTTTACAGCTACTGCTGCTAAATCGTTCTATAAAACATAATGCAAAATACATCTGTTAAAAATCATGGACTGCAGCTTAGTTATTTCTCAAATGTTAAAAAAACCAAAAAACCAATAAGACAAAGAACAGAAAACACACACACACACACACACACACACACACACACACACACACACACACACACTTCCATCTTTGCAACAATGTCAAAGCCCTACATATTTCACACACTTCCACCAGACAACTGAATTCATTCAATAGGGGCAGTGTAGTTCTCTTTGCTTTTGTGTTGTGAATCAGTGTTGAACAGAGTGAAAGAATCTCTTGTTTCACGTCTTGACATAATGGTGGTGGTATCAAACAAACGTGAAAGAGTGAAACAAAAGTATGTGTGTGTCTGTGTGTGTGTGTGTGTGTGGTGTGAGAGAGAGAGAGAGAGAGAGAGAGAGAGAGAGAGAGAGAGAGAGAGAGAGAGAGAGAGAGAGAGAGAGAGAGAGAGAGAAGAGAGAGAAGAAAGAGAGAGAGAAGAGGGGGAGTAGAGAGGGAGAAAGAGAGAGAGAGTGTGGTGTGAGAGAGAGAGTGTGTGTGTGTGAGAGAGTGTTGTGTGAGGTGAGAGAGAAGAGAGGGAGGGGAGGGAAGAAAGGAAGAGAGATGAGTGTGAGTGTGTAGTGTGTGTGCGTGCGCGTGTGTGTGTGTGTCGTCGTGAAAGAGAAGAAGAGAAGAGAGAGAAAGAGAGAGAGAGAGAGAGAGAGAGAGAGAGAGAGAGAGAGAGAGAATCTTTACTGATTGTTAAACTTTCTTCCCAAGGATTACAGATAAGTGTTATACTTTTTTCCATCCAGCCCTTGAGAGAGAGAGACAGAGACACAGAGGCAGAGACAGCCAGCCAGAATGCGAGACAGCCAGCCAGGCAGACAGACAGACAGCCCGACAGAGAGACAGAGCAGTCAGTGTGCAGAAAGAAAACTTAAGGCATACAAAAATGTCGAAGCGAAAAGTGTGTGAAAGGTCATTGGCCGACTGAGATCAGCAGATGAATGATCTCCTTTTCGAACAACCTGACAGGGAGATCATAAATAATAATAATAATGATATAAAAAAAAACCAGGCTGGAGATAGCAGTGCCTATGTATTTGTGCTTGTACGCCCGAGCGAGCAAAGTGAGCTAGCAAACACACACACACACACACACACACACACACGACACACACACACACACACACAACACACACACAACACACACACACTCTCTCTCTCTCTCTCTCTCTCTCTCTCTCTCTCTCTCTCTCTCTCTCTCGTTGAATATATATTGATCTCCTTTCTTGAAATCAAAGGCGAACATTTATGGGTTTTTTTCCTTCTTTTTTTGTGGTCCCTCACCGGGGATTTGAGAACGGGACAGCTCAGTGGTTAGAGCACTCGCTTTCCCCAAGCTAAGGTTAAGCAGCATTGAGCGTGGTTACCAAGTGCATGGGTGACCGTTTGGGCGCCTTGGCTTCAGTACAGTCCCTCAGTTCACCCGGCTGTAAAATGGGTACCTGCCCTCTTTAGGGTCAGGGAAGGTAAAACAGCGAGGAAGAGAGGAAGATGGGCGCCGCCCTCAATATGCTGGACCCTAAAGAAGTGAGGTCTCTGACGCCTCGCTCCCTTATGACCGCATTGGTTATGGGGACACCTGTACCTTTTTCACCTTTTTATAATCAGGACTGTAATGTCAATGACAATAAACTGCTTTCAGTGTCAGTCTCTCTGTCTCTTTTCTCCATTCATCTCCCTCTCCCCCCTTCTCTCCCCTCTCTCTCCCTCTCTCTCTCTCACCTTGGTGGCCAGCCAGTTGTATCCAGGGGTAGCGGTGCTTCTTGAACACCTGGATGAAGGGCGACCATCGGATGATGCTGCGGATCTTCTTCCATGAGCTTTGCTGCAACACACACAATACCACCACCCACTGTTTATATACATACATACACACATCACAGGTTTTTGTAGTGAAGATGATTGAAGAAGAATCTGCATGTATGTGGCTTTGGTCTGTTTAGAGTGCAGTGATATTTCTAAATTCACTAGGACATTCTGCCTAGGACTGAACTAATCTTGCTGCTGCAGTTTTTATCTTCTTCTTTTTCTTCTTTCTTCCTTTTTTGTCATGTTTCTCCCAGGGGAGGTTTGACACTGATGAGCCTTCTCCATCTCTCTTGTTTTGAGCTTCCTCCTTATTTATGCCCCTTTCTCTAAGATCATCTGCAATACAGGCACACATCACTCTCCCCAAAAGTCCTTCGGATGAGACTATATAAACAGAGGTCCTGTGTAGGAACGCACGCAGAACACCTTGCGCACACGTAAAACACTGTTCCGCTTTTCGTAAGAGTAGGCCATTGTGTGCCGGTGGGAACAGATGACATAATTTACAAAACCGCATTCACACGGAGACTGGATGTAGAAAAAAAGCACATAAGCGCTTATTTTATTATTTTCGATATAAAAAATAAATAAATACACAAACACACAGTTACCCAGTGCCACCAGAGTACCCAT
>CM054137.1:75957930-75960430 GCA_028751875.1 Rapana venosa | reverse complement strand
CAACCCCACCCCCACACCAACAACCCCCCCCAAAAAAAAACAAACAAACAACAACAACAACAAAAGAACCCCCAAGAAATTTCGCACGCAAACAGCCCGCAAAATAATAACAGATCAACACACACATACATACATCAAAAATGGTCTAATACCACCTTGAGTGAACAGACGTTAAATGAAAGAAAGAATGCATCACATATAATCATACACACCATGTTTGAGCACTTGCATCCCGACATACGGCACCTCTTCCACCGAAACACTGGACGAGGCATAATAATAATAACAACAACAACGATAACACTTCTGTTGATACACAAACACAAATAATGAAAAAAACTCAGCAACCGTTCTTGTTGTTGTTGTTGTTCTTCTTCTTCTTGTTCTTCTTCTTCTTCTTCTTCGCAATTCTTCTTCTCTCTTTCCTTCTTCTTCTTCTTCCTTGTCCCAAGTTATTAAAAGTCACACTCGACTGTCACACACACACAATCTTGGAAGTTCTTCTTCTTTTGTCTCTGGCTTGAAGTCACACGCGACTGTCACACACACACAATCTCAAAAGTTCTCTTTTCCTCTGTCTTCTTCGTTTCTGGCTTAAGTCACACACATCTACTGTCACACACGCAATCCCTTCTCCTATCTCTTCTCTTCTTCTCGGGCTGAAGTCACACACACACACACACACACATCTACTGTCACACACAAAATCTCATCTGCCTTCTTCTTTTCTCTTCCTCTCTGGCTTCAAGTTCACACACAACACTCCTCCACTGTCACACACAAAATCTCAAAAGTTCTTTTCCTTCTCTCTTCTTCGCTCAACTGGACTTAAAAGCCACACACTCCAACCTCACTCACACACACTTCAAACTTCAACTCCCGATTTTTATGAATCAAAAACCCCCCCACCACGTGGGTGAGGCTAGGCCAAAGCAAATTGACAAATCTTTCAGGCGCAGATGATTGACACAGTCATCCTTTAAAACTTTATCATGACGACAAGCCCCCTTGTGTGTGTGTGTATATTATGAGTGTGTGTGTGTGTGTGTGTGTGTGTGTGTGTGTGTGTGTGTGTGTGTGTGTGTGTGTGTGTGTGTGTGTGTGTAAACACCAATCTACCACCACACCCAGGTAAATGCACACCTTTTTTATACGCAGCTTGTGTTTTTGTTGACTGCGACTACTACTACCCTTCAAATGATGACTACACGACTGTCGTGTCCAAGATTTAGTCACTGAATAAAGGCCGCGCATATCAACTAACGCACACGCACGGTTGAATGTGGGGGGATGGGGTGGGGGGGGGGGGGGGGGGGGGGATCTTCTCTCGCATCACGCAGAGTCACACAGCGGAGGGCACAGCTTGCAGGGTCGATCCCATTCAATCCCCAAGCACGAAAGTTATTCAAATCCCCCCCCTCCCCCTCACCTCCCCTCCCACCCCCAATCCTCCCCCTTCTTTTACCCTCCCCCCCCCCCCCCCCCCGTCCCCCTCTTTTCTGTCATTTTTTTCTTCTTATCTATAAGTCGTTACCTTATTCATCGGCACGTGTCAAGTCTTGAAAGGGGCGTATTTACATAACTATTGTTGTTGTTGTTGTTTGTTTATTGGTGTTTAGTCACTTGCCAGATATATATGTTGCGTGTGTTTATTTTATTTTTTAAACTTTTAAAATCTAATTCTTTTATATCGAGGATAAAGGAATAAGCACTTATGTGCTTTAAAAAAAAACCCCAAACATCCAGTGTCCGTCTGTATGCAGTTGTGTAAATTTGTCATCTGTTCCCACCGGCACACAATGGTCTACTCTTACGAACAGCGGAACAGGATTTAACGTGTGAGTAATGAGTGTGTGTGTGTGTGTGTGTGTGTGTGTGTGTGTGTATGTGTGTGTGTCTCACGATGTCTAGCCCTAAGAGTGTGGACTTAGTAGGAATACGCTATAAATGTTGTGATGTGTCATGTAAGTTGGTGGCTTAGATTAGATTAGCGTGACAACGCACTGTCTGTTTGTTTGTGATGTATCCGTGTTAACAAACTTGGTCGATATATATTTCAGTTGTGTAAATATATTTATCACGATTTTTTTTTTTGGGGGGGGGGGGGGTGCTAAGGGTTAAGGATATGACGCATTGTGATGATGATGTGTAATTTGATGGGGTCAGATAAGATTGCGTCACACTGTACCGTTTGTTTGTGATGTAAATAAAGATGAGTGTCCTCTTGAACTGAAAGTCACACACTCGGTGTGATGTTACTTACAGGTGCACTGTGTGTGTGTGTGTGTGTGTGTGTGTGTGTGTTGTTGTCTTCAATTTAACGTCTGTTCACTCTTAGTGATATTAGACAAAGGATGTGGAAAATGTAGTGGATGTAGTGGAGAGGGGAATGTACAGAGAAAAGACTGATTAGGTAACATGTGTGTTGGTATTTTCATGCAATTAAAGGGGTGGGGGGAATCTTAAACATGAATAAACATTTAAATTCAACAAATTGTTA
>CM054137.1:75945430-75955430 GCA_028751875.1 Rapana venosa | reverse complement strand
CTTTTCATCTTTGATTTTTAATTTTCCCTGGCTTCGGTTCGTGTTTCGTGCTTTACCGACATATCACCCTCCACCCTTTTCTTGTATGTTTATTCATTTTGTTTGTTAAATGCTTGTTTTTTTTAATATTCTTTCTTCTTACATTTTTTATAGATTTTTTTTTGCATTTGGTTTCGTGATTCGCGATTTATCTATTTATGTATTTTGCAATGGTTGAGAATGGCGTCCAAAAGGATTTTTTTCTTTAGACATTTTTTTTCATTTTCTTTCTTTTTTGTTGTTGCATACTGTCCCGAAATCGTCATCTACAACAACGTCCCTCTATTTTAGAGAAATCTTCTTCTTCTTCTTATTATTATATTGGTTGTAGTAGTTCTTTTCTTCTTATCATATGACGTACTTTATACTCAGTATCTTCACTTTTCTTTCATTTTGTTTGGGGTTTAAACAAAATGTTTGTTCAGATAAAGGAGAAATGCATTGTACACAACAAATTTTTTTTTGGAGCAGCAACAAGTTAATAGCATAATTATAATAATAATTTAATATGTTACATTCTCCCCGGGGAGAGCAGCCCGAATTTCACGGAGAGAAATTTGCCGTGACTTAAAGTGGTATGAAATGAAATCTGAGCGCTTTGATTTGTTGCTTTACAAGATTCAGCGCTATATAAATTCCATACATTATTATTATTATTATTTTATTATTATTATTATTATTATTATATTATTATTATTATAGTGTACTCCATCATCAAACACAACTGAACTTGTTTAATTTTTTCCCACTTTTTTCCCGTCAGTGGTAGTACTTGACTGCATGCAGAAAGTCGAAAAATGCGATAGGGGAAAAATGTGTAGCAGCAGATGCTGTTTAAGATTTTTTAAAACCATTTTTTGCGTCGTAAGAATCCTAATTTCTTTCATTCCCCGAGAAGAATGTACAAAATGTGTTTACAAAAACAAATATCCCTGGCAAAAGACAGAAAAACCTCGAAACAAAACAAAAATGACGAAAAACCAACGTCACTCGTCGTTACACTGACGTCAGTCAAAGTAAAAGGCTCTTTAGCTTTACTTTCTCAAACAATATTATACATCAACTCTGGTCGTCTTTTTTTTTCCCCCTTCTCTTTCAAAAAATGAAATTCCACACGCCAATTTATAACGTGATTCTAGTCATACGGAAATCACAAGTTTAACTTGTTGTCTGTCCCGTCAAGGTGTGCATATAATATTTCTCTGACTCTTTTCTTGAATAAATTCTGTTTAAACAAGTCAGACACGAAAACAAGATGAATATTTGCCACCGTTTAAACTGCTTAACCCAATCTATTGACCACAGAAGAAAAAGCAGAAGTCGTCAGCAAACAGCTTTTAGGCAGGAATGCAGGATGTCAACCGATAAAAAGGAGAGAAGGAAGGTTGATGGAAGGGGAGGGGGAGTGCCGGGGGACGGTGAGGGGTGGGGGGAGGTTGGGGAGTGAGAGAGAAGGGGTGAGAGAGAAGGGGGGTGGGTGGGAGGGGAAATAATCTCTATACAGACGACATCGCTGACCGACTTCGTAGCCAATTATCTCCTCGATTCCACACACCTGAGCCTCATTATAATTTTTTTTTGGTTCCTCGGGTAGAGCTCTGAGGTTTACCAATGGTGACATTTTTCGGTATGCGACCGTGTTTTTTTAAATTCCTTCTCATCACCACCATTCAGGTAGCCGTATGCCGACTTCGGAGATGGTGTCTAAACACCGACACTTGTGTGCATGCGATTTTTAAAAAAATGTTGTCATCCTTTTCTTAGCCCACAATGGCCCACTCTTCAAAAAGGCGAAACGGGTTTTTGAGCGCAAGATGTTCTGCGTGCATTCAGACATGGGTACCTCGGTTTACAAGTCTCATCCGAAGGACTTTTGACATTCAGTTAGATTTTTGGGAGGTCAAACTGGGGAAGAAAGGGCAAGGCTGGGAATCGAACCCAGAACCTCACGGTTTACTTGTTAGGCAGGCGAAAGTCTTAACCATCCTGCAACCTCCCCTTCTGATTAATTAATTATTTCATTTTTGTTTTGGTTTTTCTTCCTTGTAGTTACTTGTACATATTTCTTCAACCTTGAAGCTGTGTGTGTGTGTGTGTGTGTGTGTGTGTGTGTGTGTGTGTCTGTCTGTCTGTGTGTTCTGTGTGTGTGTCTCTCTTCTCTTGTGTGTCCCTCTCTTTTTGTCTCTCTCTCTCTATTTCTCTTTCTGTCACCGACTCTCTCTCTCTCTCACCACGAAGGAAGCAAGTTTCATCCTGCCTAATTAATGGCTACTATAATTATATTCTGTGCACGATGGCCCGAGTAATGATAATTGTTACCTGCTGGTAGGAGTGGTGAGGAAAAAGAAAGGATGTGAAAGATGACTTGGATATGTGTACTGGGAAAAACCTGCTTCATTCTTCTCCCCACCCCCATCTTCTTCCCCCATGCGATGTTCATAATTATTCTGTTTCAATCTCTATCTGTCTGTCTGTCTGTCTATCTGTCTGTCTGTCTGTCTCTCTCAGGAGTACATTTTTGTGTACGTACCAAGGTCTTATTAACCCTCGTGAGAAGTTACATTTCATTTCCTTCATCTTTCCATTCTTGCCCATTGAAACGCATTGTGGTCAAAGGCCAGTAACACATTAAACCATTTTAGAGTTTTGTCTGTCTGTCTATCTGTCTGTCTCTCTTTCTCTCAACCAAGCAACCATCATCATCATCATCATCGTCGTCATCATCATCATCATCATCATCATCATCTCTCATCTCTCATCTCATCATCATCATCATCACATCACATCACGTCGTTCGTCATCACATCATCATCACCACCACTACACCACCACCATCACACCACACCACCACATCACCACCACCATCACCACACCACACACCACCACCACCACCATCATCACCACCACCACCATCACCACCACCACCACCACCACCATCACCACCACCACCACCACCATCATCACCATCATCACCACCACCACCACCACCATCACCACCACCATCACCACCACCACCATCACCACCACCACCACCACCACCATCATCATCACACCACCACCACCATCACACCACCACCATCATCACCACCACCACCATCACACCACACCACCACCACCACCACCATCACCACCACCACCACCACCATCATCATCTCTATCATCACCCACCACACCACCACCACCACCATCACCGCCCACCACCACCATCATCACCACCACCACCACCACACCACCCCACCACCACATTAACCCCCCCCCCCCCCCCCCATACGATACGCTGACGACAGACACCTCAAGTGCACGATGCTCATTGTCCTGCCATCGTTACCACCTGCGACAACTAGTCTCCTCTTCCATTTCTATGGACAACAACAACAACAACAACACGGATTTGGCCTCTCTGCACAGATTTCAAAGTTCTGTGTGTGCATTCAAACACAGTCAGTACACTGGTGGAGTCGGCAATGCTCAGTGGTTAGGGAGGGCATTGTGGACGGCTTGGGATCGAGCTAGGGTTCCAGCCACCACGGAGACGCCCGTTTAAGGGGGTTTCATTCCTGGAGTTAACATCGGTACTGACTCTACCAGCCCCCCGCCTTCTCTTTGCTCTCAAGTCCTATGGATGAGACTATAAAGCGAAGTCCCGTGTGCGAACGCAGAACATAAAACCAGCTCTGCCTTTCCCAGAATTTATTTTTTAAATTTTTTATTTTAATCTTTTATATCGAGGATAATGGAATAAGCACTTAATGCCTTTTTTCATCCAGTCCCCGTGTGTATGCGGTTTTGTATGTTCTGTCATCCGTTCCCACTGGCACACATTGGCCTACTCTTACGAAAAGCGGAACAGGATTTAACGTGTGCGCAAGATGTTCTGCATGCGTTCGCACACGGGGCCTCGGTTTACAATCTCATCCGAAGGACTTTGAGGGGAGAGTGGAGTCTGCACTGATGTTAACTCCAGGGGAAACTATCCCCCTTGAACGGGAGTCGAACCCGGGTCGTCAGATTGCTAGCGCAATGTTCTAACCACTAGGCTATCCCGTCCCGTTTTGGAAGAATATGCCATCCGTGACGGTAAGAATGGACCCCCCCCCCCTCCCCACACACACACACACATATATATATATATATCTGAAAATAAGTTTCGGAGATACAACACCAGTCAATGTGACATCAGCTTTAAATAAACACTTGACATGCGGTTTTTTTCCCCCTTCTTCTTCTTCTTCCTTTTCTTCTTCCCTTGTTCAGGAATAGCCGGCAGCTATGCTCGTTCTTATTGAGATTTTATTCAGATTTGGACGCAATGTTTCCTGTTTGTCAAATGAAAAACCCCCCAGTAACCCCACAAGCAAGAACAAAATTTAAACAAACAAGCAAAACCCCACACAAAAATCACAACCCCACCCCTCCATTACCATCTCCCCCCCCCCCCCCCCACACACACCCTCCCTCCCCCACCGCACACACAGTGTACACACGCACACTCCCACACACACACGCACGCACACACACACACACTCCCACACATACACACGCACGCACACACACACTCCACACACACTCCTACACACACACATACACACGTACGCACGCGCGCACGCACACACACCACACACCCACCCATCCACAAACGCACACAAACACACACCACACTCACATCTACACACACTCCCACACAGAGGGAAGTAAAAACCCGACCGAGTGTCATTTCATTCAATATACAAAAAAACACCACCAAACAAACCCCGCAGTAAATCGCAACAACACATAGCATCATTCATTCATTCATTAATGTTTGTGGAAAATCCGCTGTAGGAATAATGGGTGGCGTACCCGTTGGTTCCCTGCTGTTGAAAATGTTGAATGACCGGGTGCATTTCAATTACCACCATGGAGAAACAGAAGGAGCCCAATGAATAGTTTATCGGACTGCTTGGAGTGGCGCTTCTAAACACACACACACACACACAATTAATTTGTGAGAAAAAAAAGGGGAGCAGTTTGTGCAGGCGTGGATGATGGGGGAGGGGGGGGTGGAGGTGGTGGGAGGAGGAAGGAGGGGGGGGGGGGGGGAGGTGGAGTGGGGGCACTGATTTGCCGTTTCCTTTAATTTATATATATATATATTTTTTTGGGGGGGTTGTATGGCGCGTAGATGGGACTGCTCTACAACTCTGGGGAGAAATAAACGTTGTTGTAAATGTTCCTTTGCCCATCCAGCCAAAGTATTAGTGTTTTTTTTCTCAAAAATCCAAATTTGTGTTCTAATGCACGCACGCGCTTGCACGGACACATACGGAGTTACGCAGTTACCACATTGCTGTGTGCATTCTCACCCCTCCCTCCACCCCTCTCTCTCACTCTTTCTCTGATTAAGAAACATCATTTTTATTATCACTATTATAATTAGCGTCACCAAAAAAACAAAAAAAAAAACCATTTCTACGCTTGATAAATTCGCCACTACTTATTCAATCTCTGATAAAATCCCCTTACGTGCACATGGCGCGCCACACACACAACACCACACTTCTCTCTCTCTCACTCGCGGCCGCGCGCGCGCACACACATGCACATCTCCCCCCCCCCCCCAACAGTACCCCACCCCCTCCCACCCACCCCACCCCACACTACCCATCCGTATATAACCTAACCACTATACTAAAAATTTCCCACGGCACAGAAAAACAAAATCCAAATCCATCCAACTTCTTCACTATACCTCAGAGCTTCTCCACAGAAACTCCAAACCCAACCCCCATCTTCCCCCCCCCCCTCCACCCCCTCCCCCCTCCCCACCACCACCTTCACCTCACTCACATTCCTGGCCTCCTTCCGACGCTGACAGACAGACAGGTAGAGGTTGCCCAGACGACCTGAGCTGGCCACCATCCAGCCAGATGACCCTGCCCCAGGTCCTCCTCCCTGCTGCTTCCCATGCCCAGACACCCTCAACATGATGACTCGTCTCCACTCAGAACACCCTCTCCCCTCCTGGCTTCAAAACTTTGCAGGTTTTAGTTTTCTGTCTGATGAGAGAGTGACCACTGTAGATTTCCTTCTGTAGTGCCTTCAAGGTTTGAAGATTTTCTCAGGGGTAAAAAAAAAATAGAGTCACAAACCTGTGGCCAATTTCTTGTAGTATCTGCAGTTCTGATCTTCTGCAGGGGAAGAGGTAAAATTAAAAATAAAGAAGACGCGAGAGAGGTGATTTCAAAGTGTCTTTGTGTTCTGCTTAAAGCGCAGCCTTTAATATAGACAACCCTTACAGTGCCTCACAGTCCCCCAGCTAGCCTACTGTAAAATTGAATGTTGCTGCCAATGGTAACCTCTACAGTGCCTCAAAGTCCAAGTCTGCTGATGGAAAAGGAGAGAGAGAAGAGAGAGAGACGGAGAAGAGAAGAAGAAGAAGGTACGGAGAGAGAGGAGAGAGAGGAGAAGAAGAGAGATGCACTGAAAGCACTCTTGACAGAAGTCTGCAGTTGTCTTCTGGTTGTGATTAGGTTAACGTTCCAGCGGAGATTTCCGATTTAGTTTGTCTTCTGGAATAAATGTTGCAACCAAAAAGGAAGCCTTTGCACTGTGTCACAGTCCGAGTTAAGGAGAAAAAATTCCCCCAAAATATCCTTAAAATGTTACCACCAACAGATTTCCTACAATGCCTCGCAGTTCGTCTTTCAAAAAGTTTATTTTCCGGAGAAAAAAATGTTACCCAAGTACAACCACAAAGCCTTACTAAACTAGTTAAATCTTTAGGAGCAACGAACACTGCACTTTCCAGTTTTGAGAGAAACGCTGCCACCAAAAGCAATGTCTTCAGTATCTCACACACACAACTCAAGGTTCTGTGCAGGAAAAAACCCTAGCTGTCACCAAACCTAACCTCAAACGAACAAGGAATCTTTCTCTTACAAAATCGTTGTCACTAAAGACAGTTTCAAGGATCATGCACACAGTTCTCCTGCAGAAATGCTACCATCAAAGACATCCTCTGTCTTCTTAAATAAAAACAAACCAAGTGTCATTTAACTCCAGCAACGTTACCCCCCAAAATGTCTTCTGTGTAGGCACTACCACAGACTAGGTCCTGCCACCTCCTCTTGATTATGTTCACAGCGAAGAAATCGGGTTTTCTGTTGCAGGCGGAAATCTTACTCCTTCGTCTTAAGAAAACAGCATCCGTAAATCAAACAAACAAATCCTTCCGTTTCTCCTAAACAACTCAAACGATTTTTTTGCAGAGCGGTTTGTATGGTGTTGAATTTCATCCAAAGCATGACCTTAACCACTTACGTTCACCAATCTTTGTAGTATATGGCGCAAACAGATAAAATCTGGGGATGCAAAACTGTCAATGGCATTTAAGTCAGCTTCAGGAAAGAATATAAGAGTCACAAACTAGGACTCTAAGCGGATCGTCTTGATTTCAACAGAACTGAATGAATCCCAGACTCTCAAAGGAAAACCCTGTATATTGAATAAAAAAACACCCTTCTTCTGACAACAAAGATGAATATCTCACCCTTTGCAAAAAAAACCCCTTGAAATACAGAAATTCACAAAAAGAAACCTAAAAAACAATCTGAACTTTCTGACCAAAAAAAGCTTCACCTTGTTGAATACAAGAAAGTTTCACCTTGTTGAATACAAGAAAGTTTCACCTTGTTGAATACCAAAAAAGCTTCACCTTGTTGAATACAAGAAAGTTTCACCTTGTTGAATACCAAAAAAAGTTTCACCTTGCTGAATAGGTTAAACCAATCATGACAGACAAGTGTGAACAAGCAAGAGTTTCAGGTTTCTTCTTTGAACAAAAAACCCAAACACACAACACACACACAAAACCCCAAACGACCAGCACGCGGACTTTCTAACGGAGTGTTCACATCAATTGAACTGTCAGTTCAAGAAGGCGGTTCCAGCCAGTCTGTACTTCAGGTATACTACATACATGACAGCAGCAGCAGCAGCAGCAGCACCAGCAGTGATGGTAAGGATAGATGACCCGTTTTCTAGCCCAAGATAATGGCGAGGTTAGTTAAGCCAATCCGCTCCTCTCTCTCTCCCTCTCTCGGCCCACACAGCCAATCACTACTACCCTGAAGTAGTAGCCTGCCACCCCGGGTACCTGCCTCTCTAACCCCATCCCCCGTCTCTCTCTCTCTGTCTTTCACGCACGCACGCAGTACACACACACACACACACACACACACATACACCCCACACCACACACACATCCCTCCCCCTCCCCCCCCCCCCCCCACCCACACACACACACAAATCGATAAGCTCCCCGAGTTTTCTTCTTTTTTTTCCCCTCTCTTTTTCGCTCGACCAGTTCATTTGATATGAAACCAAGCAGCGACGATATGCGTGACATGCGCGATAGAAAAGGCAAATTGTCTGTTTCCATGACAACCAGGTTAGCGTTTTCTGACGCTGCTGCTCTTGTGATGCCGTTGCCATGGAGATGGGTACAGGGAGGAGAGAAGAGAGGAGAGAGAGAGGAGAGAAGAGGAGAGGGAGGGGAAAGGAGAGGGGGTGGGGGTTGGGGGTTGGTAGACGTTGATAATGATGATGACGACAATAGTTATTATCACCAGTTCCAGAACAAGGACTATAGTCATCATATGATGACGGTAATGGCAATGGTGGTTGGTCTCTTAGCGAGGTTCTTATTTTCACCTTCTCTCTCTCTCTCTCTCTCTCTCTCTCTCTCTCTCTCTCCTCTCTCTCTCTCTCTCTCTCTCCTCTCTCTCTCTCTCTGCCTCCCCCTCTCTCTCTCTCTCTCTCTCTGTGATCTCTTTAACCAATATATAGGCTTGGTATAATGATTATAGGAAGCTGGTTGCAAAATCTTCTTCAGTGGTGTCCTCACAGTCTACAGAACTAAGGGGACAGGTGAACGTGAACGTGAAGTCCAACAATATATATAACATTCAGGTCCAAGGTTTATATATATATATATATATATATATATATATATATATATATATATATATATATATATATATATAAGGGGGGAACTTAAATAACTGGACCTTATAGATGCCTGTGATGTGTAGTAGGTTAAAAACAAAAGAGACGACAACGAGAATAATGATGATGATGATGATGATGATGAGAAAAAAAAAGAAAAAGCAGATTCAGTTTTTTGTAGTCGAAGAACCCGAGTTTACTTTTGTGTTTATTTTGTTCTCTCTCTCTCTCTGCCTCTCTCTCTATCTGTCTGTCTGTCTGTCTATCTATCTATCTATCTATCTATCTATCTATCTATCTATCTATCTATCTAATCTATCTATCTATCTATCTATCTAATCTATCTATCTATCTATCTATCTATCTATCTATCTATCTATCTATCTGAATGATTGGTTAATTAATTTACTTTATCTTTGACTGAAAGCTGGGTAAAAAAAAACCCAACAACAACACCATTGTGCTTATTCTTTTCCCTCCATAAGAGTGGTCATTCATTCATTCATTCATTCATCCGTTCTCTCTCTCTCTCTCTCTCTCTCTCTCTCTCTCTCTCTCTCTCTCTCTCTCTCTCCATCTCCACCCCTCTCTCCCCGTTTCTTTCTGTCTGTCTGTCTGTCTGTCTCTGTCTCTCCCTCCCCCCTCTTCTTTCCTCCCCCTCCCATCCTTCCCCCGTCTCTGAAATACGTGCATTACATCAGACAAACAGGACAAGATGATTACACAACCCTAATGAAAGGGCGCAAACACTCCATTCACCGAAGTCTCTATAGTTTTTGAAAAGTTGATTTTCATTTTTGAAATGGAAATCATCAGTAGCAAATCTAATTTTCATTTCAGAGAGGATTGTTATCCAGAGACAAAACGTCGTAGCATCGATCTAAAACACACGCACGCACGTACGCGCGCGCGCGCGCGCATACACACACACACACACACACGCACGCACGCACGGACGCACACCTATCGTCTAATA
>CM054137.1:75932930-75940430 GCA_028751875.1 Rapana venosa | reverse complement strand
AACAAAAGCTGTGCTGTACAACACATCTCGTCCGTGCATAATATTCGATTAGCGCAAAAAGGTCAAACGCTTTCTCTTTTCTCGCTGTGGAAGAATAAGCCGTAAAACAAAAAACAGCAACAACAACAAAAAACAGAAAATACAGCAGAAGCAACAGGTCCAACGACATTTCTGGGTGGGCTGCAATGAGTGTGTGTGTGCGCGCGCGTGTGTGTGCGTGCGCGCGTGTGTCAGGAGAGAGAGAGAGAGAGAGAGAGAGAGAGAGAGAGAGAGAGAGAGAGAGAGAGAGAGAGAGAGAGAGAGAGAGTTATTCCTTTTATATCGGGAATAATGGAGTCGACACTCATGTGCTTTTTTCACATCCAGTTCCCGCGTGTATGCAATTTTGTAAATTTTGTCATCTGTGTTCCCACTGGCACACAATGGCCTACTCTTTCGAAAAGCGGAACAGGATTTAACGTGCGGGCAAGATGTTCTGAGCGTCTGATACACAGAGAGAGAGAGAGAGAGAGAGAGAGAGAGAGAGAGAGAGAGAGAGAGAGAGAGAGAGAGAGAGAGAGAGAGAGAGAGAGGCAGACAGTTTGAGACAGAGACAGACAGACAGAGACAAAGACAGATATTGAGAGACAGAGACAGTCAGAGAGAGACTGAGACAGATACAGAAAGACGGACACACACACACACATACACACAACACACGCACACACACACATACACAACATACACACACACAACACACAACACACACACACACACACACAACACACACACAAAACACACAACACAACACACACAACAACACACACACAAACACACAACACGCACACAACAACACACACACACGCACACACACACACACACAGACACAACACACACACAACACACACACAACACACACACACACACAAGACACACAAACACACACAACACACACACACACCACACAACACACAACACAACACACACAACACACAACACACACACACACACACACACACACACAACACACACACACACACACACACACAACACACACAAACACACAACACACACACAACAACACACACACAACACCAACACACACACACACACACACACAACACACACACACCACACCACACACACATACACACACATACACACACACACAACACACACACACAACACAACACACACACATAACACACAAACACACCACACCACCACACCACACACCACCACACACACACACACACCCACACACACACACCACACCACAACACACACACACACACACACACAAACACACACACACACACACAGAGAAACAGAAAAGGCAAAGATTTCCATGCACAACCCCAGCTGAGTTTCACGCTCGTCAGGGAAGATAACCGGAGCCCCCGTGGTGTAGCTGTCAGGAATGATGATGATGCTGCTGGGGGGGTGGGGGATCGATCCCTCCTAACCCATGCCTCCTGGAGCAGAAGGGATCCAAATGTCACAGCAGCCGTTGGAACAGAGAGATCCCTTTGGCGTTTGAAATCCAACCGTCAACCGAGATTCGTGTCCACGACAAGAAGAAGAAGAAGAAGAAGAAGAAGAAGAAGAAGAAGAAGAAGAAGAAAAGAAGAAGAAGAAGAAGAAGAAGAAGAAGAAGAAGAAGAAGAAGAATGTTCAAGAAGAAGAAAAGAAGAAGAAGAAGAAGAAGAAGAAGAAGACACAAGACCTGCCCTGAACTTCTTACCAGAAAACTGGGATAAATCAATGCTCTGAGCCGAAATTTTGAGGGAACGCAACCTAATGAGAAACTCTTGCCCTGTATTCTGTACTGTCTCTGTACTCTAGTCTGTCAGTGTCCTCTATCACAGACATTTCGCCCTGTGTTGGAGTCGTACGGTCATGTCTGTCTCTACTCTCTGTCCTGTCTCTTTCTTCACAGACACTCATTCTCTCTGTCTCTCTGTGACGTCTGTCCTCTGTTTCTGTCTCTCTCTGTTTCTCTCTGTCTTCTGTCTCTCTCTCTGTTTCTCTCTGTCTGTCTGTCTCTCTCTTCACAGACATTCTCTCTCTCTGTTGTCTCTCGTGTCTTCTCTGTCTCTCTGTGTGCTGTCTTGTCTCTTTTCACAGACTTTCTCTCTCTCTTCTTCTCTCTCTCTCTGTCTGCCTGTCTCTCTCCACAGATCTCTCTCTCTCTCTTCATATATATATATGATTGATGATGTTGATTCTCCTCCTTCCCCAAATCGTGTATTGTGCCTAAAGTCAATGTACATATTAAACACGTTCAGAGTTCAGAGTTTTCTCTCTCTCTCTCTCTCTCCTCTCTCTCTCTCTCCTCTCTCTCTCTCTCCACAGACATCAAATTTATTTTGTAGGTTGTCAAGACTGATATTCTACTTTTGTCTTCAAACCATCTAGCTTTTTATTATTTTTTTGTTGGTGCCATCTCCTCGCAACAAGAGCGAAAGGGTAATATAATAATAATTATTATTCTAAGACACCGCGCGCGCGTGATATGGCACCTTCTAAAACAAAAACGACAACAACAACAACAACAAAAAAAGATATGGAAAGGAGATATGATCTGAAAATGGAAACCGAAGTCACATGCAAGAGCAGAGAAATCTGTGCCAGCTAAAGCACGATCGACTGACATTTGTGGTTAAGGCAAAATACCCAGAATAAATCCAAGCCTCTATCACGTCATACCCAGGATTTTCCCCCTCTTTAACAGTGTTATATTACTACCGTAACATCTATTAACTGCCACCCCACCACCCTCCACCCAAAAAAAAACAAAACAACCATTTCCCCCCCCTCTACCCCATTCTTCTCATCCTTCGAGTAAGAATTAACGTCATAATCGGAATTCGATCAAATCTACGTCACTTTACACTGACGTATAATGGTTGGACTGTTTACTCTATAAATATATAATAAATATAGACCTGTACATAGATGCATCCACAATTTGAACCCACCATAAGTGGGGGGGGGGGGGGGAGGGGGAAGAACCACCAACTTCTGTATCACCTAAAATAGCTGACCAGAAAAGGAAAGTACAGATTCTCTCTCTCTCTCTCTCTCTCTCTCTCTCTCTCTCTCTCTCTCTTAAAGGGTTATTCCCCTTGTTTCTACTGTGTGAGAGTATAAGTATTGGGTTATTATTAAGATGTATCCCTACGGGCGGGGACTGGATGTAAAAAAGCACATGAGGCTTATCCTCGAAATAAAAGAATTTGTCATTGTCTCTCTCTCTGTCTCTGTCTCTCTCTCTCTGTGTCTCTCTCTCTTTCTCTCTCGCTTAACAACACACAAAAAAGATGACGCGATCAATATCTAAGATAAGAGAGAAAGTGTGTGAACGTTTAACAGGAGGACGGCAGCAGGATAGTCTAGCTAGTGGTTTGAGCGTTGCGCTCGCGATCTGACAGGCCCGGGTTCGAACCACCACCACCGAGACGCCCGTTCAATAGGATCCCCCCCCCCCCTTCCGCCCCCCTGGAGTTAAACATCAGTGTGTGTGTGTGTGTGTGTGTGTGTGTGTGTGTGCATGCACCGGGGTTTGTGTGTGTGTGTGTGATAATTTTTTTTAAAAGCTATCTTGGAATGTTTATAACAATCTGAAATGTATTTTTCTCGAGTCTTGTGAGATAATTAGAGGTATCAACGTGCCTGTCAGTATTGTAATTGCCCTTCATGGGATGATTAAAGTGGTTTTGACTTGACTTGACTTGACTTGACATCAGTACCGACTCCGCTGATATCCCGGACTCCTCTCCCACTCTTCTCGGATGAGATAATAAACCGAGGTCCCGTGAACGAACGCACGCAGAACATCTTGCGCACACGTTAACAACCCGTTCTGCCTTTTTTGGAAGAGTAGGCCATTCGTGCTGGTAAGAAATGATGACAAAATTATTTTAAAAAACCAAACAAACAACCCAACAAAAACCGAATGCACACCGGTGTCGTGTTTAGACATCATGCCCGAAGTCGGACTACAGCTACCTTAATGGTGGGCAATAACGGTCGCGAATGCATTGGTGAACCTCAGAGTTCTATTCTGTAACACCGTCTGTAACAGAGACAGAGACAGAGAGAGAGAGAGAGAGAGAGAGAGAGAGAGAGAGAGAGAGAGAGAGAGAGAGAGAGAGAGAGACGAGCGAGAGAGAGAGGTGTGTGGTGTGAGTGGCGATAGTAATATTATTTATTGATAATGAATGATAAGACATGAGATAGAATAAGTCTCCTGTACTTGTTTACATCCAGTCCCCGTGTGCATGCAGATTTGTAAATTTTGTCATCCGTTCCCACCGGCACACAATGGCCAACTCTTTCGAAAAGCGGAACGGGTTTTAACGTGTGTGTTATGACTGTGTGTGTGTGTGTGCGTGTGTTTGCGCGCGCACGTACTCGCGTGCGCACGCGTGCCTGCATGCGCACTTGTATGTGAGAGTGTGTGTGGTGATAAACACACGCACACACACCTACCAACAACTTTCTCACAATTTTTTTTTCTCACAAATAGAAACAACCAATCTACACAAAAAAAGCCAATCAAACAACAACAAAAACAAAAACAAAACACACTGCTTCAGTTTCGGACGCAAGCGTTCGTCTTATTAGTCTTCAGCTATTTGCTGAAGAATCTCATCACTGTGATGCTTTCAGGCCAACAACGGTTTCTGCACATTCTCTGCTAACAAGACAATTTCCCCTGCTAATCGTCTGGGGATTTTTTTTGGTCTTTTTATTTATTCCCTTGCATGAATTACCCATTTCTTGTTTCGTTTTTTTTTTTGTTTATTTTTTATTTTCTATCCATACAGGCGCGAGCGCGCGCGCGCGCACACACACACGCACCTACACACACACGTACACCTACACACACACAAAACACACACACACACACACACACACACACACACAACACACACACACACACACACACCACGACGACGACAAAATCCCCAAACACTGAACTGATTTGAGTCTGCTGCATACATACATACACACATTACTAATCTTACCAGCACATCAGAAATAACCAACACAATAATTTTCTATGAAAGACAAGCCACCTCACCCGATTACGTAGCAATTTCTTTAGGGGTTTTGCGCGCTCTCTCTCTCTCTCTCTCTCTCTCCCCTAGTATATTTTGCGCAATATATATAATATATATATATATCATATATATTATATTATCCAAAGTAAATGTTTGCCACATTCTCTCTCTCTATCTCTCTCTCCCTCTCCTCCAAGTAAATTTTGCACAATCTCTCTCTCTTTTCTCTCTTCTCCCCCAAAAGTAAATTTTGAACAATCTCTCTCTGTTTCTCTCTCCCCCCCCCCCCCCCCAAAAGTAAATTTTGAACAATCTCTCTCTGTTTCTCCCCCCCCCCCCCCCCCCCCAAAAGTAAATTTTGAACAATCTCTCTCTGTTTCCCCCCCCCCCCCCCCCCCCCCCAAAGTAAATTTTGAACAATCTCTCTCTCTTTCCAAAGTAAATTTGCTCTCTCTCTCTCTCTCTGTCTCTCTCTCTGTCTCCCTCTCATCTCCCCCCATCCCCATCTCTCCCCCAAAAGTAAATATTTTCCACATTTCTTTCCCCCCATGGTCCACAACAAAGCTGGCTGGTTGACGACTCAATCAAGTTATTACGCACGCGCACAATTCTTTCCTCTACCGTCCGTCCGTCCGTCCGTCCGTCCGTCCGTCCGTCCGTCCGTCCGTCTGTCTGTCTGTCTGTCTGTCTGTCTGTCTGTCTGTCTGTCAGTCAGTGTCCTCCTCATTTAATTCATTCTTAAGCATAACCATGCACTTAAGAGCAATATCCAAACATGCCAGACAAGAATTAATGTCATCGTGTGAGAACTATACATTATGTGGTGTGTGTGTGTGTGTGTGTGTGTGTGTGTGTGTGTGGTGTGTGTGTGTGTGGTGTGTGTGTGTGTGTGTGTGTATGATGCGTGCGGAGTGTGGTGTGTGTGAGGTGATACGTGCGGGTGCGTGGTGGTGTGGTGTGTGTTTCTTTGTTTGCTAAAAAAGCATCAGACATAATGGACTCCCTTCTGTCTTCTTTTTGTTTTCCACGCGAGGTTTTCGAAATGAGTCACTGTTGGGTGGTGTGTTCCATGCTGTGTGCTGATGTTTAGTTTAGTTTTGTTAAGGTTTTGTTGTTATTTCGTTTTTATTTCCCTCGCTCTCCAGCTATAAAGTTCCGAGGTTTACTAATGGGGAAATGTTTGCACATGCAACCAAGGGGGTACCACCACCGCTTTTACCTAAGGTAGCCGCATTCCGACTCCGGGGATGATGTTTAAACACAACGTAAGTGTACACACACATACATGCACACATATATGTATATGTATGGAAGGGGGGACTGGATAGCCTAGTGGTTAGAACATTGCGCTCGCAATCTGACAACCCGGGTTCGATTCATTCCCGTTCAAGGGGATATTTTCCTCTGAAGTTAACATCAGTGCAGACTCCATTCTCCCCAAAAATCCTTCGGATGAGACTAGAAACCGAGGCCCGTGTACGAACGCACGCAGAACATCTTGCGCACACGTTAAAAGCCTGTTCCGCTTTTCGTAAGTGTAGGCCATTGTGTGCCGGTGGGAACAGATGACACTTTACAAAACCGCATACGCAACGGGGACTGGATGTAAAAAAGCACATAAGCGCTTATTCCATTATCCTCGATAAAAAAAGAATAAAGAATATGTATATGTCTGTATATATGTATGTGTGTATATGTATCATATCTATATATACATAATTGTTCTCCTGTCAAACTAGCACAAATAACCCGCTCTTCCAAAAGGTAGAACAGGTTTCAACATGTGTGGAAGATCTTCTGCGTACATTTTTGGACAGAGGACCTGGGGTTTATAGTCTCATCCAAAAGACTTTTGGGGGAGTGGAGTCAGCACTGATGTTAACTCCAGGGGGGAAAAATCCCCTTGAACGGGGCATCTCGCTGGTGGCTCGAACCCGGGTTCGATCCTGCACTGTCAAATAGAGAGCGCAACACTCTAACCACCAGGCTATTCCACCCCCGGTACAGTTTGGGTCATGATACATGTTTACTGGGGAAAAAACTTCACTTAAGCCACCCGTAAGCTACAATCAACTCCATTCACCCACTATTACCGCAGAATTCAACTTTTTTTTCTTCTTGGACAGCAAAATAGCAGAATACAGTTAATTTATATATTTACGAAACAGAAAAAAAATAACCAGTAAATCCCCCCACCCACCCTACACACACCCACCCACCTAAGAAGCACTCTGTGGTCGGTAACAGTTGACCTCTTAAATGTAGGTCTAAGTGTAGCTTGCACGCAGCCTTTAGGTAACCTGTAATGACAGCAGGCAGTGGCAATGAACTTGCCCCTTATGTAAAAGTAAAAGGCGGCAGTGAAAAGGTGATAAACGGAATGGGAGAGAGGAAGGGAGGAAGGGAGGAAAGGAGAGGAGGAAGGGAGAGAAGGAGGAAAGGGGGTTAGGGG
>CM054137.1:75917930-75927930 GCA_028751875.1 Rapana venosa | reverse complement strand
GTATGGTTAGTATGTCTCTCTGTCTGTCTGTGTAATTGTCTGTCCGTTTATCTGTCTGTCCCTCTCTGTTCCATCCACGGTTCGTTTGGTGGGTCAGTTTGTTTTAATCTTTTGAGGCCAATCAACCCACAGAGCTAACGCAACATCATCATCATCATCATCATCATCATCATCATCATCATCATCATCATCATCATCATCATCATCAGACCACAAGAGGCAGCAGAGGTAGGTTGAGGAGGTTAATATCTACATAAATGAATGAATGAACGAATGGATGAATGAATGAATGAATGAATCAATCAATCAATCAACCAAAACGTAAACCAATCAACCCACAGAGACACACGGCTAACGCATCACCATCACCATCACCATCATTATCATCATCACCATCATCACCACCACCACCACCACCACCATCATCACCATCATCATCATCATCATCATCATCATCATCATCATCAGACTACAAGAGAAATGATCTACTCCGTTCCACCAGGGCAGAGATAAGTCCAGGAGGTTAATGTCTACATAGATGAATGAATTGATGAATAAAGGAATGAATGCATGAATCAATCTCAAACCAATCAACCCACACAGACACAACTAAAACACCATCAGCAGCAGCATCTTCAGACAACAAGAGGCATGACCTAATCTGTTCTTGGGCAGACGTAAGTCAATGAGGTTAACGTCTACATCAATCAATCAATCAACCAATCAATCAATGAATCAACTAATCAAAACATTAATCAATCAACACACAGAGACACAACTAAAGCGTCATCATCATCACCATCATCAGACCACAAGAGGCATGACATACTCTGTTTCTGGGATGGAGTAAGCCCAGGAAGTTAATATCTAAAAGGTAAAGGTAAAGGAGTCCCATAACCTATAAGGTCGTAGGGGAGCGAGGCGTCAGAGACCTCACTTCTCTAGGGCCAGCATAATGAGGGCGGCACCCATCTCCTCTCCCTCGCTGCTTTACCTTCCCTGACCCTAAAGAGGGCAGGTACCCATTTACAGCTGGGTGAACTGGGGGAACTGTACTGAAGCCAAGACGCGCAAACGGTCACCCATCCAAGTGGTAACCACGCTCGACGCTGCTTAACTTGGCTGGAGGAAAGCGAGTGCTCCTCCGACCACTGAGCTATCCCGTCCCCCACAAGAGTTAATATCTATATAACTCAAAACAGTCAATCAACCAACCAAGCAGCTAATCACAACCTTAAACCAATCAACCCACACAGACACACTCAACGAAAACATCACCATCATCCTCATCCTCATCATCACCATCATCATCAGACCACAAGAGGCGTGACCTACTCTGTTTCTGGGCAGGGGCGGGTCCAGGAGGTCGATGTCTACAGGAGCCTCCCAGTCGCTGAGCTCGTCGTCCGTGTCCACCGCCTTCTCCACCACCAGGTACTGCATGGGGCCTGCAGGCGCCGCCCGCCCACCCGGGGCCGCCCTGCTGCCACCCATCACCGAAGACATGGTGATCCCGCACTGTCGGTTTTTTCCCCCCGTGAAAGTCTTGTTGCTGGTAATGAGGTGGATAGCTGCCGTATAGTCTTCTTAGCGAACTTGCAGACTCCTTTTTGCTTTTTTTCCTGCTTTTTTTTTCTTTTTCTTTCCTCTCAAGTCTTTGAATTGATTTTTCCGTTCACTTATCCTTTTTGATTTTTCCGTTCACTTATCTTTTTCTGTAAGGAAAATAATTTTTCCTCTTTCTTTTCTTACACTCAAAGTCGAAATTGGAAAGTTCGTTTCTTGTTTGTTCTTTATAAAATACAAAAATCTCTTCTTTCGTATCAGTCAAAGCTAAATGGGTTTACTTTATCACGGCTCTGCAGATAAGTATGGACAATCTTCACAACCTCGGCACAACCTTTATTCTGCTTATATTCATGAAGAAACGTTCTGTTCCTTTAGACCACACACTACTACACAAGTTCTCCAGCTCTTACAACAAGAAGTTGAATGTTCTGTAGGTCGTAACTCTGCACTAACTCACAACCTTTCAGTATTTTTTGTGTGTGTTTCGGCTGAAAAGCTTCACAACAAACAAACGTCCATTTTCTTCTCCCTCTCCCTCTCTCTCTCTCCTTTGAAAAAATATTTGCACAACGAGAACTTTCACTGAAGCCCCACCCAAAACACACTCTCCTCTTTCTTCTCCGTGTACAAAACACTGGTCTCTTAATTTTCTGTGCAGAAGCCACACTCAAGTTGTGTTTTCACATGTTGGTTTTCGCCAAGTCATAAGTCCTACATCACAACTTCTCCATTATTAACAGAGTAGATCGAGGTATATATTATAGTAACGAAACAGTGGCAGTGTTGTAATCATCACAGACAGACGACGTGACAGTCATATGTAATAACAGTTTCTTTTCTGCATTGTAATGATATGTCACATTGTTTTTTATTCCTGTGGGGGTTGGGTTGTGTTTTTTTCGATTTTAGTTTCCAGTCTTGTTTTTCACATTCTCCACATCAACAGAAACTGTCTGTTTTCCAACACTGTAAATTCAGTGAATACATCTGCCTGCAGAAAAGATAACCACTTGTTGATTAACTTAAGCACGTTGGGTTAACTCTATTGTTTCTGAAAATATTTCATTTTCTTGCCCAGTCTTGGAAAAGTAGTACTCCACGAGACCACATATCCATTATTCGTTAAAGCGTTAAGTTCCAGCAAGTTCTTTTCCTCCCAAAACAATCTTTTGCGAATGAAAATCAGCTTGAAGTCATGCTATGTTATGTCATACACTCTTCACGAGCATCTCTCACTTCAATGTACTTTTAGTTCCTCTTTCCCCGACAAAGTCAGTCGCCATTATTATAGTTCACGTCGTTATTATTACGATCACACACCCAGGCTCCACATCACACCACACCAACACCAACACCACGCCACACCACACCTGCAAAAGCCAACGGCAGTTCTCTGCAGTCAGCAGAGATAGGAATACCGACTTGTGTTCCGTTCTGCCTTGTGTGCCATTGATTTTGTGCCACTGACAAAAGATATTATGTTGCATGCACAC
Organism: Rapana venosa; assembly: GCA_028751875.1. Taxonomy (NCBI): domain Eukaryota; kingdom Metazoa; phylum Mollusca; class Gastropoda; order Neogastropoda; family Muricidae; genus Rapana; species Rapana venosa. Next base: position 75,924,868 of record CM054137.1, on the reverse strand, counting down.
ACACTTAACACACGTACAAACACACCACACACACACACACACACACACCTTAACACACACACCTTAACACACGCACACACACGCACGCACACAGACACTTACACACAGACACGCACGCACACACACACACACACTGACACACACACACACACACTCACAACACACACACACTGACACACACACACACTACACCACAACACACACACACACAACTGAAGTAAGTAAGTAAGCAAGCTGACAGGCGTTCTATTCTAGTTTCAAGTATCTACATGCTGATATGTTTGATTTCCTTTCGTTCTAAATCTCTACAGTAAAAAATAAATAAATAAATAAAGGAGCATGGAAGTACTGAAGAAAAAACGCCCTGACAGTTTCCAATTCGTTCGATTCCGCTTTGAACACCCCCCCCCCCCCCTCCCGCCACCTCCCCATCCCTTTCCTCAAAAAAGTCTGAATTTCTCAATACTTGATCTCGCTTCTATAATTATATGCATAGTAGGTCTACTATTTCCCAACAGAACTGAACGAACTCTTGTCGAATCCCTTCCCCTGATATGCATAAATCTGACCGTTTAACCCAAGAGTGTATACGCATATCATTAACCTTTCATGACCGTGGGGTTTCGCGTCGGGTCGCGTGGCTGATCAAACGGAAAGAAACGTTTCCAATTCTGCACGGTTGTTCCAAAATCTGTTCTCCTCAGAATGGAAACAATAGGCCTCTTGTTGTAACCCCACCCACCCCCCTCAAAAAAAATAAAATAAAAAAAAGAAAGAAAAAACCAACAAAAAAGAAAAGAAAATGGTTTTGCTCTCTCTCTCTCTGTACTTACTCTGTAACCCTCTCGAAATAAAATCTCTCTCTCTAATGGCCTACTCTTCCCAAAGGCAGAACGGGTTTTAACGTGTGCACACGATTTTCTGCATGCGTTCGGTACACGGGACCTCGGTTTACTGTCTCATCTAAAGGACTTTAGGGGGAGTTAAGTCAGTAGTGATGTGAACTACAGGGGAACAAATCCCCTACATAAAGCAGACACCCAGGTGGTGGCTCGAACCCGGAAGGTCAGATCACACGCGCAATGGTCTAACCACCAGGCTCTTTGGTCCCCCCCCCCTTTTCATATGTTTGTAAACGTCTTCATGTATGGGACAGTGATCTTTTGTGAGGACAAACATTCCTCAGTTCTAAGTCCTCTTATAATAATTTTGGAGTGTCAAACCAGTATAACCAGTATTCAACGCCCGGTATACTGACGTCAGACACAGAAAATCGCCCAGCACAGATCCATGAATTACCCATACATCACCTGCCTACAACACACAGCCTTTCACTATTCTGACCTGAATAGTTTTTGACGAAGATCGAACACTTTGCCATGCATGACTGGAAAAAAACAACTGTATATGATATCCGTGAAAAAGAAGAAAAAAAAGTATACCCCTAAAGAAAAAGAAAAAAAAACGGGAAAACTATTTGAAAATTATTTAAGTTTGAGAATAATGGATAAGCACTCATATTTTTTTCAACTTTAAACATCCAGTCCCCGTGTGCATGCAGTTTTCGTAAATTTTATCTGTTTAAAAAGTTGAAACATATACGTGATCAAAAATGTCATTTTACAGTTGACTGTTCAAAGCAATGCATAATTTAAGTGTAAAATGGAGGAAGGAGGGGGGGGGGGGGGGGGGAGGGTGGAGGGACATGTACCACCGCCACCACCAAAGAAACACTGACAAAAGAAGTAGTTATTCATTTTCGAAAAGGAAAACCGGGAACTTAAGATGTGACGGATTTGAACCGAGTTTACGAAGCACACACGCTGCGAAGATGGATTGCGCGGTGGGAAAAGGTTAACGTTTTATCCCAGTTTTATCTTATATTTCTCCGGCAAAATTTCAATACAAAATCAGCCCCAATTCAGCATCAACTAGTAAACTTTCCTTTTGATATGAAATGGTTTCCTTATCATAAAAGGACTATTTTTGAATCAGGTCTGATTCATTCTATGTGGTCTGACAGTTTCTAGTTCCTGGTGTGTGTGTGTGTGATGTTTGCTTTGGTGTGTGTGCGTGTGTGTGTGTGTGTGTGTGTGTGTGTGGGGTGTGTGTAGGTGTGTGTGTGTGTGTGTGTGTGTAGGTGTGTGAGTGTGTAAGGTGTTTGGTGTGTGTATGTGTATGCATCTTTGTATATGTGTGTGTGATGTATGCTTTGGTGTGTGTGTGTGTGTGTGCGCGCGCGCACGCGTGCGTGCGTGCGTGTGTATGTGTGCATTCACGCGCACGTGCACGCACGCGCGTGTGTGTGTGTCATGTAGGCAAACAGACTTGTTCGTCCTAAGCTTCAAAAGTTGAGCTTTGTAAGGGCAATGCACTTCACACATGCCATGTCATACACGAGGGCTAAGCGGGCCCATGCACTATTGCCATATAGGTACACCCTCACGCTTCATCACTAAAAAAAAAAATGTCCCCAAACAAACAACAATCACCCTCCCCCCCAAAAATACCAAACAAACCCCAAAACGTGACATGTCCATCACCTACTCTAGCTTTTAACTGAAAAGGCAGGTGACGTTTTTCCCATAGTATAATGGATACTTTAGTGTTTTGCTTGAATAGTATAGACCCACATCTTCTCTCATTACGTAACTGCCCCTCATGGGATGATTACAGTGTTTTTGACTTGACTTGACTTTGACGTGACTACTTAAGTGTTTTACTTTGTAGTGTATATAAAGACCCAAATCTTCTCTCAGGAGTGTATAGTACATACCCAAATCTTCTCTCAGAAGTGTATAGTACAGACCAAAATCTTCTCTCAAAAGTGTATAGTATAGACCCAAGTCTTCTCTCAGAAGTGTATAGTATAGACCCAAATCTTCTCTCAGAAGTGTATAGTATAGACCCAAATCTTCTCTCAGTAGTGTAAAGTACAGACTCAAATCTTCTCTCAGAAGTGTATAGTATAGGCCCAAATCTTCTCTCAGTAGTGTATAGTATAGGCCCAAATCTTCTCTCAGTATTGTATAGTACAGACCCAAATTCTCTCTCAGTAGCGTATAGTATAGACCCCCATCTTCTCTCAGAAGTGTATAGTACAGACCCCCATCTTCTCTCAGAAGTGTATAGTACAGACCCAAACCTTCTCTCAGAAGTGTATAGTACAGACCCAAATCTTCTCTCATAAGTGTATAGTATAGACCCAAACCTTCTCTCACATGTGTGTAGTACAGACCCAAACCTTCTCTCAGAAGTGTGTAGTACAGACCCAAACCTTCTCTCAGTAGTGTGTAGTACAGACCCAAACCTTCTCTCAGAAGTGTATAGTACAGACCCAAGTCTTCTCTCAGAAGTGTATATAGTACAGACCCAAATCTTCTCTCAGAAGTGTATAGTACAGACCCAATCTTCTCTCAGTAGTGTATAGTACAGACCCAAATCTTCTATCAAAAGTGTATAGTACAGACCCAAATCTTCTCTCAGAAGTGTATAGTATAGACCCAAGTCTTCTCTCAGAAGTGTATAGTATAGACCCAAGTCTTCTCTCAGAAGTGTATAGTATAGACCCAAGTCTTCTCTCAGAAGTGTACAGTACAGACCCAAACCTTCTCTCAGAAGTGTAGAGCACAGACCCAAGTCTTCTCTCCCTTGCCTTTTCCTGTACAAAACGAAAAAAAAATGACACAGGAAGTCTCTTCAGCCAATATTCATACGGGCTTCCGTCTCACTTCCGGCACTTAGGGACGCGACTTTTAACCGAGAGGACCAAACACACGGACACTGGCACTGAAAACACTTCCACTTGCACTTGAACGTTTGTGAAGGCTGTCCATCCTGCCTACCAGAAAGCCACGGAGGACGCAAAATGAAACGTGCACACTGATGTCGAGTTTATTTATTTATTTATTTATCTTTAATTCACGGTAGATTTCTTTGCTTGCTGCTCTCTCCGAGGGAGAGCGTGTTGCCACAAAAAGCAGCGCCACCCATTATTATTTATTTTCCTGCCTGGAACTGTATTTGTTTTCCTATCAGAGCGGCTTTTCTTTTTCTACAACATTTTTGCCAGGGACAGCTCTCTTATTGCCGTGGGTTCTTTAACGTGCGCTAAATGATTATTACCTCTAGACCACGGACCCAAGTTAAGACATCATCCTAGTGCACAGATTTTGGCAACTTACAACGTGAGCACAAAAACCGGGGGCATACACAAAACCTGAACATTGGCCAACCAGTGAATTGTAGCCGAAGGGGAAAAAAACCCAAACAAACGAGTAACTATAAAAGCCGTGCGTATCACTGGACATAGAGAACACTTTATCAGACGATGGTTTCGCAGTTTCCCTAACAGAGCGAGGAGCGACAGCAGGACGAACTCAACCATAAAATATCACAACCTGCTAACAGAAATAACACAAAATACGAGAAGAAAGGCTGACAGCCCAGGCAGACAGACAGACAGACCAGCATTGTCAGACTTCATCTGTGCCCTCTGCCATAGGCACTGTCTGTCATTCCCGTGTGGGACTGGCCAGCCACACCCGACGCTGTACCAGAATGAATAACACCTAGAGCGCAACTTTATAGTCTTCCAAAACTGACGGCTGCCATGAAAAAAAAACCCATACAGAAATAATGCCAGCTATCAAATCGAACGATCCTCTATGCAAAGCCCATTTTCTGCTGTAATATTATCCAGTGTGTTGAGCTATTTTTACGGATGTCTTTCTTGGCACTTTCAAAAAGCTCGTGAGAGATTTGGAGAGGGGTATTATGGGTTTGTTGAGACCTTTGAATGAAAAGAAAGGTAGAATTCAATGTAGCTACACATGCACGCACACATGCACGCACGCACACATGCACGCAGGCACGCGCGCGCACACACACACGCTCGCCCACACACACACACACACGCACGCACACAGACACACAAACGCACAGTTCTTGCTAGCCAGAGAGTGCGTGTTCTGGTGATTCAAATGCTGAATGATAAGCGTTGAAATAAGTCTATCGTTGAATACCAGTTTCCAGGTCTGAAATAGCTTGTATTTAAACATAATGTCACGCTGCATAGCTTATTTGATTTTTACGTAGCTTATTTCATTTTTACATAGCTTTTTAAATTTTTACCTAGCTTATTGGATTGTTGTGTGTTTTTGTTGGGCACCCTATATATGATGTTGGTTTATTTGTTGCTCTGTTGTACTTATTGACTATACAAATGTACAGTTTTCGAAACGAAAATTTCTTTCAACCAAGAACGTATCCTTATTCTACTCTCTCAATCATTCTTGTATCTATACAGAGAGAGAGAGAGAGAGAGAGAGAGAGAGAGAGAGAGAGAGAGAGAGAGAGAGAACAGAGAGAGAGACAGACAGAGGGACAGACAGGCAGAGAGAGAGAGAGAGAGAGAGAGAGAGAGAGAGAGAGAGAGAGAGAGGAGAGAGAGAGAGAGAGAGATGAGGAAGAGAGAGAGAAGAGAGAGAGAGAGAGAGGAGAGAGAAGAGAGAGAGAGAGAGAGAGAGAGAGAGAGAAGAGAGAGAGAGAGAGAGAGACAAAGAGAGAGAGCAGGTACAAGATTCATCACTGTTTTTCTATTCTTCTGCACTGAAACAATATTTTCTCTGAATCATTCTAGTAGCCGAATCAAACCCTATCTCCCAGCCCACATCTTCACCACGCCAGTAAAGTTTACCAACAAAACAACCCCCCACAACTACATCACAAAAACTTCAAGCCTCTGCACTATTGGGCACAGCTTTTTAGCTTGTTGTTGTTGTTGTTGCTGCTGCTCTTTTTACAATTATGTGCATACATAGCCTACGAATCTCTTCACAATTTTTTCCTTCAAACTTGTGAAAGAGATCGAGAGAGAGGGAGGGAGAGAGAGAGAGAGAGAGAGGAGAGAGAGAGAGAGAGAGAGAGAGGGAGAGAGAGAGAGAGAGAGAGAGAGAGAGAGAGAGAGAGAGAGGAGAGAGAGAGAGAAGAGATGAGAGAGAGAGATGAGAGAGAGAGAGAGATTCCACAAATTCATGTAATTAGTGACTGCTGAAAGAGAGAGAGAGTGTGTGTGTGTATGTGTGTGTGTGTTTCAAACCAAACCCAACTGTCACTACACACAAACTTTGAATACACTTTAATCTATAAAAAAACAAAAACCCGCCACTTTGTAAAGCAAAACAAAATGGACACTGATTTCCCCACAAACATACTTTCTACCAAGCACCACTACCAACCACCGAACTGTTTGTACAGCTTTCGAATATCTTCATAAACTGTTCTTCAAACTAACTCTCCATAGACAACAAAAAATAACCCTCCTCGCATTTAAACCAAGCCTAGCGACTGTAGCTACACTCAATAGTTTTTCAAGACACTTTTAACTCATAGCATGAAGAAAAAATACTTTGAAGAAAAAACTCCTGACGCTGATTGCCCTCAAACATACCACCACCACCAACCACCTATAACTGTTAGTACAGCTTTTAATTATCTCCACACATTTTTCTTCACACTGAGTTTCCATACACACAAAATCTTCATTTCTAAACCCAACCTACCAACTGTACCTACGCACAGCAGCAATCTTTCAAGACACTGTTGAACAAAACTTACATTGATAAACACAAAAATGATGCTGACTTTCCTACAACACATACTACCAACACCACCAAACTGTCTGAGCTTTTGAATACCTTCACAAATTATTTTTTTCTTCAAACTTGACTCTCCACACCAAAATCTTCGATTCTGAACCAAACCTACCAACTGTACCTAAACACAACAATCTTTGAAGACACTTTTAAGTCACAAAACAAAAAATAACTTTTTAAAACAAAATCGACGCTGAATTTTCCACAAACACACCACCAAACTGTGAGTACAGCTTTCCTTTATCTTCACAAACGTTTTCTTCCACACAAAATCTTCATTTT
>CM054137.1:75910430-75912930 GCA_028751875.1 Rapana venosa | reverse complement strand
AAGAGAGTTTGCCCCTGGCCAAATTCTGTAGAAAAAAGTAACTCCGATAGGGAAACAAAAATACAGTTGAAGATAGGAAAAGAAAAAAAATGGGTGGCGCTGCTCTTGTGGCGACGCGCTCTCCCCGGGGAGAGTAGCCCGAATTTCACGTAGAGAAAACTACCGTGACTTAAATTGGTATGAAATGAAATACGAAATGAAATGAAATGAAATATGTAGGACCTTAACCCTCTTGTTGCTGAATTCTACAGAGCTAAACTGCCTGTAGATTTTGAATTCTTTGAAGGTTTTCTACCCCCAACTGACTTACTTTACTCCTAAGACAATTGTGTGTGTGTGTGTGTTTGTGTGTGCGCGTGTGCGTGCGTGCGTGCGTGCGTGTGTATGTATGTATGTGTGTGTGTGTGTGTGTGTGTGTGTGTGTGTGTGTGTGTGTGTGTGTGTGTGTGTGTGTGTGTGTGTGTGTGTGTGTGTGTGTGTGTGTGCATAACAAGCTATCGAGCAGAAATTTTGTCACAAGCAAGATATATATATATATATATATATATGTCTCTGTACTTGCATGTCAACGCAGGTTTACGTGTGTGGTCACCAGATGTCTGGTCACTGCCACCTTATTTGTCACCAACCAGAGATATCTGTCGGTCGGTGTTATTTTTGGTTTTGTTGTGTAGGACCAAGTAATCAAACACGGTGTGATATTCTCTTTTTGGATTCTTTTCTAGCACCTCCTTCTCCTCGCTGAGCTATTTCTTGTGAGTCGTTAGATTTTGGGATTGTGTCCTTAGTTTGATTCAGAGAGAGAGAGAGAGAGAGAGAGAGAGAGAGAGAGAGAGAGGAGAGAGAGAGAGAGAGAGAGAGAGGAGAGAGAGAGATTCTTTTAATGTTGCAGTCTACCTCAATGATGGGGTAAAAAACAAAACGATCGCATTATGATTATTTGCTAAAATCTCACAATGGAGAAAATGGCAAACCAACCAAACACTCCCCCCCAAAAAAACCCCAACCCCAACAACAACAACAACAAAAACACAACAAAAAACAACAACAAACAAACAAAAACAAACCCACCCAACCTAACCAAACCAACAGCAAAACCAAAGACGGACCCCCCCCCCCCACCCGCCAAAAAAACCCAAACAAAAAACCCCAACCCCCCAAAAAAAAACAACAACCCCCACACACAAAAGAAAACACCAACAAAAACCCACACCAATAACAACTTGTTGCCATTTTCTACCATAATTATCATCTGAAGATATCAAAATGAGAGCGGAACAGCAAATGACTACGATGAACATTGTTGTTATCATCCCTACATCAGTAACCATTGCAAAGGTCTACGTTTGCACAAGCGAGAAGGCCATCTCTATTTTGTGTCACGTAACAAAAAACCGTCAACTCTGCTCTAAACAGTATATCATTGTGTCACGTAACAGAACGTAAACTCTGTTCTGAAAAGACCATCTCTATGTTGCGTGACGTAACAAGAACGTCAGCCCTGCTCTGAACAGACCATCTCTGTGTTTTGTCACGTAACAGAACGTCAACTCTACTCTGAACAGACCATCTCTATGTAATGACGCGTAACAGAACGTCAGCTCTGCTCTGAGCAGACCATCTCCATATTGAGTCACGTAACAAGAACGTCAGCCCTGCTATGAACAGACCATCTCTGTGTTGTGTCACGTAACAAGAACGTCAGCCCTGCTTTGAAAAGACCATCACTATATTGTGTCACGTAACAAAAACGTCAGCACTGGAACAGACCATCTCTATGTTGTGTCACGTAACAAAAACGTCAGCCCTGCTCTGAACAGACCATCTCTGTGTTGTGTCACGTGACAGAACGTCAGCCCAGCTCTGAACAGACCATCTCTATGTTGTGTCACGTAACAAAACCGTCAGCACTGGAACAGACCATCTCTATGTTGTGTCACGTAACAGAAACGTCAGCCCTGCTCTGAACAGACCATCTCCATGTTGTGTCACGTAACAATAACGTCAGCACTGGAGCAGACCATCTCCATATTGAGTTACGTAACAAGAACGTCAGCCACTGCTCTGAACAGACCATCTATGTGATGTGTCACGTAACAGAACGTAAACTCTGCTCTGACCAGACCATCTCTATAATTTGTTACGTAACAAAAACGTCAGCACTGGAACAGACCATCTCTATGTTGTGTCACGTATCACAACGTCAGCCTTTCTCTGAACAGACCATCTCTATGTTGTGTCACGTAACAAAAACGTCAGCACCAGAACAGACCATCTCTATGTTATGTGACGTAACAAGCACGTCAGCCATGAACTGAACCGACCATCTCTATATTGTGTCACGTAACAAAAACGTCAACTCTATGACTGACTGACCTCTCCGTGGACTCCCGAGGAAGTCGCTAAGGGACAACTCATTGAACTTTCAGAATGTCATGAGCACATGAAAACCCCATGAAGTCAATTCTTCTACAAGCACAAAAAGACAGGATATCATATG
>CM054137.1:75902930-75905430 GCA_028751875.1 Rapana venosa | reverse complement strand
GAACTTTCTGTCTCTCTGTCCGTCTCCCCTCCCCCACCACCCCCTCTCTGCTTCTCTTTTCCTGTACTGTCTCTCTCTCTCTCTTCTTCTCTCTCTCTCTCTCTCTCTCTCTCTCTCTCTCTTCTCTTTTCCTGTACTGTGTGTCTCTCTCTCTTCTCTCTCTCTCTCTCTCTCTCTCTCTCTCTCTCTCTCTCTCTCTCTTCTCTCTCTCTCTCTCCTTCGGATGAGACTATAAACCGAGGCCCCGTGTGCGACCGCACGCAGAACATCTTGCGCACACGTTTAAATCCTGTTCCGCTTTTCGTAAGAGTAGGCCATTGTGTGCCAGTGGGAACAGATGACAGAATTTACAAAACCGCAAACACACGGGGACTATATGTATATTTTAAAAAAAGCACATGAGTGCTTATTCCATTATCCTCGATATAAAAAAGAAAATAAATTAAAAAATAAATAAAAAGAAAGAAAGACAGAAAACATAGAGAGTGAACATAGCAAGACCAAAGCCAGACAAGGATCGGTGGTCTAAAGGTAACGCGCCTGTCTAGAAAGCGAAAAGTCCGGGTCGGTCAGAAGTGTGCCGTGGTTCGAATCCCGTTTGGGCCCGAAACTCCCCCCACCCCCACCCCCCCATTCATAAGCTCACGAGTGGTGGTCTGGGCGCTAGTCTTTCGGATGAGACGATAAACCGAGATCCCGTGTGTTACACAAAATTAGTCAGCGCACGTAAAAGAACCCACGGCAACGAAAGAGTTATTGTCCCTGGCAAAATTCTTAGAAAAACAAAAGCCACTCTTGATAGGGCAACAAAATATACAGTTGCAGACAAAAAAAAAAAAAAAGGTGGCGCTGTTCTTTGTGGCGACGCGCTCTCCCCAGGGGAGAGAGAGAGAGCAGCCCGAATTTCACGCAGAGAAATCTTGTGACTTAAAAGTGGTATAAACAAACCAACAAATAAATAAATAAATAAAGGGAGCGAAGCGGAGAAGAGTGACAGAGAATTACGCAACACGGCTCAGTCAGCAGAAGAGAAGAGAAGGGAAGGGACGGGAAGGCACACGCGTGTGTTCTGACATTACATGCTTCCTATAGAATCGTGAGGGCCACCTGGCCACAGAGAAAAACGATAAGGCCAATATAACGAAAAGAATAAAGCCCAAGGCCGCCTTTGGGTGTCTATATGCAAGCAAGCAAGCAAGCAAGTGCATGACGCCGGTGATGATTTAACAAGAAAAAAACCAGAGAACAGAAAATACGAAAAAATACAACCCAACCCTGGAGCAATTAACCTACGAAGACTACGAATAGAGAACCGGTTTCTTACATACAGCTGGAAACGCACACACATACACATACACATGCACACACACACGCACACACGCACGCATGCATACACACACGCACGCGCGCGCACACACATTACACACACACACACGCACGCGCACAACACACACGCACGCGCGCGCACACACATGCATACACACACACACACGCGCGCGCGCGCGCACACACACATACACACACAGGATAACAAAGAAAAAGTTCAATTTTCATTATCCTTCTAAAAAAAGAGATGTTGGGACGCGACAAATACAAACATACGAACTCGCAGGATTAATTGAAAATTTCTCAACAACCCCCCCCCCCCCCCCCCCCCCCCCCCCCCCCCCCCCCCCTCCTTGTCCTTTCATTGCTGTTGTCTACTTTCTCCTGCCTTCTTGGTCCATTCTCCTCCCTCCCCCTGCCCCCCTCCCAGAAAGACTTAAAAGACAACTCTTCCCTCTCACGTCGAAGTCGGATGCGCAGGACCTGACTTTGTCAGGCGCTTAACGGCAGCGCAACGCAGTTTTGTTTAAATGACAGATGACAATTAGGCGCTGTCTGAGCGTTCGACGACGACGACGAAGAAGGAGAAGACCTGCAAAGAAGAAGAAGAGTTGCGAAGAAGAAGAAGAATTGCGAAGAAGAAGAAGAAGAAGAATGCGAAGAAGTAGAAGACTTGCGAAGAAGAATTGCGAAGAAGAAGGATGAGAGGAGGAGAGGAGGATTGCGAAGAAGAATTGCGAAGAAGAAGATGGTGGAGGAGGAGGAGGAGGAGGAGGAGGAGAGAATTGCGAAGAAGAAGAAGAAGAAGAAGAAGAAGAAGAAGAAGAGGAAGAAGAATTACGAAGAAGTTATAGAAGAATTGAGAAGAAGAAGAAGAAGATGAAGAAGAAGAAGAAGAAGAAAAGAAGAAGAAGAAGAAGAAGAAGAAGAAGAAGAAGAAGAAGGAGGAGGGGAGGAGGAAGAAGAAGAAGAAGAAAGAACTAGAACAAAAGAAACAAGTATTGGTTTGAACGCTACGACACACACACACACACACACACACACACACACACAAACAACCCCGCAAGTTTCCCAATGGTGTCAGATAAAGGTGGTGGAAAAGAGGGAAAAACCCCAAGGTTGGTTATCAGCGGACAGTTCACTAGCTACACTGCCCAAGATCTCGGACTGTCAC
>CM054137.1:75895430-75897930 GCA_028751875.1 Rapana venosa | reverse complement strand
AAGTATTGTCTTCCCCATCTCCTTCTCTTTGTCTTCCTCTCAATTCTCTCCCTCCTTGCCCCTATAGGGGTCTTGGTCATCATCAAAAGCTCGCCCAAAACAGTCCTGACAAATACATGCTTTACCCAAACACACCGAGCTGTTCCCAAACATTCTCTCCCACCCACTCTACTGTTTGTCGATCATGCTCATTGACCACAGCACGAAAACTTGGGCGTCGACCCCGTCTTAACCCCCCAATGGAAAACAAACAAAGCTTAAAAGGCTGAGCTTCACACTCAATACACTGGCTAGATAGAGACCTTGGGCCACTGTGTAAACACCCCAGGTCAATTCAACACCAGCCCTGCTTAAAACCATTCTTTCTTTTGTGTTGCCTGGGTCAATCAGATGTAAAAACTCAGGGAGTGAAGAAAACCACATTCTCTACTAAGTACTGCTGCTAAAACCTTCCACAACGGGCTAGTATAGGTTAAAAGCCTTGTGACTCCTCTCTCTGTCTCTATCTCTTCCAGTCTGTCTCTGTGTGCCCCTGTCTCTCTCTGTCCCTGTCCCCCCCCCCCCTCTCTCTCTCTCTCTGGGAAGGGGGAAGGGGGACTGGACGTAAAGACCACATGAGTGTTTTTATTTATCATCCTCGGAATCAGACAATTTGATTTGATTTGATTTTCTCTCTCTGTCTCTCTGTCTGTTTGTCTCTCCCTCTCCTTGTTAAATCCCACCCCCTCTCTCTCTCCTTGTCTCTCCCTCCCATTCCCCCCCCCCCCCCCACCCCGCCCCACCTATCTCTCCACGTTAACCCCTTTTTATTGTCTGGGCCAGGTCTTTTAAGAAAGTGAAAGACCTTCACTCTTTTTTTGTGTGTGTATTGGTAGGGTGGGTCTATTCACTGGGTTTGTCTTTTCACACAGGGTCTGTCTCTTCACACAGGGTTTGTCTCTTCACACAGGGTTTGTCTCTTCACACAGGGTTTGTCTCTTCACACAGAGTCTGTCTTTTCACACAGGGTCTGTCTCTTCACACAGGGTTTGTCTATTCACTGGGTCTGTCTCTTCACACAGGGTCTGTCTCTTCACACAGGGTTTGTCGATTCACGCAGGATTTGTCTATTCAATTCACACAAGCTCAGAACAAACAGGGCAAGGATAGGCCTAGATCGCGGCGGGAGGAGGTTGATGGTGATTGGTCTCAGGTCTAAGGTGTATGGGTATTGTAGTAGTGTTGTTATTCTACCTGCTTTGCCCTGGCTATGCCCCGTGCCTTTGTTCCTTCAGTTCGTTTGGGCTTCACGTGCCCTGGTCAGTACATGGAAGGTTTGTTGTTGTTGCAGCCGCCAAAGATTGACTGGACTCTGACACTCCTGACAGGCTTTGCTTAGGCCTAGGTGGGTGTGTGTGTGTGTGTGTGTGGGGGGGGGGTGGGGTTGAAGGTTAGGTTAGGATTGGGTGGGGGGGTGGGGTGTGTAGAGGTTGTGTGGTGAGGGGAGGATGGGGGGTAGGAGGAGGGGGGGAGAGAGGGTGGGGTTGGTGGTGGTCATTGTCAAACCTGTGTTTGGTTGGGGTTTTGTGGAGGGGGGGGGGGGGGTTGGGGGAGGGATGATGGTTTGGAGGGGGAAGGAGTGAGTCGGTTTGGGGGTCTTTTCGAGAAGGAAGATGGTGGACAGGGTGATAAAGGAGGTCGAGGGTGTGTGGGTGGGGTTGGGTTGGGGTGTCATTATGATGATGATGATGATGATTATGATGATTATTATATCATTATTATTGTTGTTGTTGTTGTTGTTGTTATCTTTATTATTCTAACAATCGCTTGTGACGCTTCAATTCAGTCACCCTAAACTACACACTGATTGGGAAAAAAAATTGTGGAATAAAATCTTTCTCTTGTTTGTTTGGCTGCCTCTCTCTGTCTGTGTCTGTCTCTATCTGCCTGTCTGCCTGGCTGTCTGTCTCTGTCTGTCTGTCACCCACGCACAGAAACAGTGTGCATAGGTGTGTGTGCCTTGCACTGCACTGGCTTGCACAATACAAAGTGAACAATACGTCGTCGCCTGACAACTTGTGAGGAAAAACAACACTTCTCAGTTATCTGTATTTGCACGAGCGCTCGCACGTATGTACGCTCGCGTGCGCGCGCGCGCACACACACCACACAACACAACAACACACACACGCCACACACACAGATGGCTTGAGAAAAAGCAATGCATCTTATCATGTACCATGAAAAATTTGACTTGACTTACTGACAACAACAATCCTGTCAACTCCCACTCCATACTACTTTGTGTACAATGTTACAATCGCAGTTCACACACACACACACACACACACACACACACACACACACACACACACACACACACACACTACAGACAGATACAAAAGTCATTCTAAATGCGTGGGTGTTGTGGTCTGGGCTGGTGTGGATGGATGGTTGTGGTAGGGTAGGGTAGGCTCCCGTGCTATTCCCCTCTACACTACCCCACAAACGGCTGTCTCTC
>CM054137.1:75880430-75890430 GCA_028751875.1 Rapana venosa | reverse complement strand
CTCTCTCCCTCACACACACACTCTCTCTCTCCCTCACACACAAACACTCTCTCTCCCTCACACACAAACACTCTCTCTCCCTCACACACAAACACTCTCTCTCCCTCACACACAAACACTCTCTCTCTCTCACACACATTGAGATACTCTTCCCCAACAGCAGTATATCTGGCCTGGTTGGATCATTCACTGTTACGTGTCAATGGTTGTTGTTGTTTTTCCTTCACTATAGTGGCCAGGTTTGCGCAATCGCACGCAGCTGCTTATTTAAAACTGAGGGTACGTATGTAAAACGCCAAGTATTTCCACATGACCCACACTGTCGCCTCTCCACACCACTTCACTGAAACATCCTCTCTTTCTCTCTCGCATGCGCACACACGCGCGCATACACACACACACGCACGCGCGCGCGCGCACATAGTCATACGCAGGCACGCACGCATTCTCACTCACACACATATAAATAGATGTACATCCACTCTCTCTCCACGCCCTCCCCCCCCCCCCCCCTCCCGCTCTCTCTGTCTCTCTCTCTCTCTCTCTGTCTCTCTCTGTCTGTCTGTCTGTCTGTCTGTCTCTCTCTCTCTCTCTCTCTCTCTCTCTCTCTATATATATATATATATAATATATATATGTATACATGAAACATACGCTCAATTCCCTTCCTCCTTCAACATTTCTCCTCCTACTCCTTTCCCACCCACACCACAAATGGACAAATATACACACACACATGCGTATGTCACAACACCCTTATGTACACGCGCGCACATACACCACACACACACACACACACGCGCGCTTACAGACACACACACTCACAACACACACACACACACACACACACACACACACAACACACACACACGCAAACACACGCAGGCACGCACTCACATACACACAGCTCCTCTGACAAAAACCACACTGCCAGGTAACAGAATGATAAACGACTTCCAACATCTTCTGCCGCCATTAAATACACACGAAATATTGAGGGGGGAGTCAGGCATAAAGTGTGTGTGTGTGTGTGTGTGTGTGTGTGTGTGTGTGTGTGTGTGTGTGTGTGTGTGTGTGTGATGTGTGTGTGTGTGTGTGAGTGTGTGGTGTGAGTGTGTGAGTGAGTGTGTGGGTGGTGTGAGTGTGTGTAGTGTGGTGTGTGTGGTGGTGGTGTGTGTGTGTGTGTGTGAGTGTGTGTGTGTGTGTGTGTGTGTGTGTGTGTGTGTGTGTGTTGTGTGTGTGTGTGTGTGTGTGTGGTGTTGAGTGTGTGTGTGTGTGAGTGTGTGTTGTGTGTGTGTGTGTGTTGTGAGTTGTGTGTGTGTGGTTTGTAGTGTGTGTGTGTTTTGTGAAGTGTGTGTGTGTGTGTGTGTGAGTGTGTGTGGTGTGTGAGTGTGGTGGTGTGTGTGAGTGTGTGTATGTGTGTTGTGAGAGTGTGTCTGTGTGTGTGAGTGTGTCTGTAGTGTGTCTGTGTGTAGTGTGTGTGTAATGTGTCTCTGTGTGTGTGTGTGTGTGTGTGTGTGTGGTTGTGTGTGTGTGTGGTGTGGAGTGTCTGTGTGTAAGGTGTTGATGTGCAAAGTGTCTGGTTAAGTGTGTCGTGGTGATGTGATTGTAGTGTGTCCATTAAAGGCGCGCCAGCGCGTGCGCACGCGCGTGGTAAGGGTGTTGCCACATGCACACCCTTGCCAACACGTGTCTGAGTACGAGTGTGCGTGGATGATTGATTGAGAATATATTCATTAAAAGAAAAAAAAAAAACAACCAACAACAACATACAACTACTCCGCATACAGCGCACCCCCTCCCCTCCCCAATACTATGTGTGTGGGCGCACACGCGCGCGTGTGTGTTTACATTTGAATTGTACAAACTATTAATTATGCGCGTGTGTGTGTTTACATTTGAATTGTAAAAACTATTAATTATGCACGTGTGTGTGTTTACATTTGAATTTGTAAAACTCTATTAATTGTAACTGGCTGCATGTGAAAGACTAGGATGAATGAAAGCGCTTTTTTGGGCAAGATATAGCGCTGTATAGAATCCAATGCTCTTTTGTTGTTGTTTGTTTGTGAGCTGAAAAAAACCTATACTCTCATCTAGAAACCATGTAATTGTATTTATCCCCGAAGTCGGAATGCAGCTACCTTCATGGTGTGCCAAAAAAATAAAAATAAAAAAGGTCGCACACGCAACATCTCAGCATTTTTGGTGAGCCTGGGAGCTCTAGTCGAGAAATGAAGAAAAATACAGATTTGAAATGATAACAGAGCGGCGCTTTGTCAAATGAAGCAATTTTCAGAAGGAACCATTACCATCTCAAGCTTCTTATTTCTGCGACCATAATTATATATTATTATTATTATTATTATTATTATCATTATTATTATTATCATCATCAAAGGATTACTAAAGTGAAAAAAAAGAGAAATACAATAATAGCAGACAATCTTGTATTCTGTACACGAATACTGGAATCGTATTGAAAATTCTCCGCTGGAGCAAAACACTCGCTTTCGTTGTGAAGAAACAGAACTGAACTTTTTATTTATTCATTTATTCTTTTATATCGAGGATAATGGAATAAGCACTCATGTGCTTTTTTCTTCACACCCAGTCCCCGTATGTATTATACCTCTAGGCCACAAGTGACCGCTCTCTGATCGAGATATATCGAACACACAGTACATCATGCAAATGAAATACCTCTGATACCAATCTTTGTAATATAAAAGTCATATAGATCTGTGTTCGGTTTTTTTACAAGTCAAATGATAACTTGTATGTGTCGCACATATGTAAATTCATCGATTGGAGATACATTAATTTACACATTTAGAAGGCGGATATCCTTAATGATAATAGCAGTTCGGGTTTCGTCAACTCCCACGAGCGTGCTCTCGTCTGCTCGCGCGTACGCGCGGGCACACACACACACACACACACACATGCAGACCCGAACACACATACACACACACGCGCTCGCGTAAGCTTGCAATTGAAATTTTAAAAAAAACCCAAAACCCAGATGAACTTTGTGGCAGAATTTGTGCAAACCCCAACCCCTCTGTAATGTCCTTGGCCTGCTACTCAAGCATGCATGCATGTCTGTCTGTCTGTCTGTCTGTCTGTCTGTCTGTCTATCTATCTATCTATCTAAGTGTGGGTGTGTGGGTGGGTGTACGTGTGTGTATGTGCGTGCGTACGTGTGTGTATGTGTATGTGCGTGCGCAATGTGTGGGGTGGGGATGTGTGTGCGCGCGCGCGTAAACGCGTGTGTGCAAGCGCGCGCGCGCGTGTGTGTGTGTGGTGTGTGTGTGTGTGTGTGTGTGTGTGTGTGCGCGTGGTTGTTCTCGCTTTCTTCAATTTCATTGTCTTCCCAACACTGTTGACAAAGAGTGTTCTAAGTTTTTCCTCAGGACATCGGATCAGCTTCACCTCGTGTTGCACAGTCTGCACAGTCTCTACAACTGGTATTGCACAGTCTCTACAACTGGTATTGCACAGTCTCTACAACTCGTGTTGCACAGTCTCTACAACTGGTATTGCACAGTCTCTACAACTGGTATTGCACAGTCTCTACAACTGGTATTGCACAGTCTGCACAGTCTCTACAACTGGTATTGCACAGTCTCTACAACTGGTATTGCACAGTCTCTACAACTGGTGTTGCACAGTCTCTACAACTGGTATTGCACAGTCTCTACAACTGGTATTGCACAGTCTCTACAACTGGTATTGCACAGTCTCTACAACTGGTATTGCACAGTCTCTACAACTGGTATTGCACAGTCTCTACAACTGGTATTGCACAGTCTCTACAACTGGTAACTATGCACAGTCTCTACAACTGGTATTGCACAGTCTCTACAACTGGATAATTGCACAGTCTCTACAACTGGTATTGCACAGTCTCTACAACTGGTATTGCACAGTCTCTACAACTGTGTTGCACAGTCTCTACAACTGGTATTGCACAGTCTCTACAACTGGTATTGCACAGTCTCTACAACTGGTATTGCACAGATCTCTACAACTGTATTGCACAGTCTCTACAACTGGTATTGCACAGTCTCTACAACTGGTATTGCACAGTCTCTACAACTGGTGTTGCACAGTCTCTACAACTGGTATTGCACAGTCTCTACAACTGGTATTGCACAGTTCGTCTACAACTGGTATTGCACAGTCTCTACAACTGGTATTGCACAGTCTCTACAACTGGTATTGCACAGTCTCTACAACTGGTATTGCACAGTCTCTACAACTGGTAATTGCACAGTCTCTACAACTGGTATTGCACAGTCTCTACAACTGGTATTGCACAGTCTCTACAACTGGTATTGACAAGTCTCTACAACTGGTATTGCACAGTCTCTACAACTGGTATTGCACAGTTCTACAACTGGTAATGCACAGTCTCTACAACTGGTATTGCACAGTCTCTACAACTGGTATATTGCTAAACGTATGCACGTCTCTACAACTGGTATGCACAGTCTCTACAACTGGTATTGCACAGTCTCTACAACTGGTATTGCACAGTCTCTACAACTGGTATTGCACAGTCTCTACAACTGGTATTGCACAGTCTCTACAACTGGTATTGCACAGTCTCTACAACTGGTATTGCACAGTCTCTACAACTGGTATTGCACAGTCTCTACAACTGGTATTGCACAGTCTCTACAACTGGTATTGCACAGTCTCTACAACTGGTATTGCACAGTCTCTACAACTGGTATTGCACAGTCTCTACAACTGGTATTGCACAGTGTCTACAACTGGTATTGCACAGTGTCTACAACTGGTATTGCACAGTCTCTGCAACTGGTATTGCACAGTCTCTACAACTGGTATTGCACAGTCTCTACAACTGGTATTGCACAGTCTCTACAACTGGTATTGCACAGTCTCTACAACTGGTATTGCACAGTCTCTACAACTGGTATTGCACAGTCTCTACAACTGGTATTGCACAGTCTCTACAACTGGTATTGCACAGTCTCTACAACTGGTATTGCACAGTCTACAACTGTATTGCACAGTCTCTACAACTCGTGTTGCACAGTCTCTACAACTCGTATTGCACAGTCTCTACAACTGGTATTGCACAGTCTCTACAACTGGTATTGCACAGTCTCTACAACTGGTATTGCACAGTCTCTACAACTGGTATTGCACAGTCTCTACAACTGGTATTGCACAGTCTCTACAACTCGTGTTGCACAGTCTCTACAACTGGTATTGCACAGTCTCTACAACTGGTATTGCACAGTCTCTACAACTGGTATTGCACAGTCTCTACAACTCGTGTTGCACAGTCTCTACAACTGGTATTGCACAGTCTCTACAACTGGTATTGCACAGTCTCTACAACTGGTATTGCACAGTCTCTACAACTCGTGTTGCACAGTCTCTACAACTCGTAGTATGCACAGTCTCTACAACTCGTGTTGCACAGTCTCTACATGTATTGCACTACAACGGTATTGCACAGTCTCTACAACTGGATTGCACAGTCTCTACAACTGTGTTGCACAGACAGGTTGCAGTCACAACTGTATTGCAGTTTACAACGGAGCCAAAGGAGAACTCTGGCTTGTAATCGATCTTACCACACGTCAACCAACATTTCATTGCTCAGAGACAGAGAGAGAGAGACGAGAGAGAGAGAGAGAGAGGGAGGAGAGAGAGGGAGAGAGAGAGGGATGGAGAGAGAGAGACAGAGAGAGAGACAGAGA
This sequence comes from Rapana venosa, assembly GCA_028751875.1. Lineage (NCBI taxonomy): Eukaryota > Metazoa > Mollusca > Gastropoda > Neogastropoda > Muricidae > Rapana > Rapana venosa. The sequence continues at coordinate 75,884,689 of CM054137.1, read as the reverse complement.
CAGAGAGAGAGAGAGAGAGAGAGGGAGAGAGAGAGGGAGGGGGGGAGGGAGAGAGAGAGGGGAAAGAGAGACGGAGGGAGAAGAGAGAAGAGAGGAAGAGAGAGAGAGAGACGAGGAGAGAGCAGGGAGGGAGAGAAGACAGAGACACAGAGAACGAACGAAAGATAACAGACAGGCCAGGAGACAGACAAGAAGAGAAGACAGACAGAGAGACAGAGAGAGCAGAGAAAAGACAGACAGAGCAGAAGACAGACAGAGAGAAGAGAAAAACAGAGAGACAGAGACAGACAGAGAACAGACAGACAGAGACAGACAGAAGACAGAGAGAGACAGACAGAGACAAACAGAGAGAGACAGAGACACAGAGAAGAAACAAGACAGAGCAGAGACAGACAGAAAGAGACAGAGACAGACAGACAGAAAGAGACACGAGAGAAACAGACAGGACAGAGACAGACAGAGAGAGAAGACAGACAGAGACAACAGAGACAACAGACACAGGAGAGAACAGACAGAGACAGAGACAGACAAAGAGAGCAGTATCAGACAGACATGTATGGATCTTGCAATCAGGAAACGTACAGGAGGCAGAGACGACCAGTAGACAGCTGATACAAGTTATCAGTATAAACACAGTTGATCTGGATTCATTGTGATTTTGGTCTATGATACATAGCCGGCGTGCTACTAAACACACAGTGAGCTGGTTTTCCTGTCTTCAATCTGTATTTATCTCACCGTAAACGAGATTTACGATTTGACAGGCTAACCCTGAACTATGACCTGTCCGCAGCTATAAACAACAGATATGACATGGAAATTGGTTTCGGTGGATCGCTCTATCCATAGCTATTTTCTCCTTCACTTTCCCCGTAAGTGCAGAGGACGTTTTCCTAACGCGTGCAGACCCTATGAACTAGATCCCGCACTGTATACATTCCAGTCAACTGTACCATCGAAAATACCTGCGTTCTCTGTTTCTGTCTCTGTCTGCTGTCTGTCTGTCTCTCTCTCTGTCTGTGTGTGTGTCTGTCTGTCTGTCTGTCTGTGTGTCTGTCTGTCTGTCTGTCTCTCTCTCTCTCTCTCAAGAACTAACACAACAGCAACAACAAAAATGGACAGAATTTGAGCACTGAAGGCAAACACACATACACACACACACACATACAAACACAGACACACACACTTACACGAACACACACACACACGCACGCTCGCTGTCTCTCTCTCTCTCTCTCTCTCTCTCTCTCTCTCTCTCCTCTCACACACACACACACACACACACACACACACACACACACACACACACACACACACACACACACCTCCGTCATATACGCGTATTTACACACAGCCTCTCAGGTTGTCATTTTGTCTAGTTACAACTTACATGAACATGCAAATCAAATCCACAGTTACTGTTTACACCTGACAGCCACCCCACCCCCCACCCCCACCCCACCCCCTACTCCCCTTCCCCTCCTTTCCAATACTCCTTTTCTATCATACAACTAAAAAAAAAATAGCGATTGGAAATAGACGACATTAGTGTCAGTGACCTGGTACACACACAAACCCAGCGCTCTTATCATCATCAAAGCTGTTGTTGGCTATAGACTATTGCCTGGATCACTGGAGTCTTGCTCTCTTGCTCTCTCTCTCTCTATCTATCTATATCAACGATCGTAAACTTGAAACTGGCAAGCTACGCCCCGTTTTCGGAATGACCTACCTCGTAACTTTTCTTGTCTCCGTCTTTATCTCTCTGCAGTCACCTCCCACACACCCCCTAGGCACACATACACACACGCGCACGCTCGAATGCACGCACGCATGCACGCATACACGCGCGCGCATACACATAAACACGTCTCGTCTAACATCACTTTAAGTGAACAGACGTAAAATTGAACACACTCACACAGACACACACACACGCGCGCGAGCGCCCGCACAGCACACACACACACACACACACCACACACACACACACAACACACACACAGAGTAAGAGCTACTAACTAAGCAACCAACAGAGAGGCAGAAAGAGACAGACTGATATAGAGATATTGCTCTGACGTCGAGAATAACGAATGAATGGAAACTCTGTGTGTGTATATGTGAGTGTGTGTGTGTGTGTGTGTGTGTGTGTGTGTGTGTGTGTGTGTGTGTGTGTGTGTGTGTGTGCGCACGCGCGCGCGCGTGCGTGCGTGTGAGTATGTGCGTGTAGGCCTTTGTGTATGTGTGTGTATGTGTGTGTATGTGTATGTGTGTGCGCGCGCGCCCGTGTGTGTAGATGTTTGCCTGTACGCGCGCGCGCGCGCGTGTGTGTGTAACAGCATTAAGAAAAAAACAACAACCAAACTTCAACAAAAAACCTCTGCACATTTCTAAATCATTGCGCCCTCTCCTCCTCCCCCCACCCACGCCACACACACACACACACACACACACACACACACACACACATTCAAAATTTTACTTTTTTCAGACACAAACCCCCAGAACACCCCCCACCCCCAAACCTCCTCCCTCGCAATGCACTTGGCATTCTACTCCAGCATTAGATCAGAAGAAGAAAAAAAAAAACCCACACACTTACACAAGCTTACACTTTTTCCGGGTCCCCGGCGCGAGAAAAAAACAAAAAAACCAACAAAAACTCGGCGTTGGACAAGTCAGTTTTTCACACACACACCACACCACACCACCGAAGTCCAAATCTACTACGACAACAAGAACTTCACTACCCTACCACCACCATCACCACCACCTCCACTACTACTACTACTACAACTACTACAACCACTATTCCGTGACTGCTAGACCTACTAGCTTACAACTCAGTAGACCCTTTAGAGGCCAAGTTCCTTCCTGTCTTCAGTTCCCCAAGTAGCCTAAAAGAAAGACAGACGCTGGATTTACTCTACTGGACTCGACTCGACTCGACTCTTCTCTATAACTTTATACTGTAGGCTTTACTAGGCCCTATATACGGTCACCGTCACACACACAGACACCACACTAGGCTAGGCTTAGGCTAGGCTATACTTGGTGTCAGAATCTCTCTTCTTCTTCTTCTTCTTCTTCGTCGTTGTAGTCCTTCTGCTAGAGTAGGCCTAGTGTAGTCAGTCAGTCTACCAGCGACGCTAGGCTAGGCTACGACCAAAAGACTAGATCGAAGTGGTTGGTTGGTTGGTTGGTGGTGGTAGGTTGGTGGTGGTTGGGGATTGTTGTATGCTGCTGAACTTCACTTTTTTTAACCGTCACTGCCGCCACCACCACCACAGTCAAACCATGTTGACCTTGTTTCTTCTTCCGTAGCTTTCTGAGCTCCGACAAATCTCCTCACTTTATACAGAGACACAGACAGACAGAATGGTTTACTGGGGGTGTGTGTAGGTGGGCGTGGAGAGAGCGAGAGAGAGAGAGAGAGAGAGAGAGAGAGAGAGCGTGAGAGAGAGAGAGAGAGACCGAGAGAGAGGAGAGAGAGAGAGAGAGCTAAAGTGAGAGAGTTATTATAGGTGGACCCTGAGAGGAGGAGAAGGGGACCCGAAAACGGGACAGCTTAAAACTGTCGTTGTAGCCTACACCGCCTACACAGCTCTTAGGCCTAGGCCTAGTTAGTTGTGCTGTGCTGTGCTGTGCTGTGCTTGTGGGCGGCATGTGAGTGAGTGAGTGAGTTGAGAGTGGGGTTAAACTGACAGTTTATCATCACAACACGCAGCTCTCAACGAAGCCCAGTTTGTCAACAAAACAAGATGGGCAAGTGCACTGCGCACCCGCGCCAACGACCAGCGCCACAAGACACGCACACGCATACGCCCACTAGTGGAGAATACTTAAGGAAAATGCATGTAGGCTTGTTGTGTGTACTGTGGAGATAAAAATATATTAACATTCCTTTCCCCCCTTTAAAAAAAAAAAAAAATCTTAAAATTGCGTTTGAAAGCTCACCCAAAAAAACACACACACCAACACAACACACACAACACACACCAACACCAAGCGTTTTTGCCATTACACACACGTATAACGCAGCAGAACGCCGCGTACAACCCCAACACATACACACACGCACATACACGCCGTCACAATACATATTCTCACTCTTTCGTTAAGAACTCTTTCGCTGTCTGTCAGTCTCTCTGTCTTTCTCCGTTTGTGTGTCTGTCTCTTCTGTCTTGTCTCTCTGTCTATCAGCCTCTTCTTTCTCCTTTTGTGGTATGTTGGGGGCCTGCCGTCTGTCTCTTTATCTG
>CM054137.1:75852930-75877930 GCA_028751875.1 Rapana venosa | reverse complement strand
ATCTATCTATATATCTCTCTATCTCTATATATCTCTCTCTATCTCTCCCTCCCTCCCTCCATCCATCCATCCATCCATCTATCTATCTCTCTATCTCTCTGTCTGTCTGTCTGTCTGTCTGTCTATCTGTCTGTCTGTCTGTCTGTCTGTCTATCTGTCTGTCTGTCTGTCGTTCTTGTTCAATAGGCCAGCAGATATAACAGTGATCGGCGCTGAATGCCAGAGTTCCATCATCATTATGTAGATTGTTACATCAGTTGATAATGCATCCAATTTAGAGGAAGGGGTGGGGGAGGGAGAGAGGCAGGGTCGTGGGGTGAATGGACACACACACACACACACACACACACGCACACACACACACACACACACACAACACGCGCGCGCGCGCGCGCGCGCGCGTATACACACACACGTATACAAACACACACACACACGTATACTAACACACACACACATACACACACACACGCACACACGTATACAAATCACACACACATACACACACACACGTATACTCACACACACAACTCACACACACAGACACACACACACGTATACATTACAAACACGCACACACACACACGCTGACACACTTTATTGTCCACTTTGCAACAAAGCCATTAATAGTCAAGGTGGGGGAAGGGGAGAGAAATTGCTTTTAACATTATGGAGAAATTTACAGTGAAAAAAACATCATTACTCTACAATACTGAGAGAGCGAGAGGAGAGAGAGAGAGAGAGAGAGAGAGAGAGAGAAAAGGAGAGAGAGAGGAGAGAGAGAGGAGAGAGAGAGAGAGAGAGACGCTGACACAATTCATTGTCCATGTAGCAACAAAAGCATGGAGACAAGGGCAGAAGAAAACAAAATTGCTTTACATTACGGAGAAATTATAGTAAAAAACAACAACAACAAACCACCCAACCATCCAAAAAACATTACTTTACGATGCAGAGTAAGAGAGACAAAAAAAAAACCCAACAAAAAAAACAAACACGACAGAGAACTCTGAAATCTGAAATTTAATGAATACAGGACAACAGCCCCTTTCATGGGGGAAACATAAACATTATTCTGACATAATATATAACATGATCAAGAAACACAATACTGGTACTACATGAACATGTTCACGGAAAGAAAAAAAACAGACAAAAACAAGCAACTGCTGAGAGAGAGAGAGAGAGAGAGAGAGAGAGAGAGAGAGAGAGAGAGAGAGAGAAGAGAGAGAGAGAGAGAGAGAGAGGGGGGGGGAGAGAGGAGAGAGAGAGAGAGAGAGAGAGAGAGAGAGAGAGAGAGAGGGGAGAGAGAGAGAGGAGAGAGAGAGAGACAGAGAGAGACAGAGAGAGACAGAGAGAGACAGAGAGAGGAACTAGCATGATATGTGTGTGTGTATATGCAGCATGCATAAGTGTGCGCGCGCGTGTGTGTGTGTGGTGTGTGAGTGTGTGCATGCGTGCGTGTATGCGGTGCAGAATAAATACGCAGGTGTGTGTATATGTGTGTGTGTGTGCGCGCGGGTACGCTCGCGAGCGCGCGCGCGTGCGCGCGTGTGTGTGTGTATGCGCGTGCATGTCTATGTACGTGTGTGCATGTGCGTGCGCGTATGCGAGTGTGCGTACGCGCGTGTGCGAGCGCACACACACACACGCACACCAATCAAATCCTACATACATTGAGCAAGGAATGCCAGACAAAAGTGACAGGGCAGTATTGGTGAACCTTTCAGAGACATGCCCTGCCTACCTACACCCCCCCCCCCCCCCCCCACACACACACACCCTACCGGATCACTCGTGCCTGTCAATATTGATTGATTGCTCTTCTGGCAGGCAGACAGGCAGACAGATGGACACAGGGACAGACCAGACAGGCAGTCAGACAGAAACCAGCAGCGTTGTTATCATTAGCATGGCACTGGTGCCAGTGTGGTAGAAACAGTAAGGGTGCTATCTATATATTTGTCTGTCTGTCTGTCTGTCTGTCTGTCTGTCTGTCTGACTATCTACCTTTCTATAAACAGTAAGAGTACTATCTATCTATTTATCTATCTATCGACCTATCTATTTATCTATCTATCTATCTATATGTCTGTCTGACTATCTACCTTTCTATAAACAGTAAGAGTACTATCTATCTATCTATCTATCTATCTATCTATCTATCTATCTATCTGTCTGCCTGCCTGCCTGCCTGCCTGCCTGCCTTGCCTGTCTGTCTGTCTGTCTGTCTATCTATCTATCTATCTATCTATCTGTCTGTTGATCTATCTATCTATCTATCTATCTGTCTGTCTGTCTGTCTGTCTGTGTGTTGGTCTATCTATCTATATCTACGCACACGCACACACACATACATACACACACACACACACACACACACACAACACACACACACCCCACACACACACACGCACACGGCTTGCTAAGGCAAAGGTCCTGCACTATATATTACAGATCTACGCTGCACGCAAACTGTCAGCCACACCCAGGTTGGCTGCCCGACACAATGCACCCGACTATCTTTTCTGTGTCTTCTTTCTTCTTTTCTGTGTCTTCTTTCTTCTTTTCTGTGTCTTCTTTCTTCTCCTTTTCTCTTTCTTTTTTCTTTTCCTTTTCTGTGTCTTCTTTTTTCCCTTTTTTCTTTCTTCTTCTTTTCTCTTTCTTCTTTCTTCTCCTTTTCTCTTTCTTCTTCTTTTCTCTTTCTTCTTTCTTCTCCTTTTCTTTTCTTCTTTTTTTCTCTTTCTTCTTTCTTCTCTTTTCTGTGTCTTCTTTCTTCTTTTCTGTGTCTTCTTTCTTCTCCTTTTCTCTTTCTTCTTTCTTCTCCTTTTCTGTGTCTTCTTTCTTCTTCTTTTCTCTTTCTTCTTCTTTTCTCTTTCTTCTTTCTTCTCCTTTTCTCTTTCTTCTTCTTTTCTCTTTCTTCTTTCTTCTCCTTTTCTCTTTCTTCTTCTTTTCTCTTTCTCTTTCTTCTCCTTTTCTGTGTCTTCTTTCTTCTCCTTTCTTCTTCTTCTTCTATCTCCTTTTCTCTTCTTTCTCTTTCTCTTTGTTCTTTCTCTCCTTTTCTCTTTCTTCTTTCTTCTTCTTTCTGTTTCTTCTCCTTTTCTCTGTCTTCTTCTTCTCCTTTCTCTTTCTTCATTCTTTTCTGTGTCTTCTTTCTCTCCTTTTCTCTTTCTTCTTCTTTTCTCTTTCTTCTTCTTCTCCTTTTCTGTGTCTTCTTTCTTCTCCTTTTCTGTTGTCTTCTTTCTTCTTCTGTTTCTCTTTCTTCTCCTTTTCTGTGTCTTCTTTCTTCTCCTTTTCTGTTTCTTCTTTCTCTTCTGTTTCTTCTTTCTTCTCCTTTTCTGTGTCTTCTTTCTTCTCCCTTTCTGTGTCTTCTTTCTTCTCCTTTTCTGTTTCTTCTTTCTTCTCCTTTTCTCTTTCTTCTTCTTTTCTCTTTCTTCTTTCTTCTCCTTTTCTGTGTCTTCTTTCTTCTCCTTTTCTGTGTCTTCTTTCTTCTCCTTTTCTCTTTCTTCTCCTTTTCTCTGTCTTCTTTCTTCTCCTTTTCTCTTTTTCTCCTTTTCTCTTTCTTCTTTCTCTTCTTTTCTCTGTCTTCTTTCTTCTCCTTTTCTCTTTCTTTCTTTCTTCTCCTTTTCTCTTTCTTCTCCTTTTCTCTTTCTTCTTTCTTCTTCTTTTCTCTTTCTTCTCCTTTCTCTTTCTTCTTTTTCTCCTTTTCTCTTTCTTCTTTCTTCTCCTTTTCTCTTTCTTCTTCTTTTCTCTTTCTTCTTTCTTTTCTTTTCTGTGTCTTCTTTCTTTTCTTTTCTGTGTCTTCTTTCTTCTTCTTTTCTGTGTCTTCTTTCTTCTTCTTTTCTGTGTCTTCTTTCTTCTCCTTTTCTCTTTCTTCTTCTTTTCTCTTTCTTCTTTCTTCTTCTTTTCTCTTTCTTCTTTCTTCTCCTTTTCTGTGTCTTCTTTCTTCTTCTTTTCTCTTTCTTCTTTCTTCTCCTTTTCTCTGTCTTCTTTCTTCTCCTTTTCTGTGTCTTCTTTCTTCTCCTTTTCTCTTTCTTCTTTCTTCTCCTTTTCTCTTTCTTCTTCTTTTCTCTTTCTTCTTTCTTCTTCTTTTCTCTTTCTTCTCCTTTTCTCTTTCTCTCTTTCTTCTTCTTTTCTCTTTCTTCTCCTTTTCTCTTTCTTCTTTCTTCTCCTTTTCTGTGTCTTCTTTCTTCTTCTTTTCTCTTTCTTCTCCTTTCTCTTTCTTCTTTCTTCTCCTTTTCGTGTCTTCTTTCTTCTTCTTTTCTCTTTCTTCTTTCTTCTCCTTTTCTCTTTCTTCTTTCTTCTCCTTTTCTCTTTCTTCTTTCTTCTTCTTTTCTCTTTCTTCTCCTTTTCTCTTTCTTCTTTCTTCTCCTTTTCTCTTTCTTACTCCTTTTCTCTTTCTTTCTTTTCTCTTTCTTCTTTCTTCCCTTTTCTCTTTTCTCTTTCTTCTCCTTTCTCTTTCTTCTTCTTTTTCTTCTTCTTTCTTTTTCTTTTCTGTGTCTTCTCCTTTTCTCTGTCTTCTTTCTTCTTCTTTTCTCTTTCTTCTCCTTTTCTCTTTCTTCTTTCTTCTCTTTTCTGTGTCTTCTTTCTTCTCCTTTTCTGTGTCTTCTTTCTTCTCCTTTTCTCTTTCTTCTCCTTTCTTTCTTCTTTCTTCTCCTTTTCTCTTTCTTCTCTTTCTCTTTCTTCTTTCTTCTCCTTTTCTTTTCTTCTCTTTTCTGTGTATTCTTTCTTCTCCTTTTCTCTTTCTTCTTTCTTCTCCTTTTCTACTTTCTTCTTTCTTTCCTTTTCTCTTTCTTCTTTCTTCTCCTTTTCTCTTTCTTCTCCTTTTCTCTTTCTTCTTTCTTCTCCTTTTCTCTTTCTTCTTTCTTCTCCTTTTCTGTGTCTTCTTTTCTTCCTTTCTCTTTCTTCTCCTTTTCTCTTTTCTTCTTTCTTCTCTTTTCTCTGTCTTCTTTCTTTCTTTTCTCTTTCTTCTCCTTTTCTCTTTCTTCTTCTTTTTTCTTTCTTCTGTCTTCTTCTTTTCTCTTTCTTCTTTCTTTTCTTTTCTGTGTCTTCTTTCTTCTTTTTTCTGTGTCTTTTTCTTCTCCTTTCTCTTCTTTCTTCTTTTCTCTTTATTCTTTCTTCTTCTTTTCTGTGTCTTCTTTCTTCTTCTTTTCGTGTCTTCTTTCTTCTCCTTTTCTCTTTCTTCTCCTTTTCTCTTCTTCTTTCTTCTTCTTTTCTGTTTTCTTCTTTCTTCTCCCTTTTTTCTGTCTTCTTTCTTCTCCTTTCTCTTTTTTCTTTCTTCTTTCTCTCCCGCTGCTTGGCTAGAGCTCCAAGCTTCACCAAAATCAGACTTTTTAAAAATGATTACGACCCTGGTGTGTGTGTGTGTGGTGTGTGTGTTGTGTGTGTGTGTGTGTGTGTTGTGAGGAAGAGAGAGAGAGAGAGAGAGAGAGAGAGAAAGGGGGAGAGAGAGAGAGAGGGGTGTGTGTGTGTGTGGAGTGTGTGTGTGTGTGTTTTGTGTGTGTGTGTGGAGAAAAAGAGAGGTGTGTGTGTGTGTGTTGTGTGTGTGTGTTTTGTGAGAGAGAGAGGAGAGAGAGAGAGAGTGTGTGTGTGTGTGTGAGTGTGTGTGTGGTGTGGGGTGTGTTTTGTGTGTGTGTGTGTGTTGTGTGTGTGTGTGTGTGTGTGTGTGTTGTGGTGTGTGAGAGAGAGAGAGAGTGTGTGTGTGTGTGAGTGTGTGAGTGTGTGTCTCTGTGTGGTTTGGTTTTGTGAGTGTGTGTGTGTGTGGCGTGTGTGTGTGTTAGTGTGTGTGTGTGTGTGTGTGTGTGTTAGTGTGTGTGTGTGTGTGTTAGTGTGTGTGTGTGTGTTAGTGTGTGGTGTGTGTGTGTGTTAGTGTTAGTGTGTGTGTGTGTGTGTGTTAGTGTGTGTGTGTGTGTGTGTGTGTTTTTGTGTGTGTGTGTGTGTGTGTGTGTGTGTTAGTGTGTATGTGCCCACCTTTAAGGTAGCCGCATTCCGACTTCGGGGATGATGTCAAAATACAATACCAGTGTGCGTGCAAGTTTTTAAAAACTTTTTTTTTTAGTCAGTGTTATCACGTTGTACATTGTTATATATTGCAAGCATGTTTTTTAAATAATAGCTTTTTGTCATTCATTTTTACCGGCACGAAGGGCCTACTCTTCCCAAAGACAGAACGGGTTTTAACGTGTGCGCAAGATGTTCTGCGTGCGTTCGCAAACGGGGCCTCGGTTTATATAGTCTCATCCGAAGGACCTTCGGGGGAGTGGAGTCAGCACTGATGTTAATTCTAGGGGGAAAAATCCCCTTGAACAGGCGTCTCGGCGGTGGCTCGAACCCGGGCTCGATCCTTGCGAACGCATCGCTCTAACCACTAGGCTATCCCGCTCCCTTGCATCCATTTAAAAAGCGCAAGGTTCTCTAGTTCGATTCTGGCCGGCCCTGAGTCAGATTTTTTTTTCTGTTTTCTTTCGTTCTTTTCACAGATTTTTGGGTAGTAGTGTGGATTCTTGGGTTTTCTGGATGACATTTTTTTTTATAATAAAATCGAAGTTTTGAATTGGGATCTTTTTGTGATCGTAGATTGCAATGTGTTTCGTATCATAATGCGATTGTATCTGATTAGGGTTGTATTGTACTGCGCTGCGTTGCATTGTACTGCAACTGCTCTGCATCCTATTGCATTCTATTGCATATTGTCAAGCAAATGCATTTATGCTATAGATATATTTGTGTTGCATTGCCGTGTGTTGTAATCCAAGTGCACAGTAGTATTGCATTGGATGGTACTGTATTAAATTGTAATGCAACTGCATTGTATTGAATCGTATTGTAGTATATTGCACGCAGTACACTGTAATGTCAGGGGACGGGATAGCTCAGTGGTCGGAGCACTCGCTTTCCCCCAGCCAAGTTAAGCAGCGTCGAGCGTGGTTACCAGTTGGATGGGTGACCGTTTGCGAGCCTTGGCTTCAGTACAGTTCCCTCAGTTCACCCAGCTGTAAATGGGTACCTGCCCTCTTTAGGGTCAGGGAAGGTAAAGCAGCGAGGGAGAGGAGATGGGCGCCGCCCTCAATATGCTGACCCCTAGAGAAGTGAGGTCTCTGACGCCTCGCTTCCCTACGACCATTTAGGTTATGGGACTCCTTCCTTACACTGTGATGCAAATACATTGTGTTGTATTGAATCGCATTGTATTATATTGCAACATACTGTACTGCAACTGCATTGTATCGAATAGTTTTATTGCATTGTATATTGTATTGGATCGTACGGTAGTATATTGCACTACATTGCATTGCAAATGCATAGTACTGAATCGTATTGTATTACACTACACTGTAACGCAACTGCACTGCATTGTATTGGATCGTACGGTAGTATATTTCGCTGCATTGTATTGCATCATAATACTTTGCACTGCGGTGTAATGCAACTGCATTATATTGCACTACATTTTTAATACAAATGCATTGTATTGCATCATAATGATTTTCACTTCTTTGCATAGTAACTGCAATGCGTTACATCTTTGTCTTGCGTCGTTTTCTGACGCATTTTACTATACCTAATTGAATTGCGTTACATCGACCGAAATTATATCGCACTGCAAAAAACCAAGACCCCCCCCCCCCCCCCCCAAAAAAAAAAAAAATAAATAAAATAAAATAAAATAAAAGAAAGCAAATCAAAAAACCCCAACAAAAACCCAACAAACAACATTCCAGTCAAACAACAAAATTTTAAGACCACACATTTCCCTTCACCCCAAAAATAAAGAGAGACAAGCCATTCGCCACAGTACAGCGACACCACCACCCTCTACTCCACCCCCACCCCTACCCCCCGCCCCTTCGGCAGACATGTCTTTGTCACGGAGTTCTCTTATCAGGGTGTGTCATGCTCTCTCTCTCTCTCTCTCTCTCTCTCTCTCTCTCTCTCTCTCTCTCTCCTCTCTCTCTCTCTCTCTCTTTTCTCTCATCTTTCTCTCTCTCTCTCTCTCTCCTCTCTCTCTCTCTCTCTCTCTCTCGTTCTCTCTCTCTCTCGTTTCTCTCTCTCTCTCTCTCTCTCTCTCTCTCTCTCTCTCTCTCCTCCCCTCTCTCTCCTCTCTCTCTCCTCTCTCTCTCTCTTTCTCTCTGTGCAGACTGTGTGGCCATTTACTACAGTGGTCCCCAGAACAAGTGGTTGGTTGGCGGTTGGTTGGTTGGTGGGCTGGTGGGTTGGTTGGTTGGTGGGTTGGTTGGTGGGTTGGTTGGTGGGTTGATTGGTTGGTTGGTGGGTGGGTGGGTTGGTTGGTGGGTGGGTGGGTTGGTGGGTGGGTTGGTAGGTTGGTGGGTTGGTTGGTTGGTAGGTGGGTTGGTTGGTGGGTTGGTTGGTTGGTGGGAGGGTTGGTAGGTTGGTGGGTGGGTATGTTGGTTGGTTGGTGGGTGGATTGGTGGGTTGGTGGTAGGTTGGTTGGTTGCTTGGTTGGTTAGTGTGTTGGTGGGTTGGTTGGGCTGGTTAGTGGGTTGGTTGGTGGGTTGGTTTGGTTGGTGGGTTGGTTGGTTGGTTGGTTAGTGGGTTGGTGGGTTGGTTGAAGGGTGGGTTGGTTGATGGGTTGGTTGGTTGGTGGTTGGTTGGTTGGTTAGTGGGTTGGTTGGTGGGTGGGTGGTTGGTTGGTGGGTGGGTTGGTTGGTTGGTGGGCTGGTTAGTGGGTTGGTTGGTGGGTTGGTTTGTTGGTGGGTGGGTTGGTTGGTTGGTTGGTGGGTTGGTTGGTGGGTTGGTTGGTGGGTTGGGTTGATTGGTTGGTTGATTGGTGGGTTGGTTGGTGGGTTGGTTGGTGGGGTGGGTTGGTTGGGTTGGTTGGTGGGTTGATTGGTGGGTGGGTTGGTGGATGGGTTGGTGGGTTGGTTGGTGGGTTGGTTGGTTGGTTGGTGGGTTGGTGGTTGGCTGGTTGGTGGGTTGGCTGGTGGGTTGGTGGGTTGGTTGGTTGGTGGCTGGTTCTCCATTATTATGGATGCCGTGTGCTACAAGTGCAAAACAAACGTTGCAGCCAGGCATCGGGGAGAGCAGAGATGATGATGATGATGATGATGATGATGATGATGATGATGATGATGATGATGATGGTGATGATGATGATGATTATTATTATGAGCACTCCACACTGAGAGTGAGTGAGTGATAGGACTGTATGGTTAGTGTGTGTGTGTATGGGGGGGGATGTAGAGTGTGTGTGCTGTGAGGGAGGGAGAGAGAAAGGAGTGGAGGGAGAGACAGAGAGAGAGAGAGAGAGAGAAAAGAGAAAAGAGAGAAGAAAGAGAGAGAGAGACAGACAGACATCCAGACACAGACAGACAGAGACAGAGTACTGCGCTCGTGTGTGTGTGCGTGTGTGGTATGAGAGTGTGTGTGTGCGTGCGTGTTTGTGTGTGTGTGTGTGTGTGGAGAGAGAGAGAGAGAGAGAGAGAGAGAGAGAGAGAGAGAGAGAGAGAGGCAGACAGAGACAGACACACACACAGAGAAACAGAGAGAGAGAGAGAGACAGAAAATGGACAGAGACAAACAGACTGAGAGAGATTCGACTGTAATCCACAGATTTGTCAAGCTTTTGTCCATCTTTGATACCAGTATAATCAATCACTTTTTACAGATCTTCACCTATTCTATTTTAAAAGAAAAACACAAAAAACCTCCAAAAAACTGATCCACGATATGACTGACTGAGTCAAGACCAACGTGAAAAGTCATGACATCTGTCTGTCTGTCTGTCTGTCTGTCTGTTTGTCTGTCTGTCTGTCTCGTCCGCGGGAAATGCATTCACCTGTGTCGGTACGTACGTACAGATCTTTGGTGGTGATCCAGTCAGTGGAATTTCACCCTGCCTACCTTTGATCTATATCGATGTGTGATTACCATGAAAACAAAAAGAAAAAACCAAAAAACAAAACAAACCAACAAACAAACAAAAAAGAAGCAAGAGAGAGAGAGCGAGAGAGAGCGAGAGAGAGAGAGAGAGAGAGAGAGAGAGAAGAAGAGAGAGAAGAGAGAAGAGAGAGAAAGAGAGAGAAAGAGAGAGACAGAGAGAGACAGAGAGTGACAATGCAAGTTTGAGAATAAAAAATAATGTCTAAAGTGGTCCATTTACATAGCTAAAAGGAGTTTTTTGTTGTTGTTTGTTTTTGTTTTTTTTTAAATAAATTTTTGTGCGCAACGCGTTCAAAATTATGCCATGAAAAATGGGAAAATATGCTATATATAGGAAAATATAGAAACGGGGGAACAAAACCGACCACATTTTGGACATATCTTGGTGCTGGTTTTTCATGACCTTCTTTTTTTATTTGTACTTTGCCTGTGGATGTGCATGTGTGTACAATACATGCAGAGCTGAGCGAGTGCATGTGTGTGTGTGTGTGTGTGTGTGGTGTGTGTGTGTGTGTGTGTGTGTGGAGAGAGAGAGTCAGAAAGAGACAAAGAGAGAGAGACAGACAACCAGAGAGAGGGGAGAAATAAAACTTTTTTACTTTTATATATAATAATACCTTTGAGAAAATGTCACCTTGAAAAACTTGAGGCGGAAAAGCATCATTTACAATACAAAAACAAATAAAAACCCTTTTTGGGTCCTCAACTTTTTTCTTTGTCCCTCTGCCCTTTTTGGGCTAATGTTTTTCTGTCGGTGTTTTTCCCCTGTCTTTTTTCTTTTTTTTGCCTTTTTTTCCTCCCTATCTGCCCTGTTTTCCTCATCTGCCTGCAGTCTTGCCTATTTGCCTGCCTGTCTCCTATTTTCCGGTTTTTTTTTCTCTCTTTCTGTCCTCTATTGCCTTTTCCTTCCCCCCCTTCAAACCCTCATGTCTGTCTGCCCTTTCCCTCTCTTTCTCCTGTCGGGTTCTTCTATCGCCGGCTGTCTGCTTTCACTGACCTGGGGGGGGAAAAAAAGACAAAGAAAAAAACCCCCAAACAAACGAAGGGGAAAACCTTTCATGAGGGGTCTTAACCCAATTCCCCGGACCCGTCAAAACACCAAATTTTCCAACCCCCCCCCAAAAAAACTGGGGCCTTCCCTTAAAAAAACAACAACTACTGTACACAAAAAAAAGCCCTCCCTTTCCTCCCCTAGCCCGTCAAAGACCCAAGACAACCCCCTGGGGCTGGAGAGGGCCGGGCACCACAATCCACTAAACAAATAATAAAACCGCCTGTTTTGCCCTTAAGGGGTTTGGTCCTTAATTTTTTTGCCCCTTAAATGGTTTAGCCCTTTAAAGGGAAAAAGGCTCAACTAGGGTTTTAAAACTTCGACCCGGGGTTTTAAACTTTCAAAGGGGGGAAAAAAAAAAGAAAGAAAAAAAAGAAAAAAAAAAAAACAAAAAAAACTAAAGAATTTAACCCCTTCTCCTTTTTTTCCTTCACCGGGGGCTGCCCAAATGCCAACTGCAACCCAAAAAAGAAAAAACTTTTCCAAATTTTACTTTTTCCTTTCTTTTTTTTTGGGGGGGGGGGGGGGGGGGGGGGGGTTTGGGGGGGTGTCGAATAAAGGTAAAACCCAACAGTTTTTTCCCGGGGAAAAAAAGAGAAAGAGAAAGAGAGAGAGAGAAAGAGAGAGAGAGAGAGAGAGAAGAGAAAACAGAGAAAAAAGGGGAAGGGGGAAGAGAGAGGGGGGGGAAGAAAAAGGGGGGATGGGGAGGGGAGGGGAAGGGGAGAAGGGGGGGGAGAGAAAGGGGAAAGAAGGGGAGAGAAGAGAGAGAGAAGAAAAGGGAAGAGAGAGAGGGGGATGGAGGGGGAAAAGGGAGGATGAAAAGGGAAAGGGGGAGAAGGGGGAAAGAGAGAAGAGAGAGAGAGAGAGAAGAAAAGGGGAAAGAGAAGAGAGAAAAGAGAGAGAGAGAGGAAGAGAGAGAACTTAACTTGAACTTAAATATTTTAATGGGGGTAATTGATAACCCAAAGGGGCTTTTAACCCGGGCCCCCCAGGGGGAAAAAGTGAAACAAACATGAAAAAACCCAAATTTGGGCAAAAAACCCAAAATAATTAAAAAACCCAAAGAAATGAATCTTTTCAAATAAAACTTCAATTATTGACTGAATCAGAAATAAAATGAAAACCCAGAAGAAAACCCATCGAATAAAAAAAAAACCCAATTTAAAAACACGAAAAAAATTTCCTCTCCTTGACAAAAACCCCTTCCCCTAAACAGAACCCCCCCCCCCCAAAAATCAACACACACACCCCGAAACACAAACCACGAAACGCACGAAACCGCGCGCATGCCCCCAAACGCACGCGGGCACACACACACACAAAACACTCACACACACACACACACCCCAAAAACCCAAAAATTTTAAACGACACCAACAACACGTGCGAGCTTGCACAAATCATAAAAAACCCCCCGGGAAACAAATCCATACACATGAACAAACCTCACATATTAAAAACACCTTTAAGTCAAAAACATCAAAATACCATAACCACACATTAAAACCGTAAAAACCCAAACAATGAACTTTAAATTTGAAGCACGAGAAAAAAACAAAACCCACAGAGCATCAAGACAACCCTTCCCCCCCCCCCACTCACACCACCCACTTCACACACACACACACACACACCAACACACACCAACACACAAAACAACACACACAACACACACGCCCATACACACACACATTCACACACACATACACACATTTGCCCCGCGTTTCCCACGCTACCACTCCCACAAAAACAGAGTTCAACAAGCACGCTCACCCAATGCATATTACAGAAAATTAAAAAAGTGTGTTGGTCGGCTTTTTTGAAAAAAGATAGGTGCTTTTTCTCTTTTAAAACGATGGGATTTCGTTCCATAACTTTCTACCAAAATAAACAAAGGGGTGACATAAACAATCGGTTTTTGGGTAGGGGTAACAAAACCCGCTTTTTTTACGAACATTTTTTAAAAGGGAAAACCCTTTTGTAACCCGAGAGAGAGAAAAGAGAGAAAAGAGAGAAGAGAGGGGAGAGAGAGAAAGAGGGGAGAAGAGAGAAGCGTGGGAGAGAGAGAAAGAGGGGGGGAAGGGGGGAGGAATAATAAAAAAAATTTAAAAATGGAACTTTAAAAGCGCTTTATCTTGCAAAGGGGGAAAAAAAAGCGCAAGCATTCAACCTAATCTTTTCACACCCTACAACCAATGAAAAAAATAATCAAAAGTTTTTAAACAAACAATATTTCAAACATTGGGACGCGCAGACCAAGAAAAGAAAAGGGAAGAGAAAGAAACAAGAGAGGGGGGAAAAGAGAAACTGAAAACAGACAACAGACAGCAACCAAAATTAAAAGACAATAGAAAAGACAGAGACAGATTAAAAAAGGTTTCAGCGGGAATTTAAAACCACTTTTCCCCCGTTCGTTAAAGTGGCCCCACACTGAAACAAAAATTTTTCCATTCATTTCCCCCCTCCTCCTAAAAATTATACCCTTTTTTCACTTTTTTCTTTGTTTACTGTCCCGCAAGGGTTTTTGTGTGGGGTGTTGTGTTGTGTGTTGGGTGTGTGTGGTGTGTTGTTTGTGGTTTTTGTATGTGTTTGTTTGTTTTTCCCTTTAAAAAAAACCAAAACCGCTGCAAAGAAGAAGGGCGGTTCCCCCCCCCCCCCGGCAGACATCACGTATTCTCAAAAATTTGTGTGTGTGTGTTGTTGTGGGTTTTGTGGTGTGGTTTGGGGTGTTTTGTGTGTGTGTGTGTGGTGTTTTGGGGTGTGTGTGGGGTGTGGGTTGTGTGTGTGGGTTTTGGTGTGTTTTAGGTTTGTGTTGTGGTTTGTTGTTGTGTGTTTTTTGTTGTGTTGGTTTTGTTTTGGTGTTTGTGTTGTTTGTTGAAGGGTTTTGGTGAGTGGTGTGTTTGTGGGGTGGTGTTGTGTGTGTGTGTGTTTTGTGGTTTTTGTTGTGTGTTTTGGGTGTGTGTTGTGTTTTTTGTTTTTGGTTTGGGGTTTTGTGTGTGGTTGTGTTGTGTTGTGGTGGGGTTGTTGTGTGTGTTTTTGTGTGTGTGTGTGTGTTTTGGTTTTTTTGTGTGTGTGTTGTTGGGGTGTTGTGTGTTGTGTTGTGTGTTTGTGTGTGTGAAAGTGCGTGTTTCGTGTTGTGTGTGTGTGTGTGGGGTTTTGTGTTTTGGGTGGTTGTTTGAGTGTGTGTGTTTTGTGTGTGTTGTGTTGGGGTGTGTGTGTTTTGTGTTGTGTTTTTGTGTTGGGGGTTTTTTTGTTTTTTGGTGTGTGGGGTGTGTTTTGTGTGTGTTTTTTTTGTGGGGGGTTAAAAGAATGTTTTGTTTTGTGTATGTATGTGTGGGGTGTGTTGTTGTTTGTGTGTGTGTTTTATTTGTTTTTGTGTGTGTGTGTGTGTTTTTTTGTTTGTGTAAGTGTTTTTTTTGTGTGTTGTGTTTGGGGTGTGTAAGTGTTTTTGTGTGTGTGTTTGTTTTTGGGGTTTTTTTGTGAGTTTTGTTTGGGGGTGTGTGTGTGTTTTTTCTTGCTTCTTGTATTTAAAAGTCCCGTTTACTTTAATTTATTTTTGCGGTGTGTGGCGCGTGTGTGCCGTGGGTGCGTGCTGCGTGTGTGTTTTGTGTGTGTGTGTGGTTTTGCTCGCTCACAATTTGCGCGTTGTGGACCTTTTGTGTGCTACGCGCATACGCAACCATGTACTTTCACTACAAAACACCACACTACACGGCCCCCACACTACACTGCACTGCACGACACTAACCCCTCACTACAAACCCCAACCCCACCTCAAATACCAACCTACACCACATACACACACTACACACCCCTACAAATACACTCCACCCAACCCCAAACCCCCCACTATAAACCCTACCACAACACACCACACTAAAACCCCAAAAAAATACAAAATACCCCACCACACCACACCAACACCCCCACCCCAACAAAAAAAATAAAACAAACAAAAACAACAAAAACACAGAAATAAACACAAAGCCCCCACCGGTTTAAAAAAAAACCCACCTAAAAAAAATTAAAACCAAAATTTTTTAATAAAAAAAAAAATAAAAAAAGAAAAAAAAAAAAAAACAAAAAAAAAACAAAATAACCAAAAGGGAAAAAAAAAAGGGGCGGGGCCCCCCCCCCCCCAAAAAAATTTAACACCTCACGAACCAGGGGGTGGGGGGGCCTTTGCCCCCTTGGGGTTTAATTCTCCCCGTTTCCAAACAAACCCCTGTTTTAAAAAATTTTTTTTAAATAAAGGGAAAAAAAAATCCCCCCTAATACAAATTTAAAATATTGAATTTAAGACCTTTTAATTTTGGGGGCAATTTTTTTAAGTTTTAAAACGCTTTCCCCGCAAATTAAAAAAATCAAAGGGGTTTTCCCTTTATTACCTTTTCGCCCTTTGCTTATCCCCATCAACCAGGAAAGACCGCCCCCTTTTGGGTTTTGAAGTAAACACAAAAAGTGGGCCCGGGACGCCCCTTTTCCCCCCCCCATAAAATAAGGCCTTTACCAACGCCCACCCACCCTTTTAAGAGGACACCCCCTTTCCCCAAAGCCCAAAAACATATATTTAACCCAAATTTCCCCAAAAAAACCGCCACAAACAACTAAACACCAATACCCACAAAACAAAAAATGCCAAGGGGGCACAAAACCTAAACCCACCAACCACCCCCCCACAACAACAACAAAAACAAAACACAACCCCCCACACATACTCCCCCCTCCCTTTTTTCCCCCCTCTTTCTTCGCCCCTCCCCTTTTGCCCCCCCCCCCCCCGCCTCCCGCCCAAAATTTTAAACAACCCAAACCCCCCCCCCCCCCCCCCCCCCCCCACCCCACTTTCCCCTCTTCTCTCTTCCTCCTCTCCCTCTCTCCTCTCTCCTCTCTCCTCTCTCTCTCTCTCTCTTTTAATTTTTTAAAAACCAACATTAAAAACCCGTTTTTATCTGGGTTTTTTTTTCTCACCCTTTTATCTCCCTTTCTTTCCTTTTTTCTTTTTTCTTTTTTTTTTTTTGTAAAGCCATACCCCCCAAATAACTATTTAAACCCCAAATTTTTTGGGGTTTTTTTACTTCCCCCTATTTAAACTTTTCCCTTTTTTTCCCTTTTTGTCTTTTTCTTTTTGGGTTTTTGTTTTGTCGGGCCCCCCTGTTTCCTCCCCCTTCTCTTATTAATATTTTATTTAATATTATCCCAAAAAATTTTTGTTTTTTTATTTTCGTTTCTTGTCTGGCCGGCCGTGGTTGAAAAGAAAAAAAAAATTAAAAAACCAAAAATCCTTTTTATAAAAAACGCCTTTCGGGCCCCCGAAGAAAAGAAAAAGAAAAGAAAAAAAGAAAAGAGAAAAAAAACCCAAAAGAAGGAAACAAAGAAGGAAGAAAAAAGAAGAAGAAAAGAAAGAAGAAAAGAAAAAAGAAGAAGAAAAAAGAAAGAAGAAGACGTAAAGAAAAGAAGAAGAAGAAGAAGAAAAGAAAAGAAGAAGAAGAAAAAAAGAAAAGAAGAAGAAGAAAAGAAGAAGAAAGGGAAAAAAAAGAAGAAAAGAAGAAAAGAAGAAGAAAAAAGAAAAAAGAAGAAAAGAACTGAAAAAAAAGGGAAAAAAAGAAAAAAAAAGAAGGGAAAGGAAGAAAAACGAAGAAGAAAAGAAGAAAAAAAAAAAGAAAACCCAAGAAGCCAATTTAAAATCCCCATCCCCCAAAAAAAAACAAACAACTTTTACCCAATTATCATCTTCTAATTTCACCCGCCCCCCATCAATCAACCACAACCTTCCCAAATACCAAAACCCCAACGCTATCCCCGCCATCCATCCTCCATCCAATTTTCCATCCAGCCCCCAAACCCCCAAACCTCTCTATTACCATCCATAAGCGAAATTTTTCTATCTATCATCCCCCAACCCCCCCACCAATCCATCCCCATCCCCAAACTTTCCAACCCATATCCATCTCCCAAACCAATCCCACTATCCCTTTCCCCCCAATCCCCCCACCATCCACAGAATCCACCCCTCCACCCCACTCTCTCTTTTTTAATCTTTTTTCCCATAATCCAAACCAACCACCCACCTCCTCCATTATCTATCCTTCAAAACTATCCCCTCCATCCAATCAAACTATCCAAACCCCATCAGTTTCCCTCCCCCCACCCCTCCCCTAAAATTTTTTTAATTTTAAGTAAAATTACCCAAAAAATTTTCCTTTTATTAAAAAAAATTAAAAAAAGAAATTTTCTTCCCCAACCCCCAACCAGCCACCCCACCCTCCCCCCCCAAACCCCCCAACCCCCCCCAACCCACCCCCTCCAACCCCCCCCCATCCCCCCCCACCCATCTGTTCATCCATCCATCCATCCACCCATCTGTTCATCCATCCACCCACCAATCTCTGCATCTATCACATCAGCTCTCCTTCACGCGCTCACCCCCGGTCGGCACCAAGACAGTGCCAGAGAGAGAGAGAGGGTGTGGCCTGCCGGTTGTGATGTGTTTCAGGCGTCACCACACTGAAGCCACTGATCATAATTATTATAGCAGCCGACAGACAGACAGGCAGACGGACAGACAGTCGGACGGACAGACAGCACGTGCTGTGTGCCGTGCCTACGTGTCACTTGACACAAGCTCCTCCTTTTTTTTTCTTTCTCTCTCTCTTTTCAAAACGACGCTGCACTGACGTCATTGTCACGATGACGCACAAGCTGCGTTCATGTCATATCAGTGTCTTTTTAGCTTTTAAAGACAAAGAAGAAGAAGAAGAAGAGGAAGAAAAAGAAAAGACACTCCATTTATATCATATCAGTGTCTTTATCTGTAGACCCCCCCCCCCCAAAAAAAAAGAAAAAAAAAAAAAGAAGAAAAGTGTGTGTGTGTGTGTGTGTGTGTGTGTGTGTGTGTGTGTGTGTGTGTGTGTGTGTGTGTTGTGTGTGTGTTGTATGTATGGTGTGTGTGTTATGTTGTGTTGCGTTGTTGTTGTGTACTGATGACTATTTTGCGAAGGTGGCATTTAGACTGGTTTTGCTTTAACGTACAACGTACTTAAAACTACAGATACCTGACGGATTAAAATAGTACAGAGCGCTTCAAAAGTACGAGTTTTAATATCAAATTTCTTACGTTATTATGTGCAACCTGATAATGGTTTCGTAATGTACCGCAAATAAAATCACATACTGGTTTCGCACAAAAGCAGGTTTAAAAACAAACAACCTGTGTAAGATATCTTTGGCAGTAACGCACCCAGGTGCGCGCAGGCACGCAGGCACGCACGCGCGCGCGCGCACACAGAGAGAGAGAGAGAGAGAGAGAGAGAGAGAGAGAGGAGAGGAGAGAAGAGAGAGAGAGAGAGGAGAGAGAGAGAGAGAGAGAGAGAGAGAGAGAGAGAGAGGAGAGAGAGAGCATGTATGAAAAGCACACGAGTGCTTTTTCATTATCCTCGAAAAACGGAACATTGCCTTGCTTCGTCTTTTCTTTCCTTGCTTTGCCACACACATACACACACACACACCACACAACACACATACACACACACACACTAACACACACACACACTCACACACACACACACTCACAACACACACACTAACACACACACACCACACACACCCCACACACACACACACACAACACACACACTAACTGGATGTTCCTTATCTATACAGGAAGGATACCGAATATTAGAACAAACTTCATGGGGTAAGTTTAAAGAATCTGATCAATTCAATGAACGATATTTAAAAAGTTGTCTGACCGCTGCCCATATTTCTTGTTATATGGCTCCTTCTCAAATAGATTCGCGTTTTATGACCGTGAGAAGGGTTAGTTCACTATATTTTAGAATGCAGTTAAATGCATTCCTTACAAAATTTTGTAAACATGTCAGATGTCTATGTGGGGATCATATTTCCAATACTCATATCATATTTGAGTGCCCTATTGTAAAACCTTTTTTACCTACATTTTCTGAACAGTCTCTGGAAAATGTATTTGAAAATTCAAAGCTAGGCTTTGCCATTGCCAGGTGTTTACTGCATAGTCCACTTGAATATTTATTGTAGTATTTCATGTTTCCACATTGTTGAGTTTATATTTTGCTCCTGTTTAAAAGTATTATCATTATTTTTCTAGGTGGTTTTTTATTTTATTTTTGGGGGGGGGGTCCACAAAAATACCAACACTTATCCTACTTCTTAACCTTTTCTCCTTCCACTCCTTCTTCTCCCTTCTTTAACTTCCACTACACTTTCTATTTCCCTCGTCTAATATCACTTAGAGTGAACAGACGTTAAATTGAAGACGACAACAACAACACACACACACACTTACACACACAAAACGGGCAAGACAACACATCTTGCTCCAAACCCCAAAGCATTCATTCAAGACCGCAAAAAACTCGGTAGGAAATTTCCCCCCCCCTCCTACCCCCCCCCCCACCCCTCACCCTACCCCACCCCCATTTCCACTCTCACCCCCCTCCGTAAAAAACCCCCCACCCTCCACCCTTAGTTTACCAGGCACCACCGAGATTCGAACCCTGGAACACCCAGCAATGGTTAACACGGGCAGGGCATGTAGACCTATATTACATGTTGTATAAATCTGAATAAAGATTACCAAAGAACAAGTGTACTTTAAGGGGCACGGGATAGCTCAGTGGTCAGAGCACTAACCAGCTAATGTTAAGCAGCATCGATCGTGGTTACCACTTGGATGGGTGACCGTTTGCGCGCCTTGGCTTCAGTACAGTTCCCCAGTTCACCCAGCTGTCAGTGGGTACCTGCCCTCTTTAGGGTCAGGGAAGGTAAAGCAGCGAGGGAGAGGAGATAGGCGCCATCGCCCTCAATATGCCGGCCCCTTGAGAAGTTGAGGTCTCTGATGCCTTGCACCCTTACGACCACATAGGTTATGGGACACCTTTACCTTTTCTTACGTGTACTCTTATTTAGGCGGTCGATCAATCTCTCTCAGTTTCTCTAGGATATATATATGTACACATATATACTTGGATGAAGGCTTGACAAAGATATTCCATTATCTCGCTGACAAGATCATGATTGTATTATGCGGATGGTTTCAAGTGTTTAACCAGGTAGATAGATCGACATGACGTCTTCGATCGGAGTTGGTTTTGCCAGTCAAAAGTCTAAGACACGCACTGATGTTTATTTTTTCGGTGACAGTCATTGGAGTGTAATGTTTGCATTGATGTGGCAGGTTATTTTTGTAAGAGAGGGAGGGGGGGGGGAGAGAGAGAGGAGAGAGGAGAGAGAGAGAGGAGGAGAGGGAGAAAAGAGGGGAGAAAGAGGGAGGAGAGAAGAGCGGGGGGGAGGAAGAGAGAAAAAAGGGGAGAGAGAGAGGAAGAGAGAGGGGAGAGTGTGAAAGTTTGGGTGGGGTTTTTGGCAGTACCTTTATTAGGTTCGTTGTTAACACTCAAAAATTTCATTTTTTTTCTGTAGGGTCATGGATGATTTTTAAATTTAATTTTTGCATTTTTTACCCCTTTCCCCCCTTTAAACAACACCCCACACACACACACACAACACACACACACACACACACACCACACACACACACACACTCACACACACACTCACACACACACACACACATAGAGTGTGTGCCCGCATGCTCAAGTTTGTATAGGCTTAATACTTATGTTTTCGGTTGTTTTACTGTGGTGTGTGTGTTGTGTGTTTACTTCTTTAATTTAACGTCTTTTCACATTACGTGTGTGTTGTGTGATGTGGTGTGTGTGTGTGTGGTGTGTGTGTGTGTGTGGTGTGGGTGTGTGTGTGTGTGTGTGTTGATGTGGTGTTGTGTGTTGTGTGTGTGTGTGTGCGTGGTGCGTGCGTGCGTGCGTGCGTGCGGTGTGTGTGTGTGGTGTGCGCGCGCGCGCGCGCGACAATTGTTCTGTTGTGCTGCTGTTGTTGTTTTTTTCTTGTTTTGATGTTGGTTTTTTTTTTTGCTTTGCTTTTTTATTTCGCTTTTTTCCCCTACTTTAATCACACAAACACTAAACAATCGGATAGCCTCTTGATGTATGAGCAAATGGAAATGGCTCTTTTGCGAATAAATCACTCGAGTTCAAGTTCTCTCTCTTGTTTATTGTTTTCTTTTTTTGTTTTTTGTTGTTTTTTTTAAACTCTCCCTACATTTCGTTTCCTCCTTAATCTATCTTCTTCTTGTTTTGTTTTTTCTCGTTTGCCTTTTTCCTTAAATGTAACTTTTTCCCCTTTATCTTTTCTTCATGTGTAGTTTTCTACTTAATCTCTCTTCTTTGAGTTTCTTTTTCTCTTTCTTCTTCCTGTTTCTTTTTCTCTTTCTTCTTCCTGTTTCTTTTTCTCTTTCTTCTTCTGTTTCTTTTTCTCTTTTCTTCTTCCTGTTCTTTTTCTCTTTTCTTCTTCCTGTTTCTTTTTCTCTTTCTTTCTTCCTGTTTCTTTTTCTCTTTCTTCTTCCTGTTTCTTTTTTCTCCTTTCTTCTTCTGTTTCTTTTTCTCTTTCTTCTTCCTGTTCTTTTTTCTCTTTCTTCTTCTGTTTCTTTTTCTCTTTCTTCTTCCTGTTTCTTTTTCTCTTTCTTCTTCCTGTTTCTTTTTCTCTTTCTTCTTCTGTTTCTTTTTCTCTTTCTTCTTCTGTTTTCTTTTTCTCTTTCTTCTTCCTGTTTCTTTTCCTCCTTTCTTCTTCCTGTTTCTTTTTCTCTTTCTTCTTCCTGTTTCTTTTTCTCCTTTCTTCTTCCTGTTTCTTTTTCTCTTTCTTCTTCCTGTTTCTTTTTTCTCTTTCTTTTTCCCTGTTTCTTTTCTCTTTCTTCTTCCTGTTTCTTTTTCTCTTTTCTTCTTCCTGTTTCTTTTTCTTCTCTTTTCTTCTTCCTGTTTCTTTTTCTTCTCTTTCTTCTTCGTGTTTCTTTTCCTCCTTAATCTTTCTTCTTCGAGTTTCTTTTTCTCCTTTATCTTTCTTCTTCGTGTTTCTTTTTCTCTTTCTTCTTCGAGTTTCTTTTTCTCCTTAATCTTTCTTCTTCGTGTTCTTTTTCTCTTTCTTCTTCGTGTTTCTTTTTCTCTTTCTTCTTCGTGTTTCTTTTTCTCCTTAATCTTTCCTCTTCGTGTTTCTTTTTCTATTTCTTCTTTCTCCTTAATCTTTCTTCTTCGTGTTTCTTTTTCTCTTTCTTCTTCGAGTTTCTTTTTCTCCTTAATGTTTTCTTCTTCGTGTTTCTTTTCCTCTTTCTTCTTCATGTTTCTTTTCCTCTTTCTTCTTTGTGTTTCTTTTTCTCCTTAATCTTTCTCCTTCGTGTTTCTTTTTCTCCTTTCTTCTTCGAGTTTCTTTTCCTATTTCTTTTTCTCCTTTCTTCTTCGTGTATCTTTTTCCTCTTTCTTCTTCGGTTTTTCTTTTCCACCTTAATCTTTCTCTTCGTGTTTCTTTTTTTCTGTAATTTTTTTTCTGCGTGTTTCTTTTTTCTCTCTTCTTCGTGTTTCTCTTTCTCCTTTCTTCTTCATGTTTCTTTTTCTCTTTATTTTTCGTGTTTCTTTTTCTTCTTCGTGTTTATTTTTTCCTTAGCTTTTTCTTCGTGTTTCTATTTTTCCTTCGTGTTTCATCTCTTCTTCTTCGTGTTTATTTTTCTCCTTTCTTCTCGTGTTTTTTTCTTCTCCTTAATCTTTCTTCTTCACGTTTCTTCTTTCCTTTTATCTCTGCTGGCCCCAGCCCCACTTTGATGTGTGTATTTCTTGCTCCTTGTGATCTGGCTGATCTACTGCAGTGTTTAGGGACGTTTGCATGCAGCGACACGTACACTAGTGTGAAAACAACAACAACAACAACGACAACAATATCGACAAAAACTATGGCTGAAAAGAACAGCAGCAGGAAAATGTGAGATTGGGGCCAGCATATAAATTAAAACCGCGGCAAGTATTGAAAGCCTGGATATCTTTTGTGTTTCATTCATTCATTCATTCATTCACTCACTCACTCACTCACTCATTCTTTCTTTCTTTCTTTTGGTTCGTTCGTTCGTTGATTGATTGATTGATTGATTGATTGATCCATCCTTTTATTCATTCTTTCGTTTATCCTTTCTCTTCTTTCTTATTTTCACTTGCATTCATTCATTCATTCATTCTTTCCTTTCGTTCGTTCGTTCGATAACGATCATTCGTTCATTCAATCTTACCATTCTTTGCACCATGCGCGCGCGCGCGCGCACACACACACTCTACACACATACACCCACCCACCCTACACACAAACACACTAAAAGCTACTCAGCGATGCAATCTTACAGCAGCCTACCTACATACACTTATTATACAAGGCCTAGCAGCACTCTACTAGACTAGAGGCCCATAGCAAACGAAGAGAGAGAGAGAGAGAGAGAAGAGAGAGAGAGAGAAAAGAGAGAAGAAGGGGAGGAGAGAGAGGAGAAAGAATAGAGAGAGAGAGAGAGAGAGGGGGAAGAGAGGGGAGAGAGAGAAGAGAGATGAGATGAGAGAGGGGGAGAGAGAGAGAGAGAGGGGAGAGAGAGAGAGAAGAGGAGAGAGGGGAGAGAGAGAGAGAGAAGAGGAGAGAGAGAGAGAAGAGAGAGAGAGAGAGAGAGAGAGAACTCGAAAGATTTATTCACAAAACGGCCATTGGCCGGGGGGTTGCCAAACTGCTTAGTATTTTAGTGAAAAAAATAAGTAACACCAAAAAACCCAAAATGTTATTGTATACCCACATTTACCACAATAAAAATCAGTTCCAAAAAATATGACTTAAGAAACCAAGAAATCTCTTATTCTAAAGGCTTTACACAAACATAAAGCAAGGCTGCGCTCTCTGAAGCAGAGGCAGACGGAAGGAAGGAAGGAATACCTTCTGTTCCAAGCGGCCTACCCCTGACACTGACAGTCATGTCCATGCAACAACCATTAACGTGATGCCGGATCAGTGTCATGCCATCAGATAGCAATCTACCCCACTTGTTTCCCCATTCGTTTATTTATTTTTTTTTTGGCTGTTGTGTCACCCCAGCTGTAAATGGGTCCCTGCCCTCTTTAGGGTCAGGCAAAGTATAAAGCAGCGAGGGAGAGGAGATGGGCGCCACAGCCCTCAATAATTATGCTGGCCCCTTGAGAAGCGAGGTCTCTGACGCCTCGCTCCCCTACGACCTTATAGGTTATGGGGACACCTTTACCTTTTATTTTTTTGTGTTATCCCGATGTTGATCCTGCAGTTAGACTGGATGATGACACTTACTTGACTTTTTTTTTAAAAGAATGGACATACAAAAGGAAAAGAAAAAGGATTATTTATTTATTTATTTTATTCTTTTATATCGAGGATAATGGAATAAGCACTAATGTGCTTTTTTAAAAATCCAGTCCCTGTGTGTATGCGGTTTTGTAAATTCTGTCATCCGTTCCTACAGGCACACAATGGCCTACTCTTCTGAAAAGCAGAACGGGTTTCAACGTGTGCGCAAGATGTTCTGCGCGCGTTCGCACACGGGACCTCGGTTTATAGTCTCATCCGAAGGACTTTTGGGGAGAGTGGAGTCGGCACTGATGTTAACTCCAGAGGAAAAATCCTCTTGAACGAGAATCGAACCCGGGATTGCTCAGTGTAGCTGGTTATCATTGCCGCTGCTGCTGCTGCTGCTGCAACATCGGTATTTGTTTATTTGCTTGTTTGATGCTGCTGTTAAGTTCTTTTGCCTCTTTAGCTCACCTCCTTCCCTCCCTCCCTCTCTTTCTTTCTTTCTTTCTTTCTTTCTTTTCTTTCTTTCTTTCTTTTCTTTCTTTCTTTTCTCACTCTCACTTTCTCTCAGTCCTCTTGCCTCTTCAGCTCAACTCCCTCCCTCTCTTTCTTTCTTTTGTTTTTTTGTTTTCTTTTGTTTTCTTTTCTTTCTTTCTTTCTTTCTTTCTTGCTCTCTTTTCTCTCTCTCAGTTCTCTGCCTATTCAGCTCACCTTCTTCCCTCTCTTTCTCCCCCCCCCCCCCCCCCCCCCCCAAAAAAAAAAAAAAGAAAAGAAAACTCACTCAGCAAAAACACAACAAAAAAAATACCAAAGCCCAAAAAAACCAAA
>CM054137.1:75851137-75852430 GCA_028751875.1 Rapana venosa | reverse complement strand
CACTGACAACTCCTCTCCTTGACACACCCTTCCCTAAACAGAAACCCTCCCCAAAAATCAATCACACACACAGCACACACACACGCACGCACGCACGCACGCACGCACGCACGCACGCGCGCATGCACGCACGCACGCATGCACACACACACACACACACACACACACACACACACCACTACGCCTACATATGCACGGACACGCAACTACACGTGCGAGCTTGCACAAATCATACAAATCGTCCAGGATACAAATCCATACACATGAACATTACCTCACATATTATAACAGCCTTATGTCATAATCATCAAAATACCATAACCACACATTACACCGTCAAAACCAAACAATGAACATTATTTGAAGCACGAGAAAAAAACAACAACCCACAGAGCATCAAGACAACCCTTCCCCCCCCCCTCCACTCACACACACACACGTCACACACACACACAACACACACACACACACACACACACACACACACACACACACACACACACACACACACACGCCCATACACACACACATTCACACACACATACACACATTTGCGCGCGCTTGCACGCATACACACTCACACACACAGAGTTCAACAAGCACGCTCACCCAATGCATATTACAGAAAATTAAACAAGTGTGTGTGGTACGCTTTTTTGAAAGATGATAGGCTACTTTTCTCTTTTATACTGACTGGGATTTCGTTCCATAACTTGCTACCAGAATAAACAAGGGATGACATAAACAGATCGGTTCTTCGATGAGGAGTAACAACACTGCTTTTGTTACGAACAGTTTTAACAGGGAACCGGTTTTGTAACAGAGAAGAGAGAGAGAGAGAGAGAGAAGAGAGAGAGAGAGAGAGAGAGAGAGAGAGAGAGAGAGAGAGAGAGAGCGTGGGAGAGAGAGAAAGAGGGTGGGGAAGGGGGGGGGAGAAGAGAATAATAAATAATAATAAATGGAACATATATAGCGCTTTATCTTGCAAAGGCAAATCAAAGCGCATGCATTCAACCTAATCTTACACAGTCATACAACCAATGACAAATAATCAATAGTTTAAACAAACAGATATTACAAACATGGTACGCTGCAGACCAAGAGATAGAGAGAAAGGGGGAAGAGAAAGAGACAGAGAGAGGGGGAGAGAGAGAAACTGAGAGACAGACAGACAGAGACAGACATGTAGACAGACAAGTAGACAGACAAGTAGACAGACAGAGACAGATAAAGAGGTAACAGCGGTAATTATACCAGCTTTCCCTCTGTTCGTTAGAGTGGCCGTACACTGAA
>CM054137.1:75843637-75846137 GCA_028751875.1 Rapana venosa | reverse complement strand
GAGGAAGAGGGGGAGAGAGAGATTTGAGAGATGAGAGATAGAGATGAGAGAGAGAGAGAGAGAAAGAGAGAGAGCGACGACAGACATCCAGACACAGACAGAGACAGAGTAAGTGCGCTCGTGTGTGTGTGCGTGTGTGTATGAGAGTGAGCTTCTTGTGTGTTGCGTGCTGTTTGTGTGTTGTGTGAGTGGAGAGAGGAGAGAGAAGGACGAGAGAGAGAGAAGAGAGAGAGAGAGAGAAGAGAGAGAGGCAGACAGAGAGGACACACACAGAGATCACAGAAGAGAGAGAGAAGACGAAAATGGACAGAGATAACAGACTGAGAGAGAATCGATACTTGTGATCCACAGTTTTGTCAAGTTTTGTCCTCTTTGATTCCGGTACAATCAATCCACTTTTTACAGATTCTTTACGTACTCTATTTAAAAAGAAAACAAAAAAAAAAACCTCCAAAAAAATGATCCAGGATAGACTGACTGGACACCAGACCAAGTTGAAAAGTCATGACACTATGTCTGTCTTTTCTGTCTGGTCTGTCGTCTGGTCTGTCCCGCGGAAATGCTTCACCTGTGGTATTGTACATACAGATCTTTGGTGGTGATCCAGTCAGTTGAATTTCACCCTGACCTACCTTTGATCTATATCGATGTGTAACTAACATGAACACAAAAGAAAAAAAACAAAAATCAACCAAAAAAAACAACAACCCAAATAACTCCAACAAGCAACAAAGAGCAAGAGAGAGAGTGAGAGAGAGAGTGTGAGGAGTGAGAGGTTGAGAGAGAGGAGGAGGGAGAGATGAGGAGAGAGAGATGAGAGAGGAGGAGATGATGGAGGAGAGAGAGAGAAGTGAGAGAGGAGAGAGAGAGAGAGAGAGTGACACATGCAAGTTTGAGAATTAAAAAATGATGTCTAAAGTGGTCAATTTACATGCTAAAAAGGAGTTTTTGTGTTGGTTTTTGTTTTTTATAAATTTTTGTGGCGAAACGCGTACAAAATTATGCCATGAAAATGGGGAAAATATGCTATATATCGGAAAATATACGAAACGGTGGGTACAAAAACGACCAATTTAGGTCATATCTTGGTGATGGTTTTTAATGACCTTTTTTTTTATTTGTTACTTTGCCGGTGGATGTGCATGTGTGTTCAATACATGCGAGCTGGCGAGTGCATGTGTGTGTGGTGCTGTGTGTGGTGTGTGTGTGTGTTGTGTGTGAGAGAGTGAGAGAGGAGAGAGAGAGAATCCCGGCTGGAGAGAGAGAGACTGAGAGACGAGAGAAGTAGTATGAGAGAGAGAGATGAGAGAGAGATGAAGAGCAAGAGGGAGTGAGAGAGGATGTTGAGAGAGAGATAGGAGGGAATAAAAACATTTTTACTTATATTTAATATGCCTTTGAGAAAATGTCATCTTGTAAAAACTTAAGGCGGAAAACAAAGCATCATTTACAACAAAAAAGCAAATCAAACCCTTTTGCATCCTCAAATTTTGTCTTTGTCCTTGTCTGTCTGTCTGTTCTTTCTGTCGAGATTTGTCTGTCTTTTTCTGTGGATTTGCCTGTCCTTTCTGTCTATTGCCTGTCCTTTCGCCTATCTGTCTGTCTGTCTCTTCTATGTGCCTGTCTGTCTATTTTCCTGTCTGTCTCTGTCTATTTGACTGTCTATCTGCCTGTCCGTTTTTCTCTCTTTATGTCTCTCTGTCTATTTGCCTGCGTGTCTTTCTCTCTTTCTGTCTGTCTGTCTGTCTGTCTATCTGCCTGTCTGTCTGCTTTCACTGATCCTGGAGGGGAAAAAAAAGAAAGAAGAGAAAAACCCAAAACAAACGAAGCGGAACCATTCATGATGGGTCTTATACCCAATTCACCGTGACCGTCACACCAATATTCCAACCCCCCCAAAACACTGTGACTTCCCTTAAACAACAACAACTACTGTACAACTATCGTCAAGAAGAAAAAAAGCTGACATGGTTCTGCCCGTCAACCCGACACAACACTGCCCCAAAACAGTACTGCAGGGAACACTCGAAGGTGGAGATAGGAGGGGAAGAAGCACAAGTCATTGGATGGACAACATCAGAGAATGGACCAGGATGAATGACTCGGACTACTGCGCAGAGCCGAGAACCGAGATGGATGGAGGAGGCTTACCACAGCTTCGTCTTTCTGTCTCCACGACGGGACGCCAAGGTCACGGGTCTGAGATGATGGGACGGTACAACAGCCCCCCTGCCAGCTCTAGCACAAGTCAAAGAGCAAAAAGAGCAAGCCCTGTGCGGAGGAGGGCTCAGCGGCCACAATCCAGTCCTGAATCAATATAAAGCGGTTGTTGTGTGTCCTTAAGTGGGTCCTTAGATGTGTCCTTAAGTGGTGTCCTAAAGTTTGTGTCTTAAGTGGATTAAAGTCCTTAAAGTTGGAACAGGCTACTCACTAGGATTAGAACTTCAATCTTGGGTCTGGAAACTCTTGTAGGGGTTAAATAAAAGAAGAAAGAAAGAAA
>CM054137.1:75821137-75838637 GCA_028751875.1 Rapana venosa | reverse complement strand
TATCACTCTCTCTCTCCCCTCACCCCTCTCTCTCTCCTCCCTCCCTCTCTTCTCTCTTGTCAGTATGTTTAGAGGCAATCCTAAACTCTCTCCTACCCCCCCTCCTCTCTCCCTCTCTCTCTCTTGCTCTCTCTCTTCTCTTTATCTGGTAAAGCCATCACATAATAAAATTATGACGCTGGTTTTACTGGTTTTCTTTTTTTCTCTATATATCTCCTTTCTTTCCTTTTTTGTCTTTTTTCTTTTTGGGTTTTTGTTTTGATCAGGGGTCCGCTATTCGACTACCCCAGAGGTAATTTATTACTGTCGGAAATATTTGTTGAGGATTTATCTGGATTGAGCTCCCTCTATTTATCTGTCTGGCTGTCTGGCTGACTGTCTCTCTGTCTGTCTCTGTCTGTCTGGTCTGTCTGTCTGTCTGTCTGTCTGTCTCTCTCTCTCTCTCTCTTCTCTCTCCTCTCTCTCTCTCTCTCTCTATATACTATATATATATATATATATATATATATATATAATATATATATATATAAATATATAATATATATAATATTTCGTCTTGTCTCTGGCCCTGGCCGAATGAAGAATGAAAAAGGAGAAGAAGAAAAGGAAAAGATGACGAGGAAGAACCAATCCAATTTGATTTATAGTCCGCCGTCCACCACAAGCCGTATCAGGGCTGAAGAAGATGAAGAAAGAAGAAGAAGACGAAGACGATGAAGAAGAAGAAGAAGAAGAAAGAAGAAGTTGTAAGAAGAGAGAAGACTGTAAAGAGAAGTAGAAGAGAAGAAGATGAGGAAGAAGAAAGAAGAAAAGAAGAAGGAAGAAGAAGAAGAAGAAGACTGTAAGAAGAAGAAGAAGAAGAAGAAGAAGAAGAAGAAGAAGAAGAAGAAGAGAAGCAGACTGTAAAGAGAAGAAGAAGAAGACTGTAAAGAAGACTGTAAAGAAGAAGATGGAAGAAAAAGAGAAGAAGAAGAAAGAAGAGACGAGAAGAAGAAGGAAGAAAGAAGAAGAGAAGAGAAGAAGATGTAAGAAAAGAAAGACTGTAAGAAAAGAAGGAAGAAAGAAGAGAAGAAGAAGAAGAAGAAGAAGAAGAAGAAAGAAGAAGAAGAAGAAGTGTAAAGAAGAAGAAGAAGAAGACTGTAAAGAAGAAGAAGTAGACAGGAAGAAGAAGAAGAAGAAGTAGAAGAAGAAGAAGAAGACTGTAAAGAAGAAGAAGAAGAAGAGAAGAAGAAGAAGAAGAAGAAGAAGAGGATAAGACTGTAAAGAAGAAAAGAAGAAGGAAAAAAACGAAAAGAAAAGAAAAGAAAAGAAAAAAAGAGAAGAAAGAAAAGAAGAAGAAGAAGAAAGAGAAGAAAAGAAAAGAAAAACTGTAAAAGAAAAAAAAAAGACTGTAAGAAAAGACGTAAAGAAAAGAAAAGAAAAAAAAAAAAAGGAAAGAAGAAGAAGAAGAAAAAAGAAGAATGAAAAAGAAGAAAAAAAGAAGAAGAAGAAAAAAAAGAAGAAGAAGAAAAGGAAGAAAAAAGAAGAAAAGTAAAGAAGAAAAGAAGAAGACGAAAGAAAAAAAGAAAAGAAAAAAAAAGAAAAGAAGAAAAAGAAAGAAGAAAAGAAGAAAGAAAAAAAATGAAAAGAAGAAAAAGAAAAAAAAAGAGAAAAAAGAAGAAGAAGAAGAAAAAAAAAGAAGAAAAAAAAGAAAACAAGAAGAAGAACAAGAAGAACAAAAAAGAACAAAAGTGGCACAAGTAAAAATATCACTCACGAAAAACAACACCTTACTGGGAAAGGTATCATTTACAAAAGGGGCGCCCCACCGACAAGACCCGAACCAGCAACCTCCAAATACAAAACCAAACCTATCTCTGCCCATCCATCCATCCACCCTCAAACCCATCCTTCAAAAACAATCAATCACAATCAATCAATCAACAATAAATCATTTTAAACTACTTTTACCATCTTCTATAAAATCTATCTATCCGTCCACCCCTATCATTTATCTATCCACTATCCATCTACATATCACCACCTATTTCTATCTACCATCCAATCTATCTATCTATCCACCATCCATCGATCCACCTATCCAACGTTTTTCCCCCACCACCTCCCCTCCCCTTGTACCTCCATCCAATTTTCATCTACTATCTATCACCACCACCCCACCCACCAATCCACCCCATCCATCTATCATT
Organism: Rapana venosa; assembly: GCA_028751875.1. Taxonomy (NCBI): domain Eukaryota; kingdom Metazoa; phylum Mollusca; class Gastropoda; order Neogastropoda; family Muricidae; genus Rapana; species Rapana venosa. Next base: position 75,836,448 of record CM054137.1, on the reverse strand, counting down.
CAATCTAATCCACCTCCAATCATCTACTACCATCCTCCCCGACCATCTATCCCCCCACTCTCCTATTTATCTCCAGTATCCATCCCCCCCACCTATCTCCCCCTCTCCTCTATTATTTTCCGCCAACACCACCCCATCCGATCTATCCATCCCCCCCCCCCTCCCCCACCCACCCCCCTTCCCACCCCCACCCATCCAACCACCACCCACCCACCCCCCACCCCCACCCATCTTTCATCCATCCACCCACCCCACCACTATTCATCCCCCCTCCACCACCATCCCCCACCCTCCATCCACTCTGCTCTGTCACATCACTCCCTTCACGCGCTCACCCCCCTGGGGCCCCAAAGACAGTCCCAGAGAGAGAGAGGTGTGCCGCCGTTTGGAGAATTCGGCGTCACCACACTGAAGCCACTGACAAAATTATTAACAGCCGCAGACAGGCGGCAGACAGACGGGGAGGGACAACAGAGTGCGTGTCCGTGCCTACGTGCACTTGAACAACTCCCCTTTTTTTTCTTTCCTCTCCCTTTTTTCAAAACGACCCCTCCCTGACGTCATTGTCACATGGCCAACTGCTTAATGTCATATCGCGTTTTTTTAGTTTTTAAAACAAAGAAGAAAAAAGAAAAAAGAAAAAAAAAACCTCCATTTATATCTTTTCGGGTTTTTACTTAGCCCCCCCCCCCCCCCAAAAAAAAAAAAAAAAAAAAAAAAAAGAAGAAAATGTTGTGTTGTTGTTGTTTGTGGGGTTGGTGTGTGGTGGTGGTGTTTGTGTTGGTGTATGTGTGGGTGGGTTTTTTTTTTTGTGAGAGGTTGGGTGGTTATCTGGGAGGGGCGGCGGGTTTTTTGGTGTTTGTGTTTGGTGATGCACGCGCGTCGGCTTTTGTGTGTGTGTGGTGTTGTTTGTTGTGTGTTGTTTGTTTTTGTGTGTTGATTATGTGTGTGTTTTTTTGGGGGTTTCGTTTTTGGGTGTGTACGATGACTATTTTGCAAAGGGGGCTTTTAGACGGGTTTTTTGTTTTAACGTACAACTACTTAAAACTACAGATACCTGACGGATTAAAATAGTACAAGCGCTTCAAAAGTCTTTAAATTCAAATTTTTTACGTTATTAGTGCAACCTATAAGGGTTTCGTAATTCCCCGCAAAAAAAAACAAACTTTTTTCGCACAAAAGCGGGTTTTAAAAACAAACAAACCCGGTAAGATTCTTTGGCAGTAAAAAGCACCAGGGCCGCGCACCACAACCACGGCGCGCGCGCCACAACACCACACAAGAGAGAGAGAGGGGGGGGAAGAAGAGAGAGAGAGAGAAAAGAAGAGAAGAGAAAAAGAGAGAGAAAAGGAGAGAGAAAGAGAGTGCGTATAAACCCCCCAGTCTTTTTCATTATCCTCGAAAAACGGAACATTGCCCCTTTCTTCGCTTTCCTTTCCCTTCTTGCCCACACAACACAACCCCACACATCACACCACACACACACAAAACAACACCCACACACCACACCACCCCATTCACAACACACACACAAAAACACACACACACACAACCCCCACACACACAAACACACACACACACAACGGGTGTTCCCCTTCTATACAGGAAGGTACCGTATATTAAACAAACTTCATGGGGGTAATTAAAGAATCTGATCAAATTTAAGGGAAAGAATTAAAAAAGTTGTCTGACCGCTGCCAAATTTTTTTTATAATCTCCTTCCATATAGATTCGCGTTTTTTGCCTGAGAAGGTTTTCCCCCATATTTTAAATGCATTAAATGCATTCCCCTTACAAAATTTGTAAACAGCAGATTCTATGGGGGATCATTTTCCCCCTCAATCAAATTTTTAGTGCCCATTGAAAACCTTTTTTACCTCATTTTTGAACGTCTCTGAAAATGTATTTGAAAATTCAAAGCTAGCCTTGCCATTTTCCAGATTTTTACGCATAGTCCACTTTAATATTATTTTAGTTACATTGGGTTATTTCATGTTTCCCATTTTTGATTTATATTTTTCTCCTTTTTAAAAATATTATCATTATTTTTTCCCAGTGGTTTTTTTTTGGGTTTTGGGGGGGGGGGTTTTCCCCCCAAAAAAACCAAAACGATCATTTCTTAACCTTTCTCCTTTCCCCTCCTTCTTCTCCCTTTTTTAACTTCCACTTCCCTACACTTTCTATTTCCCTCTCTAATATCCGACCTGGGGAGGGGGGGCCCCCCGCCATTTGATTTCCCAAATCCCCCTGACAAAAACAGCCAGAATCTCCATACCGTCGGTCGTCGCCCGGGACCAAGGACCGCGCCTTTTTTTGCTCACAGGACAGAGTCGAAATTCTACTGAGTAAAACCGCAAAATTCGGCCAACACAACACCATCTTGGGGACATGGGAAAGTACGAACACTAAAACGCAGGGAAAGTGGGAAAACGACACAGAATGTCCGAATTTATTGGCACACCTTGGCTCTGCGAAGTCGGTGGAAAAACATGGGAGAAACAACGACCCAGGAAGAACCACAAATTTACTAAGAGGAAACAGGATAAACATGAACACGGCGTGGGGTTTTCACGTTCACAAAGACACCGTGAACGACCGTCATGACTGTCAGCCTGTTCCAGTAGCAGAACCTTATTACCATCGCCCTGAGAGCACCCCCTTTAACCATAACTCTAGTACTTGGCCATACGCCCCTACATCAGACTGCACAGATAAGCCGAGAAGAATTTTATGACCAGCTACAAGATGTTTCTGAATCAAACACCCAAAAAGGACATCCTCGGTTGTGCAAGCCGACTGAACGCCAAGGTAGAAGATCAGTGGAAAGACGTGGGAGGGCTTTTTTGTGGGCCACATTTAATAACCAATCAATTGAAAGAGGCTTGAGACTCCCTGGAGTTGCACAGTAACAACCACCTTCCATCTAGTGAATACACCTTGGCCCACACAAGAAACCCAGAAATGGACATGGCAAAGCCCAAATGAGAACAACCACAACCAAATATATTACATCATGGTGAAAAGACGGGTTCAGTCTAGCGTTAAAACAATCGCACAGACACGAAGTTTTCCAGAGCAGACATAGGGCGTGATCATGATCTTGTGATGATGCCTTTTCCGACTACGATCTAAAGAAAATCCACAAGCGGAAACAACATCAATCAGAATTTGACCTCGAGAAGCTGAAGGACCCAGAAGGAATTAGAAAATTTTTCAAGCAAGATAGGAAAGTGAGCAGCATTCACACACTGTGTTAGACTCAGACATAGACACACAGACTAATAGTTCAATACAGATGACTGAAACAGCAAACGAGCTTCTTGCAAAACGGCCGACCAGTCATAAAAACCATGTTCCCACACCTAACATCCTAGCAACTATGCGACAAGCGTAGAGAGATGAAGAAAAATCAAAATGAAACAAAGAGAAAGAGCAGAACAATAATAGGGCAGTCAACTAAAGATCAGGAAGATCCATACTGAGGCAAAAAGAAATAGGATCGGTGAACAGTGCCAAGACATGAAAGAGAACACAAAACAATAGCAAGAAAGGCTATCTGCTGGTGAAAGAACCTGACTAGCACGAAACAGAGAAAAGGTTTAACAATCCAAGACAACAAGGAATGACCCTCACTGACGACCAGGATATCTGAACAAGATGGACAGAAATACTGCTCCGACCTGTATAACTATTGAACCGCAGGAGAACCAGAAATCCATATGTACCCCGAAAGCAAAGACACAGACAGTCACGCCCATCCCTCCGAAAGAAGTGAAACAGCATCAGAATCGCTTAAAAAGGGAAGTCAGCAGGGGCAGACAACATTCACAGCTGAGTTGTCCAAGCTTGGAGGGAACCCTGATCACCCCTCTAAGAATCTCAACAATAACTGGCAGACAGGAAAATGGCACACCAGGACGCAGTCACACTCATCATCACCCTCCCTCCCCAAGAAAGGAAATCTACAACAATGCCATAATTTACCGCAACAATCATCCTCATAATGTCACCCAAGCCAAAAAAAAAGTCATGCTGCAGATAATATTGGAATAGATCTGAAGCCACAAGCAGAACCATCATTGCAGAGTAACAAGCATTTTCAGAGCAGGGCGCAGCACAAAGAACAATATTCAACCTCAGAATACTATTGAGCGGTAACCTCAACATCCACAAACCTATACCAAGTAATTTATCGATTTTAAGAAGGCAATAGAACAGGTGTGGCATGCACTTTGTGGGGCAACCATGAACTTGTACAACATCAATGCAAACCTGAACAAGTCATCAAACAGCTTTCAACAGCTAGCCACCAGTGCAGTGTACTACACCAACAACAATGAGAATGGTTCGAACAACAGTTGAGTACAGGACGAGGACTGTCCTACTCTCACCCACTCTTTTCAACATCTTCCTTGAGAGAATCATGGCTGATGCACTGGAACATCATGAAGGAACAGTCAGCATGGTGCAAACGATCACAAACCCTCCGCTTCGCATAATGACATTGGAGAATAGCAGGATCAGAAATAAGAGCTGCCAGCGCAACAAACACTTGGATAAGCCTCCAAACATACGGCATGGAAATCAGTGCAGAGAAGACCCAAACTGATGACTATAACACCAACGCATTAGCACTGATTATCAGGTTAATGACCATAATCTGGAAACAGTATCAAAGCTTCAGGTCTAAGTCGGGAGCATTGTATCCGACCAAGGATCCAAGCCAGAATAGAATCAGGACTGCACAGACAATAACAGCTTTGTCAAACTAACACCATCTGAGGATAAGAATATCTCACTTACTCCAAGATCAGACTAATGCTCTCCATTGTCTAGCCATATTTCTTATGCCTGTGAATCATGGACCCTGCTGCAGATTGGAGAGAAAAGTACAGCATGGAATGAGATGCATTCAGAGACTCTTGGCAATCTCCTACAAAGACCACATTAAGCAACGAAAGCGTGCATAACAGAAATCCAGCAAAACCATTGGACCCCTATGAGAAGCCTTCTAACGACGTGAAAAAGCGAAACTAAGTGGTATGGGCATGTCACAAGATCCCCATGACTTACAAAGACATTTTGCAAGGCACTTGTCCAAGGAGGAAGAAAGAAGAGGCAGACCAAGGAAAGCAGGAGGATAACATCAGTGGAATGGACAGGCCTATAACTCAACAAACCCTGATAAAGGCAAAATAAGAAAGAATTGAGGAACTGGTTGCTGAGTCATTGAGGGAGTCGCCCCCACGGTCGTCAGACTAACGGACAATAGAGAAGAGAGAAAGAGAGAGAGAGAGAGAGCGAGAGAGAAGAGAGAGAGATAGAGAGAGAGAAGAGAGAGAGAGAGAGAGAGAGAGAGAGAGAATAGAGAATATCACTTAAAAGTGAATCAGAAAACATAAAATGAATACGACAACAACAACCACCACACACACACACTCACACACACATACTGGCAAGAACAACACATCTTGCTCCAAACCCCAAAGCATTCATTCCAGACCGCAACAAACTCGGTAGGTAACCCCCCCCCCCTCCTACCCCCCCCCCCCAACCCCCACCCCCACTCCACTCTCACCCACCCTCCGTAAAAACCCCCTCACCCGCCACCCTTAGTTTAAACCAGGCACCAACGAGATTCGAACCAGGAACACCCACAATGGTTAACACGGCATGGCAGGTAGACCTAATAATACATGTTGTAAAATCTAATAAAATTACCAAAGAACAAGTGTACTTTAAGGGCACGGGAATTAGCTCAGTGGTTCGAGAGGAGCACTAACCAGCTACGTTTTAAGCAGCATCGATCGCGTGGTTACCACATGATGTGTGACCGTTTGCGTGCCTTGGCCTCAGTACAGTTCCCCGTCACCCAGCTGTAAATGGGTACCTGCCCATTGTAGTCAGGGAAGGTAAAGCAGCGAGGAGAGGAGATAGGCGCCATCCCCTCAATCTGCCCGCCCCTTGAGAAGTTGGAGCTCTATGCCTCGCTCCCCTACGACCTAATAGTTATGGTACACCTTTTACCTTTTTCTTACTGTACACATACTTAGGCGGTCGATTCAATCTCTCTCAGTTTCCTAGATATATATATACACATATATACTTGGATGAAGGCTTGACAGAAGATATTCCATTATCTCGCTGACAAGATCATGATTGTATTATGTGGATGATTCAGTGTTAAACCACTAGATAGATCGACAAGACGGCTCGAACGGAGTGTTTTGTCAATTTCAAAAGTCTAGACATACGCACTGATGTTTATTTTCGGTGACAGTCATTGGAGTTAATGCTTTACATTGATGTGGCAGGTTATTTTGTAAGAGAAGGGGTTGGGGGGAAGAGAGAGAGAGAGAGAGACGAGAAGAGAGAGAGAGAGAGAGAGAGAAGAAGAGAGAGAGAGAGAGAGAGAGAGAGAGAGAGAGAACGATAGAGAGAGAGAGAGAGAGAGAGAGAGAGAGAGAGAAGAGAGAAGAGAGAAGAGAGAGAGAGAGAGAGAAGAGAAGAAGTGTGTGTGGGTGTGTTGGCAGTACCGTAATACTAATATTAGGTTCACTCTTTGTTTACACTCAACAAATTTATTTATGTTACTGTATGTCCATGGCTGATTATTTTAAACCTGTTGCACTTTACATCCCCTCCCTTACAACACACACACACACACACACAGCACACACAAAACACAACAAAACACACACACACACACACACAAGCATACACACACACACACAACCCAGCCCACACACACCACACACACACACACATAGAGTGTGTGCCCCGCATGCTCAAGTTGTAATAAGCTTAATACTTATGTTTTTCGTTGTTTTACTGTGGTGTTGTGGAGGTGAGATCTTCTTTTAATTTACGTCTTTTCAATACGTGTGTGTTGTGTGTGTGTGTTGTGTGTTTGTGTGGTTGTGTGTGTGTGTGTGTGGTGTGTGTGTGTGGTGTGTTGAGTGTGTATGTAGTGTGTTTGTGAGTGTGTGTTGCGTGCTGCGTGCGTGCGTTCGTGCGTGCGTGCGTGTGGTGTGTGTGTGTCGCGCCGCGCGCGCGACAATTGTTTCTGTTTGCTGCTGTTGTTTGTTTTTTTTCTTGTATTGATGTGGTTTTTTTTTTGCTTGCTTTTTAATTCGCATTTTTTTCCCCTACTATTTAATCACAACAAACACAAACAAACGATAGCCTCTTGATGTATGAGCAAATGAAATGGCTCTTTTGCCGAATAAATCAACTCGAGGTATCAAGTTCACTCTCTTGTTTATTGTTTTCTTTTTTTGTTTTTTTGTTGTTTTTTTTAAACTCTCCCTACATTTTCGGTTTCCTCCTAAATCAATCTTCTTCTTGTTTTGTTTTTCTCGATTGCCATTTATCCTTAAATAGTAACTTTTTCCCCTTTTTATATTTAAATCTTCTTCCTGTGTATTTTCTACTTAATCCTCTCTGCATTGAGAGTTTCTTTTTCACTTTTCTCTTCTGTTTCTCTCTTTCTTCTTCCTGTTTCTTTTACACTTTCTTTCTTCCAGTTTCTTTTTCACTTTTCTTCTTCCTGTACTTTTTCTCTTTTCTTCTTCCTGTTCTTTTTCCTTGTCATCTCCTGTTTCTTATTCTCTTTCGTCTTCCTGTTTCTTTTTCTCCTTCTTCTTCCTTTATCTTTTCTCTTTCCTTCTTCCTGTTTCTTTTTCCTCTTCTTCTTCCAGTTTCTTTTCTCTTTCTTCTTCCTGTTTCATTTTCTCTTTTCTTCTTCCTTTTCTTTTCTCTTTCTTCTTCCTGTTTCTTTTTCTCTTTCTTCTTCCTGTTTTTCTTTTTTCTCTTTCTTCTTTCCCTGTTATCTTTTCCTCCTTTCTTCTTCCTGTTTCTTTTTTCTCTTCTTCCTTCCTGTTTCTTTTCTCTTTCTTCTTCTGTTTTCTTTTTCCTTCTTCTTCCTGTTTTCTTTTTCTCTTCTCTTCGTTTCTTTTCTCTTCTTCTTCTTGTTTCTTTTTTCTCTTTTCCTTCTTCCTTTTTCTTTTTCTTCTCTTTCTTTCTTCTGTTTCCTTTTTCTCTCTTTCTTCTTCGTGTTTCTTTTTCCTCCTTAAGCTTTCTTCATCGAGTTTCTTTTTTCCTCCTTTATCTTTCTTCTTCGTGATTCTTTTTCTCCTTTCTTCTTCGAGATTTTCTTTTTCTCCTTAATCTTTCTTCTTCGTGTTTCTTTTTCTCTTTCTTCTTCGTGTTTCTTTTTCTCTTTCATCTTCGTGTTTCTTTTTTCTCCTTAAATCTTTTCCCTTCGTTTTTTTTACTCATATCTACTTTCGCCTTAATCTATCTTCTTCGAGTATTCTTTTACTCATTCTTCTTCGAGGTCTTCTTCTCCTTAATGTTTCTTCTTCCTGTGTTTCTTTTCACCTCTTTCTTCTTCTGTTCTTTTTCCTCTTTCTTCTTTGTGTTTCTTTTTCTCCTTAATCTTTCCTCTTCTCCTTCGTGTTTCCTTTATCTTCCATCTTCTTCGAGTTTTCCTTTTCCTATTTCTTTTTCTCCTTCCCCCATTTTTTTATTTTTTTCTTTCTGTATCTTTTCCCTCTTTCTTCATCGGTTTCTTTTCCACCTTAATCTTTCTTCTTCGTGTTTCTTTTTTTCTGTAATTTTGTTCTGCGTGTTTCTTTTTCTCTCTCTTCTTCGTGTTTCTCTTTCTCCTTTCTTCTTCATGTTTCTTTTTCTCTTTATTTTTCGTGTTTCTTTTTCTTCTTCGTGTTTATTTTTTCCTTAGCTTTCTTCTTCGTGTTTCTATTTTTCCTTCGTGTTTCATCTCTTTCTTCTTCGTGTTTATTTTTCTCCTTTCTTCTCGTGTTTTTTTCTTCTCCTTAATCTTTCTTCTTCACGTTTCTTCTTTCCTTTTATCTCTGCTGGCCCCAGCCCCACTTTGATGTGTGTATTTCTTGCTCCTTGTGATCTGGCTGATCTACTGCAGTGTTTAGGGACGTTTGCATGCAGCGACACGTACACTAGTGTGAAAACAACAGCAACAACAACAACAACGACAAAACAAACTATGGCTGAAAAGAAAAGCTGCAGAAAAATGTGAGACTGGGGCCAGCATATAAATTAAAACCGCGGCAAGTATTGGAAGCCTGGTTATCTTTTGTGTTTCATTCATTCATTCATTCATTCACTCACTCACTCATTCTTTCTTTCTTTCTTTTGTTCGTTCGTTCGTTCATTATTGATTCATTGATTCATCCATTCATCCATCCTTGTATTCATTCATTCATTTATCCTTTCTCTTCTTTCTCTTTTTACGTTCATTCATTCATTCCTTTCTTCCTTCTTCCTTCCTTTCGTTCGTTCGTTCGATTACTATCATTCATTCATTCATTCTTACCATTCTTTGCACTATGTGGGCGCGGGCGCGCGCGCGCGCGCACGCACACACACACACATACACAAACATTACATACCCCCTCCCCTCCAAACACACACACACACACACACACACTATAAAGCTAATCTCACCGATAGAGAGGAGAAGAGAGAGAGAGAGAGAGAGAAGAGAGAGAGAGAGAGAGAGAGAGAAGAGAGAGAAGAGAGAGAGAGAGAAGAGAGAGAGAGAGAGAGAGGAGAGAGAGAGAGAGAGAGAGAGAGAGAGAGAGAGAAGAGAGAGAAAAGAGAGAGAGAGAGAGAGAGAGAGAGAGAGAGAGAATTCGAACTCGAACTCGAACTCGAACTCGAAAGATTTATTCACAAAAAGGTCATTGGCCCATACATGAAGGGGGGTTGCCAAACTGCTTAGTATTTTAGTGAGAAAAATAAGTAACACAAAAAAACCCAAAATGTTATTGTATACCCACAACTACCACAATAAAAATCAGTTCCAAAAAATATGACTTAAGAAACCAAGATATCTCTTATTCTAAAGGCTTTACACAAACATAAAGCAAGGCTGCGCTCTCTGAAGCAGAAGCAGACAGAAGAAGGAAGGAAGGAATACCTTCTGTTCCAAGCGGCCTACCCCTGACACTGACAGTCATGTCCATGCAACAACCATTAGTATGATGCCGGATCAGTGTCATGCCATCAGATAGCAATCTACCCCACTTTTTTTCCCATTTGGCATTTTTTGTTTGTTTTGCTGTTGTGTCATCCCAGCTGTAAATGGGTCCCTGCCCTCTTTAGGGTCAGGGAAGGTATATAAAGCAGCGAGGGAGAGGAGATGGGGCACCACCGCCCTCAATAATTATTATGCTGGCCCCTGGAGAAGTTGAGGTTTCTGACGCCTTGCTCCCCTACGACCTTATTATATAGGTTATGGGGACACCTTTACCTTTTACTTTTTTGTGTTATCCCGATGTTGATCCTGCAGTTAGACTGGATGATGACACTTACTTGACTTTTTTTTAAAAGAATGGACATACAAAAGGAAAAGAAAAAGGATTATTTATTTATTTATTTTATTCTTTTATATCGAGGATAATGGAATAAGCACTAATGTGCTTTTTTAAAAATCCAGTCCCTGTGTGTATGCGGTTTTGTAAATTCTGTCATCCGTTCCTACCGGCACACAATGGCCTACTCTTCTGAAAAGCAGAACGGGTTTCAACGTGTGCGCAAGATGTTCTGCGCGCGTTCGCACACGGGACCTCGGTTTCTAGTCTCATCCGAAGGACTTTTGGGGAGAGTGGAGTCGGCACTGATGTTAACCCCAGAGGAAAAATCCTCTTGAACGAGAATCGAACCCGGGATTGCTCAGTGAAGCTGGTTATCATTACCGCTGTTGTTGCTGCTGCTGCAACCTCGGTATTTGTTTGTTTGCTTGTTTGATGCTGCTGTTAAGTTCTCTTGCCTCTTTAGCTCACCTCCATCCCTCCCTCTCTCTCTCTCTTTCTTTCTTTCTTTCTTTCTTTTTCTTGTTTTCTTTTTCTTTCTTTCTTTCTTTCTTTCTTTCTTTTCTTTCTCTCTCTCTCTCTCTCCTCTCTCTCTCTCTCTCCTCTCCTCTCTCTCCTCTCTCTCTCTCTCTCTCTCTCTCTCTCTCTCTCTCTCTCTCTCTCTTTTGTTTCTATTACTTACAATGTGTAATGTCCTTTTATGACTTTATTGGCTTTTTCCCCCTCTTTATTATGAGAGTGTATGGTATGCTCTTATTTTATTACCATGACATTCAATTTGCATAACATAATTAAAAAGTGTTTGTGTTGATCGTGTGCTATGTGAGTATTACATATTTAGTATTATCCCTGAAACACCCCCCCCCCCCCCCCCCCACACACACACACTCAAACACACACACACACACACACACGCGCGCGCGCGCTCAAACACCCCACACACACACACACACACACACAACACACACACACATACCCCACTCACTCACCCACCCATATTCTCTCCCTAAAACGACTGTAATAGTTTTTAATTTCTTCTTGATTTGTTTCTTGTTTTTATTTGTGGATGTATGGGTATTAAATTTATTTCATTATCATGACATATAATTTGAAACGAGTATAATCTAAAATGAGTTTTTGATGGGATCGCATACTGTTTTGGGATTTATATATTGGATATTATCTCTGAAATACCCCACACACACACTCTCTGTCTCTGTCTCTCTCTCCCCTCAACCTTTTATCGTCCTGCTTATAGTCATAGTATTTTCCTAAATGAAGGATTCATATTTTATTTATTTTTCAATACTTTTTTGGGACTTGCCTCTGACTTAATTTTTAATGATGCCCTATTTCAATATCTTATAATTATGTGTAACAAGTATGTGTACCATTTGAAAATTTGTGTAGATTTTTAAATCTTTATGACTTATTATGTTTGGTTGTGTTATTTTTCTTGGCTTTGTTGTTGCTCTTGTTCTTGCTGTTGTTGTTTGTCTGTTTTTCCTTTTTTATCATCTTTTGTTGGTTTGGTTTTCCTTCTCTTTTTTTTTGTTTGTTTGTTTGTTTTGGTTAGGGTTTTTGGGGGTGGGGGTTTGGGGTGGGGTATTCTTAGGGTTTTCTTTTTTAAATTTCTTGCTTTGGGGGGGGGGGGGGGGGAGGTTGTTTGGGGGGGGGCTGTTTTGAAAAGGGTTATTTCCCTTGTTTTTAATGCGAGACTGTATAAGTATTGGGTTATTTTTATTAAGATGTATCCCTAACGGGCGGGGACTGGATGTAAAAAAGCACATGTGTGCTTATTCATTATTCCTCGAAATAAAAGAATTTGTCATTGTCATTGTCATTGTCATTGTCTTTTCTCTCTCTCCTCATCTCTCTCTCTCTCTCTCTCTCTCTCTCTCAGTTCTCTTGCCTCTTCAGCTCACCTCCCTCCCTTTCTTTTTTTCTTTCTTTTTTTTTTTCTTTCTTTCTTTCCCCTCTCTCTTCTTCTCTCTTCCTCTCTCTCTCTTCCTCTCATCTCTCTCCTCTCTCTCTCTCTCTCTCTCTCTCTCCTTCTCAGTTCTCTTGCATATTCAGCTCACCTCCCTACCTCCCTTTCTTTCTTTCTTTCTTTCTCACTCTCTCTTTCTTTAAGTTCTCTTGCCTATTCAGCTCACCTCCTTCCCCTCTTTTCCCCCCCCCCCCCCCCCTTCTTTCCCCCTCCCAACCCCCCCCCCCCCCTCCAAAAAAAAAGAAAAAAAAAGAAAAGAAAACTCTCTCAAGCAAAACAACACACAAACAAATACCAATGCCAGCATAACAAAACAAAAACAACACACACACTAAATCACCCTCCTCTCTCACACTCACTAACACACTCACTCCCCAAACACACACATAAAACGCACACCCACTCACTCTCTCTCACACACACTCAATCACACACACACACAAACTCCCCACACACACAAACTCACACACACCCCACACACACTCCAAAAGCAAGCCAAGAAGAAAGAGACGATTTTAACACTCCAAGGGAAACTACTCCTCGCAGAATATTCAATAGGCAAATATGATACTGCGTCTAGCGTCCCTTTTATTCTTCACATTAATTTTCCCTGAAATCACAGGGCAAGTAATAACAACGATAACGAAATTTTATTTTCTGAGGATAATAGAATAAGCACAAGACTTCTTTTTTTTTTTACATCCAGCCAAATAATGCGAGAGGGGAAATGGAAAGAGAGAGAGAGAGAGAGAGAGAGAGAGAGAGAGAGAGAGAGAGAGAGAGAAGAGAGAGAGAGAGAGAGAAGAGAAAGAGAGGGAAGACAGACAGACAGATAGACAGAGAGAGAGAGAAAGAAAGAAAAAAAAGAAAGAGAGAGGAGAGAGAGAGAGAGAGAGAGAGAGAGAGAGAGAGAGAGAGAGAGAAGAGACAGACAGACAGACAGACAGACAAAACAGAGAGAGAGAGAGAGAGAGGAGGGAGGGAGGGGGAAAATTAATCAATGAATCTTCATTTTTCAAGGGTAACACTTTTTTCATCCGGCCTTTGCCCTGATTAGGAACTATCAACAAAACAAGGAAAAACCAAACTACAAAAAAACGACAACATGATTTAATGAAAAAGATAAATGTATATTAAACAATACAGAGAAAGAGAGAGAGAGAGAGAGAAAAGAGAGAGAGAGAGAGAGAGAGAGAGAGAAGAGAGAGAGAGAGAGGAGAGAGAGAGAGAGAAGAGAGAAAAGAAAGAGAGAGAGGGGGGGGAGAGAGAGAGAGAGACGAGAAAAAAGAGAGAGACAGAGAGAGGAGGGGGGGGGGGAGGAAGGGGGGAGGGAGAGGAGAGGAGAGAGAGAGCGAAATCGGATACATCGTTGACTTAAACAGAATTAATTGCTGTAATCAAGTAAAGTGTCACCAAAAAAATACAAGCGCGACTTAAACAGAACGACAGGACAACAATAATAATAGTCCTGTCATAATTCACATAATTATACGGATAACTTCACATTGCAACAGAATATGATTATATATTATCGTTCCAGGCAGTTGTCGCGAAAGATATCGGGGAGTTGGATGAAATTTAATTGAGATTGTGTTGTCTTCCTTCCTCAGAGTTCGTGCAATCCTTTTTTCTTTTTTTCTTTTTTTTTTACCCACCATAAAGGTAGCTGCATTCCGACTTCAGGGGGATGATGTGTACCTAAACACAACAACAACGTGCATATCAACATAACCCCCCCTCTCTCCACACACACACACACACACACACCCCACCTTACACACACACACACTTACACACACACACACACACACACTTTACACACAACACACTTACACACTTACACACAACACACACAAAGATCCTAGTTTGCTTTTACTGTTTTCAGCACTTCTTTCCCCCCTCCTCCTCTCTCCCACCTCCCACCTCAGTCCTCTCTCCTCACCCTCCTCTCTCCTCTCTCTCTCTCTCTCTCTCCCCTTCCTCCTCCCCCTCCCCCCCCCCCCCCCCCCCCCCCCCCCGAAAAAAAAAAAGCCTAAACAAACCACAGTTGTCCATTTTTTCCCCCAAACGATTCACACCACTTCCCTCCCCCCCTCTCCCCCCAAAAATCATCACCCCGCCCCTTCCAATTCCAACCTCTTAATTTATTTTAACAATCTTTATTTCTTTTAAATAAACAGAGATGTCCGACAGGGACGTAACAAAGTTTGGGACACTGACCAATTTTTTTCCTTTTCTTTTTTTTCTTTTTCCTTTCTTTCTTCTTTTCCTTTCTTTCTTTCCTCTTAAAAAGCAGACGTGGGATACAGACAGGCACAGTCAAAGAGAGACGGCCGTAAGAGAATTCGGTGAAGGCCACATATCCTCTGGGGGTACATCTTAAAAAATATAAAAATTAAAAAAAGACCCCCTCCCAGCCCCTTTTTGTTTGCCTTTGCTTTTGTTAATTTAACTCCCCCCCCCCCCCCCCCCCCACACACAAAAAAAACACACACCCCAATGCTTCCTATTACCCAACGGCTTCTCTAAAACTTCTCTGTCTGTCTGTCTGTCTGTCTGTCTGTCTCTGTCTGTCTCTGTTGTTGACTGTACTTGAGTTCTAGTGAATGTCTTATTTCAATACCTTATTGTTGAGTGTAACAGCTATGTGTACCTTGCTTACAATGTGTAGAGATGCTCATTGTTATGACTCTAGAAGTTTTTGTTGTTGTTTGTTGTTATTGTTGGTTTTTTATGCTTTGTTTTTTTTTAAAAATTTTTTTTCATTTTTTTTTTACTGTGTGAGTGTATGAGTATTAGGCTGATTAATAAAATGTATCCCTACGGGCCGGGGACTGGATGTAAAAAAGCACGTGGGTGCTTATTAAATCCTCGAATAAAAAATTTGGTCATTTGTCCTCTCTCTCTCTCTCTCTCTCTCTCTCCCCCAATCCCTCTCCTCTCTCCTCTCCTCTCTCTCTCCTCTC
>CM054137.1:75788637-75801137 GCA_028751875.1 Rapana venosa | reverse complement strand
GTTGGTGGTGGTGATGCTGGTGGTGATGCTGGTGGTGCATCCCGGGTCTTGTTGGCCCGGTGCTGGAGGGTTGGGGTCGAAGACGTCGTCCGTGGGGTTGAAGAACTTGACCTGCAGGTCGAAATCGTCGCTTCCTGCGGTTGTTGGTGTGGGTGAGGAGGTGGTGGAGGAGGAGGTGGTGGAAGGGAGAGTGGTGGTGGTGGTGGTGTGGGTTGTTGATGTGTGTTGGTGGTGTGTTGGTGTGTGTTGGTGGTGGTGGTGTGTTTCCAGGTCAGCCAGGTTTGTGTGTAGGAAGGTTCCACCAGGGAGGGTAAAGGAGGGGGTGGGGGTGTGCGTCTGGTCTTGGTGGTGGACATGGTAGGGTGGTGGTTGGTGGGTGTGGTGTGTTGTTGTTGTTGGTGGTGGTGAAGGTGGTGGTGGTGGTGAAGGTGGTGGTGGATGGAGGTGGTTTCTTTGGAGCGCTGCTGTCTGTGTCGTGTAGCTGCAGCCTGTCTCTCAACTCGTCGCTTAACGTGGTGGACTGGTGAAGTCCGCCTTGCTCACCGCTACCTACACTGTCTCTGGTGTCACAGTCGGTTTCGTAGATATTGCCACTACTACCACCACTACTACTACTACGACTACCGCTGTCTGCAGGCACATCTTCGTGGGCCGGTTTTGTGAACATCTCTGCACTGACTACAACACCCACCCACACACACACACTGTCGTTTTTCCTCAATGAAACTCGAATTGGAGTTGGAGTTTTCTTAAAGCTTCTGTCGTTGTCGTTGTCTTCGTCATTATCATCCTCATCATCCTCGCTGCACTATTAACAGCATGCACGCCTAATTCAAAGCTGTGTCTTCGCAATACAAGGCGTTCACATTAAATTCATGACTGTGGAGTCGACCGACTAACGCGGGTTGGTTGTCGTCGCAAGGAAGTAAACTGAGTCACTAGGTCTCCACGCATTTGGTTAGATGAGCTGTGTACCATGTCCCATCACACACACACACACACAAAGTCGGTAATCATCATCATCCATCATCATCGTCATCATCAAGTCATTATCTCATTCATGCTACCATCAATTTGCCTTTCTTGTTGTTTTTTTCCTTCTTCCCGACTTTCTAATGCAGAGGCGTTTTGAGTATCGGTAATTCAGTTTCAGTTTCTTAAACTTGTGTCTTTTATTTTTGGTTTTTCAATGTCTGAGCTGAATGGAAACTGTGTGTGTGTGTGTGGTGTGTGTGTGTGTGTGTGTGTGTGTGGGTTGTGTGTGTGTGTGTGTGTGTGTGGTGTGTGTGTGTGTGTGTGTGGAGAGAAAGAGAGAGAGAGGAGGAAGTTAATTCAATAGAAAAGAAAAGGAACGACAGCTGAACCCCGCCTTCTTCTGTTCCTTTCTCCGACTTGTTCTGAAGAGAGTCAAGTCATGAGCTGACGAGCATCATCACTACCGCACGTACACACACACATCATTTTGAGCTAAAGAGATCATTACGACTGATGGTTGTTTTGTTGTGGTGTCAAATAAGTCTACTTGACTTAAATGGCAATAAAATATTCTGAATCTGAATCTGAATCACACACACACACACACTGACAAACACACACACTCACACACACACACACACACACACTGACACACACACACACTGACAAACACACACAACAGACAGAGCGTGTGTTCGCCTTGTTTCCTTCTGCTCTCTTCGTGTCTGTCTGTCTGTCTGTCTGTCTGTCTGTCTGTCTGTCTGTCTGTCTGTCTGTCTTCTCGTCTCTCTCTCCTCTCTCTCTCTCTCCTCTCTCCTCTCTCTCATACTCTCAAATCTCTCTCTACCCTCCTCCTCTCTCTCTCTCTCTGCTGCATCAACAGTAGAATCCTGCAGCCGAGTCCGAAGATGAAAAGAGAGAAGAAAAAAAATCACCCTCTGCTACACAACACAGTCTTACGATCGTCCCTCTCTCCCCCTGGCTCAGACCAGAAGCTGTGTCAGTTCTTGATGTCAGATACTTCCAAGGCCTACACTAAAATGCTGTTATATTGTAACATGTTGTGTTGCCATTGCTTGCTTCAGCCATGACAACAAACCCTTAACATAACAACCTGCAATCTCCTTTACAGGAGAAAAAAAAATCCTCTGAAGTCGGAGTAGGGCTGCCTATATGGCGAGGTACTTCAAAAGAGTCATACACGCACACTTCTCGTTCAGTGCTGCAATTTCAATCTCACAGTGATTCCTAGGCAGGATGAGTGAGTCAGTCAGAGTGCACATTCTGGGTGACCCCCAGAGTGTTAAGCTAGGGGAAACGCACAACAACAACAACAACAACACCAACAACAGTCCCCCTCTCCAACGCGTTTTATGAATGAAATTCGAGTAGCCACTCGTTTGGAATCCATCCAAAACCAAAAAAATGTCACAGAAACTCTCCGAAGAATCACCCACCAACACTGCAAGCAAACACCACCACACAAATCAATCCTTCACCTATCACAGACCCAAAACCAGGAGGAATATAGATCTACAGCATACATATATATATATATATTCTATTATACTGCTCCATCCACGGTGGTAGTGAAACGAGCGGAGGTGAAGGGCGAGAACATGGCCAAGACAATATTGACACAAGGCGCAAGATTAGTTTCCTTTTTCTTTCTGCCTCTAAGACCCCTCCGTCCGTTGTCGCACCCACTCCCCCTTCCTTTTTTTTTCTTTGGCATACATACACACATATATATAGGCCTACACGTGCTTGCAAGAAAGCCACACACAGCAAACGTAAAAGATTCTTCTTCACGCTGTAGGTAGAAAAAAAAAAGAACAGGAGGAAGAAGACCACAAAAGAGAGGGCTAGGCTAGTAGGCCTGGTAAGTTAGTGAATGTCCGAGCTTTCTCACACCTCTCCACACACACACACATACACACAGAAAGGTTTGCCTGAAGTAGTCCCCTCCCAAAAAAATTGTTTCACAAGCTTGCAAGAATGTTCCTTTACCCCCAACTTTTACTCTCCCACACTGCTAGGCCTACTTCTCTCTCTCTATATATATACTCTACTGGCCAGCTCTGACAATGAGAGAGAGAAAGTGAGAGCAGAAAGGAACAAAACGCCTTTCAGTGCAATCCAAGTCACCCACCACACACTGTGGCAGTGGCAGCAACTACTGAGTGGGCAATCCACTGCACTGCAGGCCTAGTAAAAAACCCAAAACTTCGTTTCTCAATTTTCCTTTAATTTTCCTGGGGTTTTCTAAAATTTTTGGGGGCCCCCGGGGTTTTAAGAGGGAAAGCCAAAAAACAAACCCCCCAAAAAAACCCCCCCCACCATGAATGAAATTTGGTAGCACTCGTTTTGGAAAACCACCAAAAACCAAAAAATTCCAAGCTTGAAAAAAAAAAAAAAGAAAAAAAATTTCCCCCAAACACCCCAAAAAGGAGGGTTGGGGGAAAAAATTTATAATTTTTTTTTTTGCTCCCCCCGGGAGGAGGCGGGGGGAAGGGCAAACAGGGAAAAACTTTCAAAACCAAAAATTTTTTCCCTTTTTTTCTGTTGACCCCTTTTGGTGAAAAACCCCCCCTTTTTTTTTCTTTGCATTAAAAAAAGGTATCTTGGAAGAAAACCCAAAAAAAAACCCCAGTGAAAAAAAAAAAAAGGGGGAAAGAAGCCCAAAAAGAGGGGGGGGGGGGAAGGGGAAATGCCGATTTTAAAAAAAAAAAAAAAAAAAGGGTTTGCCAAGAGTTAAAAAAAAAAGTTAAAAAATGTTTTTTACCCCCTTTTCCTTTTTTTTAAATTCCCCCCTTTTTCCCTTCTTTAAAAAAATTTTATGGAGTTGAAAGAGAAAAAAAAGGGAAAAAAGGAAAAAAGCCTTTAGGAATTTAAGAAAAAAAAAAGTGGATGGGAGAAAAGGGAAAAGATGGGGGTTTTTGGCCGGGTGTGGGAGGGAGGGAGGGGGGGAAAGGAAAGGGGGGGGGGGGGGGGAAAAAAAAGGGAAAGGGGAGAGGGGGGGGGGGGGGGGGGGGTTTAAATGTAAATTTGCCTTTTTAAATGGGGTAAAAAAACATCCCCTCCCCCCCCCCTCCCCCCCCCCCAACCCCCCCGACCAGGCTTTACCAAAATTTTTTAAAATTTTTTCTTAAAGGGGGGGGGGGGAGAGGGGCCCAGAAGGGGCTGATCAGGAGGAAGGAGGAAGGGGGGGAAAAAAGGTTTAAAAATTTGGGGAAAGGGGGAAGAAAAAGGGTGGAAGAAAAAGGGGAAAAAGGGAGGAGGGGGGGGGGGGAGGGAGAGGGGGGGGGGGGGAAGGGGGGGGAGGGGGGGGGCGAGAGGGGAGGGGGGGGGGAGGAAGGGGAAAAAGGGAGAGGGGGGGGGGGAAGGAAATTTTTAAAAAAAGGGTTTTGGTTTAGAAGGGGGGTTGGGGGGGTTTAAAAAAAGAAGAAAGGGGGGGAAAAAAAAAGGGGGAAGGGGAGGGGGGGGGGGGGAAGAGGAGGGGGGAGGGGGGGGGGGAAAGGGAAAGGGGGGGAAAAAGGGGAGAGAGAGAAAAGGAGGGGGGAAAAGGGGAGGAGGAGAAAAGGAGGAGAGAGGGGGGGGGGAAAGAAAGGGGGGGAAAAGGGAGGAAAAGGGGAAGGAGAAAAGGGCTTACTAAAGATTTTAAAAAAAAGGGGGGGGTTTTTTTCCTTTTTTTTGAAAAAGGTAAAAACCCCCCCCCCCCCCCCCCCCCCCAAAAAAAAAAAAGGCGGGGAAACAAAATTTTTTAGAAAAAAAGGGGGGGGGGGGGGGGGGGGGGAAAGGACCCCCTTTAAATGTACCATTGAAAAAAAAAGTTTGACTTGATTGACTCCCCCAAAACACACACACACACACACACACACAAAACCAAAAACCCTTTTTTAACCCTTTAGCACTTTAGACACTAAAAAAAACACACACACAAAACCCCCACCCCCCCCCCCCCCCACCCTACCCCCCTTTTTTATTTTATATAATATTTTTCCCCCCCCTCCCCCTCTCCCCCCCCCCTCCCTGCCCAATCCTGCCCTTTTTGCCCTTAAATTGGGCCTCCCCCCCCCCCCCCCCCCCCCCCCCCCCCCCCCCACTTCGTTTTCCCCCAATTGGACGAAACGGACCCGCAGTGAGTGGGCAGAGTAAAATGGAGTAAGGGCACTCCTTCCTCCTTCTCCTCCTCCTTTCCTCTTCTCTCCCTCCTCCCTTTTCTCTCCCTCTTTTTCTCCTTTTTTCTCTCTCTCTTCTCTCTTCTTCTCCTTCTCTCTCTCCTCTCTGCTTCTCTTCTTTGTTTCGTCTCTCCTCTGTGCTTGTCTGTCTGTCTTTTTCCCTTCTCTCTCTCTTTCTTGTCTTCCCTTTCTTCTTCCCCTTGCTTTTCTCTCCCTCCGCCCCCTTTTAATCTTCTTCTCCCCTCTCTTTCCCTTTGTCTCTCCCCCCACAATTTTCTCTCTCTCCCTCTCTCTTCCTCTCTTCCTCTTCACCACACACACACACTCTCTCTCTCACTCCTCTCTCATTCTTTCCCCCCCCCCTCTCTCTCTGTTTACACACACACCCCCTTTTCTCTCTCTCCTCTCCTCTTTTCCTCTCTTCTTCCCACCACCACCACCTCTTTTCCCCTTCTCACCAACACACACTCTCTCTTTTTCCCACCCCTTCTCTATCCCCTCTTCTTTTCTTTTTTCTGTCTCCCCCCCCTCTCTTCTTCTTTTCCCCCTCCCTCTCTCTCTTCTCCAAAACCATTTTAGGCTGCGGGGGGGGGCCCACCTCTCCTCTTTTTTCTTTTTCTCTCCTCGCAGCGTGAGGGAAAGATTTTTCCGGGAAGGGGGAAAGGGGGGGGAAGAGGGGGGGAGGAGGGAGAAGGAGAGAGAAGAGAGGGAGAAAGGGGAAGAAGACAGACAGGAAGGACAGACAGACAGAAAAACAACGACAGAGACAAGAGAGAGTTCAAATCTTTTTTTTCAAAAAAAATGAATAAGCCTCATGTGGGGGGGTTTGGGTGGGGGTTTTTTTTTAAACTAGTCCCCCCCCTTTCAAGGACATGATGAAAAAAGGAGGGTTTTTTCTTTTTTGTAAATTTTTTCGAGGAATTTATTAAATTTTGGCATTTAATTTTTTCTTTTATACGAGGTAATGGAAAAAAACATGAGCTTTTCTACATCTAGTCCCTCCCCCTTTTTTGAAATTTTTTAAATTTTTTTCATCCGTTCGCACTGGGGACAAATGGCCCACTCTTTCGAAAGAGAGGAGAACAGACAGAGGGTAGAAAAGAAGAAAGCAAAAGAGAGCAGAGGAGAGGGGCGACAGACGAAAGGGAGGACAAGGGGAAAAAGACAAGCGGCAGAGAAGGAGGGGGGGGAAGAGAGAGAGAGAGAAGGGGGAGAGAGAGGGAAAAGAGAGGAGAGAGAGAGAGAGAGAGAGAAGAGAGAGAGAAGAGAGAGAGAGAGAAGAGAGAGAGGAGAGAAGACAGCAGACAGCAGAGACAGAAGGAGATACCCTTGTTTTTCGTTGGGGTTTTTGTGTGTGGTGTTTTTTAAATACCTTGTGGCAATCGAAAGCAGGTAAGCTACCCTTCAATTTGTATTGGCGTCCAATGCTGCAAGCAAACCCCATGAAACTAAGGGTTTTTGATGTCATCTGACACTGACATCAAACCCCAGGGGACACGGCCACTGCCATCATCACAAAGCCATAATTCCACATAAAGTCACCTGAGATGACATGCAGGGGGGGCGGGGGGGGGGGGGGGGGGGGGGAAAAAAAGGCGGATTTGAGAAGAGAGATGTGTCATGTGTTTTGTGTGTTGGGTGTTTTGTGTGTGTGTGTTTTGTGCTCTGTGTGATGGGTAATTACTTATGTGTATGTGTGTGTGTGTGTGGTGTTAGTTTGTGATGTGTGTGCTGTGATGTTGTGTGATAGTGATGATATTGCTTCTTGTTGTGTGTCTGTGGTGTGGTGTGTGTGTGGAGGTGTGTAGGGGTGTGTGTGGTGTGTGTGTGTTGTGTGGGTGGTGTGGTGTGTGTGTGTGTGTGGGTGTGTGTGTGTGTGATGTGTGTGATGAAGTATGTGTGTGAGTGTGTGGTGCATGTGTATCCCCTGTCTAATATGTGGTAGTGTCGTTGTATTTGGGGAATTGTGTGTTGTGTGTTGTGTGTATGTGTAGTCTAGGTAAGTGCTTTGGTGATGTGTGTGTGTGTGTTGTGATGTGGTGTTGTTGGGGGTGTGTTTGGTGTGTGTGTGTGTGTGGTTTTTGTGTGTGTTGTGTTGTTTGTGTATGTTTTGTGTGTGTGTGTGTGTGGTGTTCGTTGTGGTTTTGTGTGTGTGTGTATGTGTGTTGTGGTGTGTGGTGGTGTGTGTGTGTGTGTATGTTGTGTGTGTGTGTTGTATGTGTGTTGTGTGTGTGTGAGGTGGTGTGGTGTGTGTGTGTGAGTGTGTGTGTGTGTGTGTGTGTATGTGGTGTTCTTGTGTGTGTGTATGTTTTGTGTGTGTGTATGTGTGTGTGTATTTGTGGTGTGTATGTGGGTTGTGTGTGTATTGTGTGTGTGTAGTGTGTGTGTCTGTGCGCGCGTGTGTGTGTTGTGTGTGTGTGTGTGTGTGTTTTGCGCGCAATGAAAACCCTCACCCCCCTCTTCGGATCCGCCTTCCGCTTCTCTCTTCCTCTCTCTGTCTCTCTCTTCCTATCTCTCTCTCTTTCTTTGTGTGTGCGTGTTTTGTTGTGTGTGTGTGTGGTGGTGGTGGTGTGTGTGGTGTGTTTGTGTGTGTGTGGTGTGTGTGTTTGCGCGTGTGTTTGTGTGTGTGGTTGTGTGGGGGTTTGCGTGCTTTGTGTGTCTTACTCTCTCCCTCTCTCTCCCCAACCCTTTCTATCTTTTTCTTCTCTCTCTCTCTCCCTTCCCCTCCCTCCTATCATCCTCTCTCCTCTCCCCTTTCCCCCCTCTCTCCTCCCCCTCTCCCCCCCCCCCCCTCCCCCCCCCCCCCCCTCTCCCCCCTATCTCTCCTCCTTCCATCATGTTTATTCTTTATTTGACTTATTAAGTTTGTTGTGTTATTATTTTCTTAGGCTCTGTTGTATTGTGTTGTTTTCTATTCGTAGTTGTTTGTCTGTTTTTTCTCTTTTTATTCATCTTTTGTTTGGTTTGGTTTTTCCTTTCTCTTTTTTCGTTTGTTTGTTTGTTTTGTTTTGGTTAGGGTTTTTTTGGGTGGGGTCGGGTATTTTTTGGTTTTTCTTTTATTTGCTTGCTTTGGGGAGGGGGGGGGGGGGGGGGAGGGGTTGTTGGGGGGGGGGAGCTGTTTTGAAAAGGGTTTTTTCCCCTTGTTTTATTGTGAGACTGTTAAGTATTGGGTATTATTTAAGATGTATCCCAACGGCGGGGAGGGATGTAAAAAAGCACATGTCGTGCTATTTATTATCCCGAAATAAAAGAATTTTGTCATTGTTGTCATTGCTTCTTCCCCCCTCTTTCATCCCTCTCCCCCTCTTCTTCATTCCTCTCTCCTCCCTCCTCTTTTCTCTATTCACTTCTCTCTCTTTTTCTCTCTGTCTCCTTCTTTGTTGAATGTTGTTTTTCTGTCTGTTCTCCTGTTTTCATCTCTTGTTATCCTTCAAAAGGATCCTGTTTCCTTTGTCATACATTCGAAATGGCCGACGCCACCCCCCCCCCCTCCTCCCCCCCCCCCTCCTCCCCCCCCTTCTTATAAACTTTTCTTCTTCCTGCTTTTGGATTTTTTTTTTTCTTTCTTTCTTTCTTGTTTGTTGTTGTTGTTTTGTTGTTGTTGTTTCTTCTTCTTCTTCTTCTTCTTCTCTCTCTCGCTTTCTCTTCTTTTTTGTCTTCCTTTTTCATTTCTTCTGCTCATCTTCTGCGCCTATCGCGCGCTGTAACACTGGATCTTGTCACCTCTAGTAATCCAGCAGTGTCAAGCAGTCGGTGAGTAACTGTGCTTCGCCGACTCCTATTGTCTTCATATCAATTGTGTGCTGTCTCAGCCATCTTGTCACTTTAAAATCCGCACTGCACGACAATCTTGCCAGTAAAAGGTAAACGGTGTGATCCCATAACCTACGTGGTCTAGAGTGGGATCAAAAACTCAAATTCTCTACGCATATTTAGTTTGTCCTTCCTTTTCTATCCTTTGTTTACCTTCCCTGACCCCTTAAACAAGGTTGTCCCCTAGTACCCATTGACAGCTTGGGGAACTGTACTGAAGCCAAAGGCGCTCAAACGAGTAATCCAAGGGTAGACCATCGCCGATGGTGCTTAACTTAACTGGGGGGAAGTGAGTGCATCAGACCACTAAAGCTTCCCGGGCCAATATTGTAGCTGTGCCCTTACCCTCGCTCTTTTATTCCCCACTAAATGGGCTTGTTAAGGCATTTCCTGAACTTGAACCAAGTCGCGCACGTTTCCCGATTTCCCAGATTCGTAGTTTAAACTGCCGCTGCTGACTATATTTAATGTGAAAGTAAAGTGCTTTAAACCAAAACCAGAGCTATGTCCAATATTGTTTCTGTTAAAAATTTAGTAAATAAAACTCAAATGCTGCTAGGATCTTCCTTGATGGATAACTGATTTCAATTGTCAGGGTTCATGTACTCTGTTTTGGTGTGGTATTTGTTATGTGAAGTGATGTTCTGTAATGCGTATGGTATATGTTTTGTTGTTTAGGGGAATGGGGTAGTGTTTTTGTTTGTAGGTGGTAATGTTGTATCTAGGGGTGGGGTCTGTGTGTGTGTGTTGTGTGTGTGGTGTGTGTGTGTGTGTGTGTGTGTGTGTGTGTGTGTGTTGTTTTGTGTGTGTGGTGTTTGTGTTGTGTGTGGTGTTGTGTGTGTGTGTTTTGTGTGTTTTATCTCTGTGTTCCAGTTTCTAAGGGTGTGTGTGTGTGTGTGTGTGTGTGGTGTGTGTGTGGTGTGTGTTTGTGTGTGTGTGGTGTGTGTGTGTGTGTGTGTTTGTATTTTCGTGTCTCTATCTTCCTACCTGCCGTCATGTTTACGCAGCTTTAGTTACTATGTTTTATTTTACCCCCCCCCCCCCCCCCTCGGGCTGTCTCGTCCCTCCCCTGTCTGTCGTCTGTCTGTCTGTCCTTCACTCTCCCCCCCTCCCTCGTCTCTGTACTGCGGTCGCGCTCTGTCTTCTCTCTGTCTCGTCTGTCTCTCTCTCTCTCTCCTCTCTCTCTCTCCTCTCTCTCTGTTTTCTCTCTCTATTCTATCTTTTATCTATCTCTCTATCTATCTATCTCTATCTCTCTACCTATCTCTACTACCTCGTTTCTCTACCCCCTTTCTTTTTCTCTCCCTCTGTTTCCTCTCTTTCTCTTCCACCTACCTCTCTCTCTTTTTTTCTCCTAACCCCCCCCCCCCCCCCCCCCCCCCCCCATCTCTCTCTCTCTCTCTTACAATCATTTTCCTCATCTATGCAATCTCACTTTCATACGGCTCATCTGAAGTACTCTTTACAGCGTGGCTCAGCGGCCCATGGTTTCAATCTTGATCAGACAATCACTAGGAGTTTTCCTGGTTGCTGAGGTCACTGCTGACTGTCCTTTCGTTCCATTGTATTCCAACCTCCTACATTTCCGTGTAGTACAACAAATCTTAAATACAAAGATGTTGAAGCCGATTAACGTTTTCCTCGTTGTTGAGGTCACTGTTGAAATTAAAAGTTGGTCTATTGTAGGCTAATCTTCTCCATTTCCGCGTATTATAATCTTAAATAAAGAAAAAGATGTGGGAACAGATTTTTACAAAATCGCAACAGTAAGTTCACTGATTTTCAGCACGTGAAACGTACCCTGAATTACTTTATCATTAGTGATGCGTTTCATGTCATTACTTCACAGAGATTTCATCATTACTTCAGTGAGACTTCCGATATAAATTTATATAAAAGTTTAAAAGTTAAAGGAAAACAGCGTAATGCTCTTTCTTTTTTCTCACCCATTCTTCACGAGTTCAAAAAAATGTAGAGAAATTTCCGCCATGTATATAATGACGTCTTTAGTAACACGACTTTCAGTTCCTACATACAGTTCTTCATATTGAACGCATTGTTTAAGAACATTTGAACTAATTTGAAAGAAAGATTACACCAACAAGACAGGAGATAAGTGTGACAAACTTGCAGGCATACAAAACGAGCTACAGGAAATGTATGTAACAATTGCAAACTTTAAAACGAAAAAGAAATAGAGGGGTAGGTGAGAGGGAGGGGGGGGGGGGGGGGGGTGACACAGTCCTCGGTGTTACAAAAAATGGCGTCAAAAATCAAACAAAAGAAACACATCCATCTATCACCCAGTCAGCGATTTTCATATATGAGCAACAACAACAAAACAGAAAAAATACAACCCTACTGAAATTCAACAACATTTTCACACACAGTCGGAAGCCCTACAAAAGACAAATAATCCCGACTACAAACACAAAATCAAAAAAACGAACGACACAACCTCTCTGAAAAATCAATCAAAACCTTACCACCGCCACCATGAACAATGAAAAGAAGATAATTATGTTACCTTCACATATGTGGAATGAAAAGAAGATAATCATGTTACCTTCACATATGTGGAATGAAAAGAAGATAATTATGTTACCTTCACATATGTGGAATGAAAAGAAGATAATCATGTTACCTTCACATATGTGGAATGAAAAGAAGATAATCATGTTACCTTCACATATGTGGAATGAAAAGAAGATAATCATGTTATCTTCACATATGTGGAATGAAAAGAAGATAGTTATGTTACCTTCACATATGGGAAATGAAAAGAAGATAATCATGTTACCTTCACATATGTGGAATGAAAAGAAGATAATTATGTTATCTTCACATATGTGGAATGAAAAGAAGATAATCATGTTACCTTCACATATGTGGAATGAAAAGAAGATAATCATGTTATCTTCACATATGTGGAATGAAAAGAAGATAGTTATGTTACCTTCACATATGGGAAATGAAAATAAGATAATCATGTTACCTTCACATATGTGGAATGAAAGAAAAAATCTTGGTACGGGTTAATTATGTGGAGAAATGAAGAATAATTATGTTACCTTCACATATGTGTTGAAGGAAGATAATCTGTAACCTTCATATGTGGCATGTAAAGTGATAACATGTTATCTCACAAATAGAGAAAAAGAAATCGTTATCTTCACATATGGGAATGAAAATAAGATATATGTTATCTTCATATTTTATTGGAACTGAGTTTCACCATTCCTTGTCACGGAGCTATAATTATGTGTGCCGTCAGTTACGAAGGTAACATCTGAATCACCACTGTGTTCCATTTTATCCACGTCTTGCCTGATTGACCCCTAACCTTTTACTTCACGGAAAAATAGCTAGTCGTACCACACACACACACACACACCAACAACACACAACCACACCCACACACACCCCCAAATTTTTCCTTACTACCCCACACTGCAATTTTTTTAAAAAAAAAAAAAAACACAACACCAAAACCCCCAAAAATTTAAAAAAATTGAAAAATCAAAAGTTTAA
>CM054137.1:75786699-75788137 GCA_028751875.1 Rapana venosa | reverse complement strand
CTGCAGATTTACAATCAGGAGAAGGCCAGGCTCTAGGTATTCTGCCCAATATAGCCATGCAAGGAACGAAGAAGAAGTTGACGAAGTCAATATCTATATGTAGATTCGAGTACCTTTCTAGTCCATCGCGTGATACTCTAAACTGAGGACCACGACCGTAAACGCTTACACAGACAATCTTCTACCCACGTAAAATCTCATCCCTCCATTCGAAGAACAAAAAGGCTGTCACGCACTGGCATGTGGATGTCAATATTAAGAAAAGCAAATATGCCACTCTGGAAAGAGTTTTCGACGCCATTCTTGAAGCTTTTGCTGTAGCGTTATATTTACATCCCAGCGGAAATTTCCGATTTAGGGACTGTGAGAGGGAGGTTTAGTGTCTACAAGAAGCGTTCAACATTCACTTATTCTCAACTTCAGAGTTTTAGCCATGGGGTAAAACGAAAAAAAAAAGAAAAGCTGTCCTTTCAACCATCCTTTTGTTTGTTTCTTTTTTTGTAGACTTTTATCTCTCGTTAAGTCACTGATTAGACAACAACTTGGGTTTAGGGGTGATCGACATTTCAATACCCCCCCCCCCAAAAAAAAAAAAAAAGCAAAAACAAACAAAAAACCCCAAACCAAATTGGTATAGAAGTGTAAAGGTAATGGTGTCCCATAACCTATGTAGTCGTAGGGGAGCGAGGCATCAGAGACCTCAACTTCTCAAGGGGCCAGCATGTTGAGGACGGCGTCCATCTCCTCTCCTTCGCTGCTTTACCTTCCCTGACCCTAAAGAGGCAGATACCCATTTACAGCTGGGTGAACTGGGGGACTGCACTGAAGCCAAGGCACGCAAACGGTCACCCACCCACTTGGTAACCATGCTCAATGCTGCTTAGTATTGGCTTGGGGAAAGCGAGTGCTCTCACCACTGAACTATCCCGTCCTATATGATAGAATTGATCGATATTTTAAATAATAATAATAATAATAATAATGATAATAAATGAAACTTATATAGCGCTATATCTTGCAAAGACAAATCAAAGCGCATGCATTCAACCTAATCTTACACAGTCATGCAATCAATGATAAATAATCAATAGTTTAAACAAACAGATATTTACAAACATGGTGCGATGCAGACAAATTCTATAAAATATAAAAACTACTCCCCCCCCCCCCCCCCCCCCCTACAAAAAAAACCCCAACAACAACCCACAAACAAACCCAACCCAACAACATCAACAACAACCCCAAAACTTGTACGGCCTGATCCCGTTGCCAAGTTCTGCCCTGTCTGTCTGTCTGTCTGTCTGTCTGTCTGTCTGTCTCTCTCTCTCTCTCTCTCTCTCTCACTCTCTCTCTCTCTCTCTCTCTCTCTCTCTCTCTCTCTCTCTCTTCTCCCTCTTGATAAATAAATACTGCGTGTTTGCTTTGTCTGTACTGTTTG
>CM054137.1:75764199-75774199 GCA_028751875.1 Rapana venosa | reverse complement strand
GTTTTTTCGGTAACCCACTGGAACGCTGTCATGAATTACGG
The DNA here is from genome assembly GCA_028751875.1 of Rapana venosa. NCBI lineage: Eukaryota > Metazoa > Mollusca > Gastropoda > Neogastropoda > Muricidae > Rapana > Rapana venosa. The sequence goes on along the minus strand of CM054137.1, from coordinate 75,774,158 downwards.
AATATTTTTAACGTGATATATATCTCATCTCGCTCGTCTGCCGGTGTTGAAGACTTGAGGTTCGCCTCTCCCTTTCTCCCCATCTGATTGGGAAAGTGGACTGAGGGTCTAGTCCAGCAGGTGGACAAAAAACTCCAACAGTCTTAGGTTCAATTCCACCCCCAACACACACACACTCTCTCTCTGTCTCTCTCTTACATATCCCTAAGGGCGGGGACTGGATGTAAAAAAGCACATGGGTGCTTATTCATTATCCTCGAAATAAAAGAATTTGTCATTGTTATTGTCTTCTGCATATATATATATATATATATATATATATATATATATATATATATATATATATATATATATATATATATATATATATATATACACAAAGAGAAGGCACTGGCAGGTCTGCATTTGCTGTTGATATTATGGGAAACACCAGTAATGCATATAATTATACATGGACGTCCCACAGCCCACAAATCCAGCATAACTCAGGTAAGGGTCCAGGGCTCAGTGCTGAAATCAGCCCCATCTCTTTTTACCAAGTCCAAGTGCGGCCAGTTCCTGCTATAATCAGCATCAGCTGGGATGGAATGGACAGCAGCAGAGAGGAGCTGCAAGTGGGTGGAAACTGACAGCTGTGGACACCGCCAAGATTCAAACCCACGACTTCGTGGACATATTATGGGATTGAAATTGGTCTTAACCACTCGGCTATAGCGTCCGTTGTGGACCTGACTAAACTTGTCATAAATAATGACATTCCATGACTTCTACAAACAAACAAACACACAAAAACACAGAGTCACACACAACCCATCGTGATGGCTAAGGAATGAGAAAAAAATTGCTTTGTTTGTTTGTTTGTTGTTGTTGTCAGCAACAAATAGAAGCAGATCAGTTTTCCACATCATCACCTCTGTGAAAATAACAAGTGCAGAAGCGGAAGGAATCCTATACCTGCCTACCTGTCTACCTGCCTACCTACCTACCTACCTACCTGCTAACTACCTACCTACCTGCCTGCCTATCTACCTACCTGCGTACCTACCTACCTGCCTGCCTGCCTACCTGTCTACCTGCCTGCCTACCTGTCTACCTTACCTGCCTATCTACCTACCTACCTTGCCTGCCTACCTACCTGCCTACCTACCTGCCTGCCTGCCTGCCTACATACCTGCCTGCCTACCTGCCTGCCTGCCTGCTCACAACATAACACGGCTGGATAGATGCCGTGCGGAAAGAGATATTGTCGACATATGCACAGATTCATCCTGGCAACGCCCTTTGTCTATTTGCCCAAGCCACTAGCAAACAAGATTCATATCATAAGCCACACACAATCATGTTCGTGATGCCAGGGCTTTATTATGCTTATACTTATGCCTGATACTAACACTAATACAGAGCATGTGTGTTGGACTATTTCTGACTCTAAAGCTCTTTTCTGTCTTTTTTATGTATATTTTTTCCTTCTTTCTCTCCCCCCTCCCCCCCAATCCTTTCTCTCCTTCCCCACCCCCTTTCTTCTAAAAAGGATTTGAAGTTACTATAATATCATACTGACCAACATGTAAGAAATGCAAGAATTTAAATAGAAATCAAACAAATCCTTCTCCATCGAACTCTTGGGGAGCAGCCACCGTTCTCTGTTCATATATGAGCAAAAATGCGTTGCGCTGCCGTTAAGCCCTGACAAGTCAGGCCCAGCGCATCCGACTTCGGCGTAGGAGAGAATTGTTATCTTTCAAGTCTTTCTGGGGTAAAAAGGCAGGAGAGTGAGACCAAGAAGCATAAAACAGACAAAAAGGAGATGAGAGGAAGAAAAGAACAAGCCAGAAATAAAGAGAGGGATAGAAAAGAGGGATTGCTAACACAGAATTTCCAGAAGGTGGGGATGCTATTTTTTGTACTAACAGATCCCCCGGCATCCCCACAGGGAAAAAATGAAGCCCGTGTAGGCTGGAACACAGTCATGCTGGAAAGGGGCTTCCTTTCTGAAGATATTCTGCTATCCGTCACCGTCACCGATCCCTCAGATTCCGAATCCTTTGGGGCGCCTTCGAAGTTTTGTCAACCACCTTTATCCAGTCCTCGCGTCCTCGGCCGCTCTTAGGGTGTCTCTCAGCTCCATGTCTGTCCACTCTCGAATGTTGTCCTCCCATCTCTTCCGTTGTCTGCCTCTTCTTCCTCCCCTCACTGTGCCTTGTAGGATTGTTTTAGCCAGACCAGAGGAGCGTGTGACATGACCAGACCACTTCATTTTTCGTTGTCTTGCGAGTGTTTGAAGGTCAGTATAGGGCCCGATTTCATTGCGGATGCATCTCTTGACTTCTTCATCCGTGATGTGGTCTTTGTATTAGATGCCTAAGAGTCTTCGGAAGCACCTCATTTCTACAGCTCTTATTCTTCTCTCTAAGTCCGCTGTGAGGGTCCATGATTCACATCCTTCTATAAATGCTATCCATCCTTCTGTAAATCTTTCTTCTTTTATTTTCTCCTTTAGTTGTGCATGAGATGATTTCATCTATATGACTGATAATGATAATCATAACCAAAAAAAAAGCAAAAATTGCAATCCAAATAATGAATTTCTCGTGATTTTTTTTTAAAGATGATAAAGTATTTGTATTGTATTGTATTGTATCGATTCGTATCGTACTGTATTCCATTGTATCACATTGTATCATACGGCAAAAGGAAGCTAACTGACAAGGTTAGCGCAGCGTCACTAATAACAACATCGCGAAACCGTTTCCACAACAAAAGTTTATTTTCCACATCCACATCTCTACGAATTTCCGCAATTTTTCTTTCTGTCTTTCCTTCTTTTCCCATCTTCTGGGAGGGGGGGGGGGGGGGGGGGGGGGGGGGATAAGGGAGGGGGGTAGGAAGGGGGGTGATGGAAAGGAGGGGGAGGGTGGAGGGGGGGGGACAGAGTGCATACTTTTTTTTCTGTCACGCATTGGCGCCAATGACCGCGCGCGCTCTATGTGTGTGTGTGTGTGTGTGTGTGTGTGTGTGTGTGTGTGTGTGTGTGTGTGTGTGTGTGTGTGTGTGTGGTGTTGCGCGCGCGCGCGGCAAGGGGACAAGCTCAGGTGTGCGTGCAAATGTGTATTTTCCTATGCTGATAAGAAGGCGTCTGCAGTATGGTCAACGAGATAGAAAAGTCAGTAATAACTTGGCACCTCCCGAGGGGTATGCGTGATGTGTCAGAGGTTTTCAGCATCACTGGCCTCAGCAGGCGTTCCTGAGAAAATCATTATCCTGGGGTTAGGGAGTGTGTGTGTGTGTGTGTAGTTTTTGTTTTTTCGTTTTTTGTTGTGTTTTTTTCTTTATTGGTGGGGTGAGGGGGGGGGGGGGGTGCTTTGTCTCCTCCTTTCCCTCCTCCCCCCATCCCTTTCTCCTTGTCTGTCCTGCAGGTTCCCAAGTTGGTTACGCAGGAAAGAAGAAAATGTCAAACGAACAGACAGTAATTATCCTAATATATACAGGATGAAATGGGGTTTTTGGCTGGCACAAGCAAATCAGTTCCATGTACCGTCTGACCGCTCGTACGCTAGAGTGGGTGAGCGAGTGAGTGAGTGAGTGTGTGAGAATGAGTTGTTTGTTTGTTTGTTTGTTTGTTTGCTTGGTGTGTGTGTGTGTGTGTGTGTGTGTGTGTGTGTGTGTGTGTGTGTGTGTGTGTGTGTGTGTGTGTGTGTGTGTGTGTTCGTCAATTTAACGTCTTTCCACTTGAAGTGATATTAGAGGAAGGTGTTCGAGTTCGATCCATTCATTCAGCTATTTACGTACCGTTGTGGTAGATGCACTGATGAGTATTTTGATGATAGAAGGCTGACCGAATATAATAGAATGTGAGTGTGTGTGTGTTGTGTGTGTGTGTGTGTGTGTGTGTGTGTGTGTGTGTGTGTGTGTTGTGTGTGTGTGTGTGTGTGTATGTAGTGTCTTCAATTTAACGTCTTTCCACTTTAAGTAATATTAGACGAACACACCCTCCCTATATATTTATATATATATATATATATATATGTCCGAGTTCGTGCGCGCATGCTTGCGGGCGGGCGTGCGTGCGTACGCCCGCTAGAGGTCTGCCATACACAGTCTCTTCCAACCCGTCAATCATGAAATACTCGATCGTACCTTATCTATAATGACAAACCTCGCTGAATGACTGACTGATCAACAAGCTGATGAGTATTTTGATGATAGAAGGCTGACCAAATAGCTGACTCTGACTGACCGAGAAAACCCTGAACCGTCTCTACAAGTTAGATGGGGGGTGGGGGCGACTACATACAGACAGGCGGTCAGATAAGCAGACTCTGACAGACAATCTGACAGACTGACATACTGATTGATAGAAAATTGCAAATAGCTGGCTGGACAGAAAAATTACAAACAGGACAGGCCTGCTAAGATACAGTTTTTTGATGAATACGAGTTTTTTGGTTTGTTTGGGGGTTTTTTGTTGTTGCTTTTTTCCCTCCTTTATTCCCTGGCTAGAACTTCGATGTTCACCAAATGAGGTTTTACTTTTAGAGCGACCTTTTCTTTTCCTATTTTTTTCCTTTTTTGTTAACCCACCATTAAATTACCTGCAATCTGACTTCGAGGCCAAAGACGTATTGGGGGATGGATCGGTGGTCTAGAGGTAACGCGCCTGTCTAGAAAGCGAAGAGTGCGGGTCGGTCAGAAGTGTGCGGTGGTTCGAATCCCGTTTGGGCCCCGAAACTTTCCCCTCCATCCATTAGACCATGAGTAGTGGTCTGGGCGCTAATCTTTCGGATGAGACGATAAACCGAGGTCCCGTGCGTTACACAAAATTATCCAGCGCACGTAAAAGAACCCACGGCAACAAGAGAGTTGTCCCTGGTAAAATTCTGTAGAAAAAGCCACTCTGTTAGGGAAACAAAAAAACAAAAAAAGTGGCGCTGCTCTTGAGGCGACGCGCTCTCCCAGCAGCCCGAATTTCACGCAGCGAAATCTCGTGACTTAAAGTGGTATAAATGTATTAAAAATGTATAAATGTATTTGAAATTAAAGACAGTAACAAGAAAGTAACCCTAAAAAACAAAAAAACCCAACAACAAAACCCCCAACAAAAGCACAAAGGAAACTTTGACGTCACTTTGCTCACTATTCCTGGACAGCACATATCACATTACTACACTGTCTCTCTTGTTCAGCCAGCCCACTCAACGTCGTTCGTTCGTTGTGGAACACCGCAAGTATCAAGTGATATCATCAAGGCCTGGTTGTTGCCGCCTGAACGTTTAACTCGTTACAAGTCAGCAGGTAGAAATGTCATGTAGACCTACGTTAAAAGCTCACTTCCGCCAAACCACCCCCTTCCCCTATGCCCCTTTTTACGTCGTATCCCCCTCACCCCCACCCCCATCACCTCACCATCCTCACCTCCCCATCACCTCACCATCCACCCCAAAGACCCCATGTTCATGTCAGATCAGATTGCTGAAGGTTATTTTCTCTCTCTCTCTCTCTCTCTCTCTCTCTCTCTCTCTCTCTCTTCTCTTCTCTCTCTCTCTCTCTCTCTCTCTCTGGCAGGATGGTTAAGACGTTCGCCTGCCAACAAGTAAACCGTGAGGTTCTGGGTTCGATTCCCAGCCTCGCCCTTTCTTCCCAGTTTGACCAAAAAATCGAACTGAATGTCAAAGTCCTTCGGATGAGACTATAAACCGAGGTCCCGTGTTCGAACGCATGTAGAACATCTTGCGTACACGTTAAATCCTGTTCTGCTTTTCGGAAGAGTAGGCCATTGTGTGCCGGTGGAAACAGATGACAAAATTTACAAAACTGCATACACACGGGGACTGGATGTAAAAAAGCACATGAGTGCTTATTCCATTATCCTAGATATAAAAGAATAAATAAATAAATAAATAAATCTCTTCCCACACCCACCCACCCACCCAGATACAAACCACACATTGAAGCTGATCTCATAATTATGTCCAATATGTAAACAAGAGATAGAAAACGAAGTTCATTTTGTCATGCGCTGCCCAATTGTCAAAGAACTGCGAGAACAGTATAATTATACCGCTGAGGTTTTATAAATTCCCAAACCAGTTTCGATCTGGATTACTTAATGGCCTCAAAGCATGAACACACAGTTAGAAATGTGTCAATTTACCTATACAAGGCATTTAAATCGCGTTCAACATTGTTGTCTTGAATTTTCAATTTTTATTTATTTATTGTTAGATGATTGTAATCATTTGTAACTTAAAATTGCTCTTGTGTGTTTGTTGTATACACCCTATCATGAGGGGCAATGGCCTATACATGATCAAATTCTCTCTCTCTTCTCTCTCTCTCTCTTCTCTCTCCTCCCCTCTCTCCCCCCCCCTCCCCTCTCCCCCCCCTCCCCCCTCTCCCCTCTCTCTCTCTCTCTCCCTAGCAGCTAAATCATCAAAGCTTGTCAACTCAATCAGCAATCAGGCTTTAAAAGAGATGGAATTGAAAAGTGTGGTTCATCAGATAACTACAAGCCTGCCTGCCTCCCTCCCTCCCTGCGCTGCTGTGATTAGCATTACCGTGATACAGAAAAAAAGGAGAAAAAAAACAATGTCCTCTTTGATGCAGGGAGTGGGAGAAGTTTTCCAGGGATGATACGCCCAGTTAGCGTGTACAATACAATACAACCTGCTATACTTAGCTGGCTGGCATCAAGCCCTATGCTTCAGCTCTTAGGGAGGGAGGGATGGAGGGAGGGAGGCTGGAAAATGAGATTCTCTGTATAATCTTACTCACGTGAGTTGAGATTGCGTTAAAAAAAAGAAAAAAAGAAGTCTGACCATATCTCTGCGTTCTGTGATCTCCCTCTGCAGTGTCGGTTTGTCTGTCTCTGTCTCTGTCTGTCTGTCTGGCACTCTCTCTCTCTCTCTCTCTCTCTCTCTCTCACTCTCCTCTCTCTCTCTCTCACTCACCTTTCTCTTTCTCTCTCCTCCACTCCATCACTCTCGCTGCCCCTCTCCCTACTCTCCCCCCCCCCCTCCTCTCTCTCTCTCTGACCATAATTATATCCCTGACCGTCCTTCTCTCTCGCCTCTTTCTCTCCCCCTCTGTCTCTCACTCCCCCTCTCTCTTCTCTCACATTCACTCGTACTCCCGTCTCTCTCTCTCTCTCTCTCTCTCTCTCTCTCTCTCTCTCTCTTGCACGTGAACAAACCGGCAAGTTCATTATCTGCCCACGTGCCCGCTATTTTAAGAACAACGACCAGTAGACTTTGTACTCACGTGCATTAGTAGACATGCAATTAATTGCCACGATCAGATAATGCTGGTAGATTTTCTTCCCTCCTCCACCACTCTCCCTTCAACCAGTTCCATATAAGTTCCATATATATAAGTTCCATTTATTATTATTATTATTATTATAAACCACCACAACAGTGCGATGAGAGTGAGAGAGAGAGAGAGAGAGAGAGAGAGAGAGAGAGAAGAGAAGAGAGAGAAGAGAGAGAAAAAACAGACAGACAGACAGACAGAGAGAAACAACAGATAATAGACAGACAGAAACAGAGAGACAGAGACAGTGACTGACAGGCAGACAGAAACACACAGATATAGACAGACAGAAACAGAGAGACATAGACAGACAAACAGGGACAGACAGAGACAGACAGGGACAGACAGACAGACAGACAGAGCGAGGTCTCGCTTTCAGTTTTTCAACAAACGCGTGCCTAAACAAAAACGAAAAAAGCCAACCCTTCCACCCTGTCTAAAACAAACAAACAAAAACACACAACAAAACAACCACAATCACAACCACCAACTCCACCACCAAAACACAAACTACCAACAACAACAAAACAACACAAACCCAAGAACACCCCAAATCCAAACCAACACATCACACACACAACACACACAACACACTCTCTCTCTCTCTCTCTCTCTCTCTCTCTCTCTCTCAATTTGAAAAGACTTTAATCAAATAAACGTACGAAAACAACACACACACACACACACACACCACACACACACACCCCAAACACACACAGACACACACACACTCACACACCTCTCTCTCTCTCTCTCTCTCTCCTCTCTCTCTCTTCTCTCCTCTCTCTCTCTCTCAAAGTGAAAAGACTTTAGATCAAAGAACGTACGAACGAAACACACACACACACACACAACACACACACACACACACACACACTCTCTCTTCTCTCTTCTCTCTCTCTCTCAAAGGGAAAAGACTTTAAATCAAAGAACGTATGTACACACACACACATACAACCCCCAACCCCCCCCCCCCCCCCCCACACCACACCACCCCCCCACCCTTCCCCACCCCCCAACCCCCCCCCACACACACACAAAACACCAAAAACAACACAACTCCACAACCCCCCCCCCCACCCCCAAACAACACAAACAACAACAACCAAACAAAACAAAACCCACAACAACCAAAACCTTACCTTTCGCTTCCTCTCTGGCCTCCTGGCAGGCATCTCGGCATCCGACACGGAGGAATCAGTCCAGCACGTGGAGCAGTACGACCCCTCCGAGCTGGAGGACGTCGCCGAGGGCGACCTGGGCAGGTAGCCGGGCTCCAGCACGCCTGAAGACCCCTCCATCAGGTCCGTGTAGGCACCATCGGCCTCCTGGGCCTCACTGGAGCACTCGTTGCTGCTGTGGTCACTGATGAGGAAGGAGGGAAGATCCAGCTTCAGGCTGGGGAACGACAAGTGGGAGGAGGTCGTTGTCGTTGTCGTCATGGAGGTGAAGACTTGGACGGAGGAGGAGGAGGAGGAGGAGTAGGAGTAGGAGGAGGAATCCATGATGGTGTGGCACGTGGAGGTGGTGGAGGAGGTGGAGGTGGAGGTGGAGGTGGAGTGTGAGTGTGAGCGGGCCAGCAAGGACTGTTTCAGCCTGGTGGCAGAGTCTAAGTGGGAGGCGTCCATTTCCAGGATCTCGTCGTCGGGTAAAGCCATGTCCACGGCAGAGTCTGCGTTGCTGGACATGGCCGAGTGGTAGCTGCCCAGGCTGCTGCAGGGACTGAGGGGCAGGTGCTGTCTGGGTGAGGTGGTGGTGGTGGTGGTTGTTGTGGTGGAGGTGTTGGTGTTGGTGGTGGTGGTGGTGTCTTCGCTGAGGGGAACACACAGCTGCACAGAGGCGGAGTCGGACAAGCTCTGCACGCAAGCGGAGTCTTCGTCTTCTTCCGTGACGTGGATGGGGATGCTGGCGCCCGTGACGGAGCTCTGGGGGCTTAACTTCTCCTCCGAGCTCCGTCGTTCGTACCTCTTTGGCTGCGCGTGGTCTCTGGAAGTTCTTCTGCGGTAGAGATTCTCTCTGCACACGGCCCCAGGCGCGCCACCGTGATGGCTGGCGTATTTGCAGGCCTCGCCAGAAGAACACTCACCCGCCTCTGAGGAAAGGATGGAGGCGTCACTGTGCTCAGAAGACGCACATAGAACAGCCGAGTTCCCGGACAGTCTTCTCTGCGGGTAAGAGCTACTACCGCTACACTTGCTGGGGTAGCGCCACGCAAGGTCCGAACACGGGCTGCCGTAAGGCCGCGGCTGCTGCTGCTGCTGCCTGGCGGGGAGGGGGTCGTCCTCGCAGTCCATGTCCTCGGCGGGCACCACCCTGGCCTGCCTGACCAGGGAGCTGAGCCACTCGTCCAGCATGGGGCAGGGCTTGGTCAGGGTTTCCGGGAAGCGTTTGGCGGTCTGGATGACGCTGATGCGGCGCTCCTCCGAGGTGCTCCTCTTCCTGCTGACGGCAAGGAGTGCTTCCTCAGCTGGATGGACGCCGTGGACACCATGCGGGAGTGCCGGGACGGGGAGCTCTTCTCAGCCGCGGTGTCACACAGTCGGTGACACCGCTTGCTGTGCTGAGGCCGTGACACGTCTTGAGGGTCGGCCACGCTCTGTCGCCGCCGTGACGACGAAGACGAGCCGGGCTGCGTGCATGAATGAGGGACG
>CM054137.1:75756699-75759199 GCA_028751875.1 Rapana venosa | reverse complement strand
AATCTCCACGTCAGTACAGTACAGTGTATTTAGTAACTGACCTTTCATGGGATGGTTCAAGTATTTTGGACTCGACTATACCTCTATCCCTCCCCCCCCCCCCCCTTCCCCCACCAAAGAAAACAAAACAAAAACCACCTCGTATTGCATTTCATTCTACTTCCAATGCATTCGTTCTGTTGTTTATCGCTCGGTGTGGTGGTATTGTGTATCAGCGTTTTATTCACACAACAAACGCATTTCTCTCCTATTCAAACGAACAGCAGCAATACCTACCTCTGAATAAATCTTGAAGGAAATGTTAAACGTTGCGATTTCGAGCGGAAAATATGGTGTGGCATTGTGTAGCGTTTATTCACACAACTAACACGTTCCTCCCCCGTTCCACAGAACAGCAGCAATAATACCTACTTCTGAATAAATCCTGAAGACAATGTTTTTAAATGTTGAGATTTCAAGCAGAAAATGATAGCATGGGTTTCTATGGCTTTAACTTGTCATCCTTCCTTTCAACAAATGGGGGGAAAAAAGTTAACAATTATACTTTCACAACAAATATTATTGCTGATGGTTTAGCAATTCATTTACACATCGTCATCATGGAAGTTTTGCACAATCTAACACGTTTCAGGAGAAAGAAGAAAAAATATTCCAAAAAGCATGATCAAAAACTTGAATCATCAAGATTTTTTTCCTTTGCTCCCCCCCCCAACTCTTTTTATAAGCCTCGCAACGAAAGGAGAGATATCGCTTGACACAGGAAACTTGATCTCCTCACAAACAACAAAAACCGGGAAACGGTGGTCAAGAGGTAACGCGCCTGCCTAGAAAGCGAACAGTCCGGATCGGAAGTGTGCGGTGGTTTGAATTCTGTTTGGACCCGAAACTTTCCCCCCATCCATTATGCCGTGAGTGGTCGTCTGGGTGCTAGTCTTTCGGATGAGACGATAAACCGAGGTCTCGTGTGTTGCACATAATTATTTAGCGCACGTAAAAGAACCCACGGCAACAAGAGAGTTGTGTCCCTGGAAAAATTCTGTAGAAAAAAAAGCCACTCTGATAGGGAAACAAATACAGTTGCAGACAAGAAAAAGAAAAAAAAAATGGGTGGCGCTGCTCTTGTGGCGACGCGCTTTCTCCGGGGAGAGCAGCCCTAATTTCACGCAGAGAAATCTGCCTTGACTTAAAGTGGTACAAGAAAATAAATAAAAAATAAACCCCACCCAACATTGAGCTTTGCCAAAATTCTGTGACGACAACATAGTGCGTGGTTGGACTCGCTGATACAGAATTTCTACATAATTATCTCTTCCACACCTGACAACAACAACAACAAAAACACCACACACTCAAAAACTGAAATAATCTTTTAGGTTTCATATGCACATCTTTTTTTAATTTCAATCTTTTTACTTAGCTTAGAATTTGCGCTTTTCATAGAATTTTTTTTTTTAAGTGACTGTGTGTGTGTGTGTGTGTGTGTGTGTGTGTGTGTGTGTGTGTGTGTGTGTGTGTGTGTGTGTGTAAAGCGAGTTAACTACTAACTTTTAATCTATCAATAGGAAGTGTGTGTGCGTGTGTGTGTGTTTATTTATTCTTTTATTTTGAGGATAATGGAATAAGCACTTATGTGCTTTTTTACATCCAGTCCCCGTGTGCATGCAGTTTTGTAAGTTTTGTCATCCGTTGTGTGTGTGTGTGTTGTGTGTGAGAGAGAGAGAGAGAGAGAGAGAGAGAGGAGAGAGAGAGAGAGAGAGAGAGAGAGAGAGAGAGAGAGAGAGAGAGAGAGAGAGAGAGAGAGAGAAGAGAGACTCTTCCTATGCAGACAAGCATATCAGCATACTAATTTTTAATCCATCAATCAGAAATGTGTATGCCTTTATTTTTTTAATTTTCCATCAAACGATCCTCTGTGTGTCGTGCGTGCGTGTGTGCGTGTGTGTGTGTTTGTGCGTGCGAGCGTGTATGCGTGCGTGTCTTGTGTGTGTGTGTGTGTGTGTGTGTGTGTGTGTGTGTGGTGTGGTGTGTGTGTGTGTGTGTGTGTGTGTGTGTGTTGACCAAGTGATTAGAAAATTAGAACACGCCCAAAGACTGTGCTGTCAAAGGTTCAGAAACTGTGATCACCACATTTCTGATAAGATTATCTGCTTAAAATAAAATAGGGAAATGTGGGGAATAAAAGTCGGGGACTTTTTGACTCATATTTTCTGTCTGTCTGTCTGTCTGTCTGTCTGTCTGTCTGTCTGCTCTCTCTCTCTCTCCTCTCTCTCCTCTCTCTCTCTCTCTCTCTCTCTCTCTCTCTCTCTCTCTCTCTCCCTCCTCCTCCCTCTCTCTCTCTGATTCCAGTGATTTTCTCACTAAAATACCAAGCAGTTTGGCAACCCCCTTCATGTATGGGCCAAAGGCCTTTTGTGAATAAATCTTTCCAGTTCGAATTCGAGTTCTCTCTCTCTCTCCCTCCCTACCTCTTCTCTCTCTCTCTCTCTCTCTCTCTCTCTCT
>CM054137.1:75746699-75751699 GCA_028751875.1 Rapana venosa | reverse complement strand
TCACACTCCCTCAAACACGAGAGAGAGAGAGACAGACAGACAGACAGACAGTCAGACAGACAGATAGACAGACAGACAGAGACAGAAAGAACAGTAAAACAACAACAAAACCCAAGCTATACACACTACGTTTTCTTGGTTTTGGGGGTCTTTTTTTTATTTTTGGTTTTTCTTGGTTTGGGTTTTTTGGTTTTTTGGTTCAAACGAACGAACGAACACACACACACACACACACACACACACACACACACACACTGCTGTATATCACTTCCCACAATGGGACTCGTTCAAACAACGGTCATAACCAAGCTTACCAAAAAAAACCCCAACTCCTGCATACAGCAGAATATCTGTCAACAGCTCGATGGACGTGAAGCCCTCTCCTATCGTTGGCAGCAGACATATCACGCAGGAGTGTGTAAGTGTATGTGTGTGTGTGTGGGGGGGGGGGTGGGGGGGGTGGGGGGGGGTGGGGGAGGGTGTGGCAGTGTGTGTGTGTGTGTGTGTGTGGTGTGTGTGTGTGTGTAGTGTTGTGAAGTGTGTGTGGTGTTGTTGTTGTGTTGTGTGGTGTGTGTGTGTGTGGTGTGTGTGTGTGTGGTGGGGTGGTAGTGTGTGTGTAGTGTGTGTAGTGTGTGTAGTGTTGTGTGTTGTGTGTGTGTGTGTGTGTGTGTGTGTGTGTTTTGTGATGTGAGGGGGTGTGGGGTGGGGGGGGGATGTTAGTGTGTGTGTTAGTGTGTAGTGTGTGTGTAGTCTGTGTGTGTGTGTGTGTGTGTGTGGTAGTGTGTGTGTGTGTGTGTGTGTGTGTGTGTGTGTGTGTGTGTGTGTTGTGTGTGTGGGTGTGTGTTGTGTGTGTGTTAGTGTGTAGTGTGTGTGTAGTCTATGTGTGTGTGTGTGTGTAGTGTGTGTGTGTGTAGTGTGTGTGTGTGGTAGTGTGTGTTGGTAGTTGGTGTGTTGTGTGTGTGTGGTGTGTGTGTGTTGTTGTTGTGTGTAGTTTTTGCTGTGTGTATGTGTGTGTGTAGAGTAGTGTGTGTGATGTATGTGTTGAGTGTGTAGTGTATGTGTGAAGTATGTTTGTGTGTGTAGTATGTTTGTGTGTGTAGTATGTTTGTGTGTGTGTCTGTTTCGTTTTAAAGTCTTTTGCACACATAGTGTATATGTGTATATGAAGACGTAAGTGTGTCTTCAATTTTACCCTCTGTTGAAGACACATTTACGTCTTCATATACACACATACACTATGACGTAACTGTGTGCGTGCGTACGTGCGTACGTGCGTGCGTGCGTGCGTGCTTTCGCTGTACTGTGGGCCCACATGCAGACCTTTGGCATTGGCCTGACCTTCACGATCGCCGCTGCCCAGCGGTTCACGGCTGGAAAACAGAAAGCTTTCCCATGTCCAATGCACAAAATCAATAATCTGCTGACACTGCTGTCTCCAATCTGCTGACACTGCTGTCTCTGCCTCTTATATTTTTTTCTCTCCTCCGTCACCGTTATTCCCTATGCTGTTGGGTAAGGAACGAAATTTCAGAAGGGGGTAGTGGAAATGGGGTGCGGGGTAGAGAGGGTGGGGGTGGAGGGCGAGGGTGGGGGTGGGGTGAGGAGGGGGAGAGGGTTAGTTACTTTCCTCGAAAGTTGCGATGCAAAATCTTTTTTTTTCTGTGTTACACAGATAAATGTCTTTCTTTCCTTTTTTTCTCCCTTTTTTCAATCCTGGTTCATGTAATGTTGTTCTCCCATTCATCATCAAGTGTAGCAAAGCTCACTTATCCAGAGACACGTACGCACACACGCACACGCGCGCGCGCACACACGCACATGCACTCTCTCTCTCCTCTTACACGCACGCCACACACACACACACTCTTACCAGAGGCGCGCACACATACACACACACACACAGAGGGGAGAGAGAGAGAAGAGCAAGAGAGAGGAGAATGAGAGAGAGAGAGAGAGAGAAAGAGAGAGAGAAGAAGAGAGAGAAAGAGGGAGAGAGAGAGAGAGAGAGAAGAGAGAGATGAGAGAGAGAGAAGAGAGAGAGAGAGAGAGAGAGAGAGAGAGAGAAGAGAGAGAAGAGATGAGAGAGAGAGATGAGAGAGAGAGAGGAGAGAGAGAGAGAAGAGAGAAGAGAGAGAGAGAGAGAGAGAGAGAGAGAGAGAGAGAGAGAGAGAGAGAGAGAGAATGAGAGAGAGAGAGAGAGAATGAGAGAGAGAGAGGAGAGAGAGAGAGAGAGAGAGAGAGAGAGAGAGAGAGAGAGAGAGGAGAGAGAGAGAGAGAGAGAGCAAAAACACACAGAAAGCAGGAAAGAGAAAAAAGATATCTATAGCCATGTAGTTTTTTCCCCTTCTTTTTACCGAATAGCATACAGCACTTTAATTTAACGTCTGTTGACTCAAGGTGATATTAGACAAAATAACATACAGTGTTAAAAAAAAAGACGGCACGTCTTCTCATCCCAAAAAAGAATGACAGTTTGGCCGAGAGAAATAAAACCCTGTTTAAACACTGCTTAAAAACGCTAGTGTTCTCAACGTTTTTTCTACAAAGATCTTATGTCATCTCTAAGGCCAGATGATGATAACACGACTACACGACACACTTCACTACGCTGTTTTTGCCATCCTCTCACCTCAACTTCTTTTGACACAGAAGGCTCGTCACTGAATACTTCAAAAACTTGCATTGCAATATGATGCAGTGTGGGGTTCTTCCCTCCACCCCCCCCCCCTCCCTCCACTTTGGTTATCATCATTCATCTTTAGATAAGTCCGGGGGGATTTCCACCACACCTCTTCAAAGCAGACACATCCTGGTGATGGAGTAATCTCTTATTTCCTGACAGTTCCTGATAACACTCATCTTCGAGGGGAAAGACCGAACAACGACCTACTACTTTAAAAGCTTTAAAAAAATCTGAAGTAAATCTTTTTGGTCAACACGAATGTTTAAAAATGCGATTCGGTGTTTTTTTTAAGAAATCCTCATCACTACCTCGAGATGCCGTCAGCACCTGGGCTTTATCACAGTTCTTGACTAAACCATTGACGCTGGGGGCAACAACAGCAAAGTGAGAGGCTGTATGACCAGTGGCTTTCTTTCCCACTCATGGAATTCCACTTTACAGCTTAGTCTTTAGCGATCGACTGTGACTCTCTGACTAGGAGGCTTGACTTGCACAGTCCTTAATATGTGCTGCAGCCCTGGGGGCTAGTTGGCCTTTGGAGAACATCTCCAATGCTGACTGTCCTTATGCCCACTTGGCCGAGAGAGTGGGGATGTACTGTGGGCAAGGCATCTCCACTATAATCAAATTTCTGCCCAATTTCCGAAACAGCAGCTGCCTCCTCTGCTGTTTTGGAGGTCACCGTCGAACACGACGGACAAACATATAGTGGTGCAGTATCGTTGAACGCAAAGAGTGTCAAGCTGATCTCCCCAAGTAAGGACAAGGGCAGGATTGCAACAATTACAAAGGCGTCTTTCTCCTCGGTGTCATCGACAAAGCCATGTGAAGTCAACTTAGACTACCTTCAGAGATAGGTAAATAAATACATCTACCCCAAATCTGTGTTGTGGTTACGAGCTGGAAAATCAACACACACACAAAACCATGGTCTGTCTTTGCAGATTCCAGGAGCTATGCAGCGATCAGGAGAAGCTTGATCTGTATGTGGCTTTCATTGACTTCACTAAGGCTGTCATACTTGAAACAGTCGTCTATCTCAGGATCGACACAAACGATCAACTGTCCACCAGTTCTGCAATCTAATGTTCTAAATTCTTCAACACACGCACACACGTGAAGGGGGCAGTGACAGATAACACCAGCTCTTCACAGCCCTTTTCACATCTTCAGGGGTGTCAAACAAGGATGTGTACTTGCTACCAATATCTTTTAGAAAGGTTGTTGTTTTTTTCTCTCCAGAGGCATTCCACTTAGCCTGACAGATAAACGGGTCTCCATAGAGTTCCCAGCTTAGTTTCTACATCCGAGAAACAAGTACACAAACATATTTCTACTATATTAAGCTAAGTGGAAATAGTGTTGCGAAATAATGTTCTGGTCTGTTTGAATTCTTAACGATTAAACACTACCGAGCTAATCCATATCACTTGACAGTTTTCCTCTTGCCTCGGCGACAGCCTGTTTGACAGCACCTCTCCTATTCCTTTTCCGTCAGTTTTATGTTTTGTGTTATATCTTATTACCAATCCCTCTCCCCCCCCCCCCCCCCCCCCCCCCCCCCCCCCTTCAACTTCGTTTTATTCTTCTCATTTAAGCTTGGCGTTTGTATATATCACACATAGCTTTTGTTTACACATAATCGTACATTTGATTGGATGCATAAGAATAAATTTGTTCTTTCCGATAAGTTGATGTTTTATCCCTCTTAAAGTTTTGGTAGGCTTAAATCAAGCCAAGGGTAAAATGTATATACATCAAAAAGATCTGAAACTAGCAACCTAACTGAAAGCACCTTCCAAGAGCTATCGCATTTATCCGTACTTACTTCTGTATTTCAATCCAAGCTAAATCTAACTTTTTTCCCTCGTGTTCGGGGCATTTATGGTTAAATGTCCTAAAGAGCAGACAGCTTTATGCATTGTCAAGTGAAGTCACTGTTACTAGCTATAAACACTATCTCGAAGTCTTTTCAACTAGCTTGGGATTAACCAAAAGAAAACATACACACACAAATCTGCAGATATCACATGGTGAAAGTGGACCAATGTATATGCAACTTTGTCATCTACTTTGCTGCTTCTACGCATCATCCCACAAGCCAAAAGGATCTGCTTTGTTTTCTCTTTTATTTTATGTTGCTTTGTTTTTTTCTTGTTTGGATGGGTGGGGTGGCTTGGACGAAGGTGGGGGGAGGGGGGAGGGGGGGGGGGGGCGGGACAGTAGGCCTTACTAGTGAGAATCAACCAAATTTAAAGAAAGAAAGCTATGATTGTGTTTTACTCTGGGGCAACTTTTTTATGCCATATTCTGTGAT
>CM054137.1:75734199-75739199 GCA_028751875.1 Rapana venosa | reverse complement strand
AATCGAAGAGAGAGAGAGAGAGAGAGAGAGGAGAGAGAGAGAGAGAGAGAGAGGGGGAGAGAGAGGGAAAAAGAGAGAGACAGAGGACAGACGAGAAGAACAGACAGCCAGACAGACTCAGCAGACAACAGACCAGACAAAACAGAGATGGGGGAGCGGGAGTTGGGGTGTGGATGTGATTGTGTGTCCCTTGTTTAATTAAGCATCAATTTAAATTCGTGCAGGAAAAAATTGAGGACCTTTTTACCAGCAAGCCCATGGTCCTAAGTTAAGAATTGTTGACATGCGGGTGACCGTATTTATTAAGGCTGGGTTGCGGAGCGAGGAAATGACGGTGTAACCAACCCTTTTGTATTTAAATTGCCGCGATTGTTCCCTCGGAGTTTTTTCCCGGTCTTTTTAGTAGTTTCCTTTTCAGCGAGGTTTTCATTTAGCGCTTTTTAAAATTTCCCTCATTATTATTATTTTATTTTATTATTTTATATTATTTGTTCCCCTTTTTGTGGTGTTTTCCTCTTTTTGCGTGTGGTTTTTCCTCTTTTTTTTATGTTTTTCTTCAGCGTGTGTTTTTTTTTCCCCTTTTTGTGGTGTTTTCCCTTTAGGCTTTTTTCCTTTGGTAATGTTTTCCCCTTTAGTGCGTGTTTTTCCCCTTTTTTTGGGAAGTGTTTTCCTCTTTAGTGCGTGTTTTCCTCTTTGGTAAGTGTTTTTCCTCTTTAGTGGTGTTTTCCTCTTTGGTAAAAAAAAAAAAAAAATGTTTTTTCCCCTTTAGTGGTGTTTTCCCTTTGGTAATGTTTTTTCCCCCTTTTTGTGGTGTTTTCCTCTTTGGTAAGTGTTTTTTTCTTTAGTGCGTGTTTTTCCCCTTTTTGGTAGTGTTTTTCCTCTTTGTGCGGTTTTCTCTTTGTAAGGTTTTTCCTCTTTAGTGCGTGTTTTCTCTTTGGTAAGTGTTTTTCTCTTTTGGGCGTGTTTTCCTCTTTGGAAGTGTTTTTCCCCCTTTAGGCGTGTTTTTTCCCCTTTTTGGGAAGTGTTTTTCCCCCTTTTGTGGTTTTTCCTCTTTGGTAAGTGTTTTTTCCCCTTTAGTGGTGTTTTTCCCCTTTTGGGAAGTTTTTTTTCTTTGGCGGTTTCCTCTTTGGTAAGTTTTTTCCTTTTTTTGCGTGTTTTCCTCTTTGGTAAATGTTTTTTCCCCTTTTGTGGTGTTTTCCTTTTGGAAGTTTTTTCCCTTTGTGCGTGTTTTCCCTTTGGGAAGGTTTTTCCTCTTTTTGCGTGTTCCCCCTTTGGGAATGGTTTTTTTTTTTTTAGTGGGTGTTTACCTCTTTGGTAAGTGTTTTTCTCTTTAGTGCGTGTTTACCTCTTGGTAAGTGTTGTTGCTGTTGTTTGTGTCTTTTATTTTATCGTTCACTCTCAGTGATATTGACGAATTTGGAAGTGTTTTTCCCTTTGTGCGTGTTTTCCTCTTTGGGAAATTTTTCCTCTTTATGCGTGTTTTCCTCTTTGGTAAGTGTTTTTCCTCTTTGTGGTTTTTTCCTTTTGGTAAGTGTTTTCTCTTTAGTGCGTGTTTTCCTTTGGTAAGTTTTTTTCTTTTGGCGTGTTTTCCCCCTTTTTGGGAATGTTTTTTCCTCTTTAGTGCGTGGTTTTCTTTTGGTAAGTGTTTTTCCTCTTTAGTGCGTTTTTTTCCTCTTTGGTAAATGTTTTTCCTTTTAGTGCGTTTTTCCCCTTTGGTAAGGTTTTTTTTCTTTTGGGTGTTTTCCTCTTTTTTAAGTGTTTTTCCCCTTTAGTGCGTGTTTTCCCCCTTTTGGGAAGTTTTTTTTCCCCCTTTGGGTGCTGTTTTTCCCCTTTGGTAAGTTTTTTTTCTTTATGCGTGTTTTCCCCCTTTTGGGAATGTTTTTTTTTTTGTGCGTTTTTCCCCTTTGGTAAGTGTTTTTCTTTTAGTGCGTTTTTCCCCTTTTTGGGAAGTGTTTTTCCCCTTTAGTCGGTTTACCCCTTTGGTAAATTTTTTCCCCCTTTTAGTGGTGTTTACCTCTTTGGGAATGTTTTTCCCCTTTTTTGCGTGTTTTCCTCTTTGGGGAAGTGTTTTCTCTTTAGTGCGTGTTTACCTTTTGGTAAGTGTTTTTTTTTCTTTGTGGTTTTTCCCCCTTTGGGAAAGGTTTTTTTTTTTTTAGTGCGTGTTTTCTCTTTGGGGTGTTTTTTTCCCCTTTTGTGCGTGTTTTTTCCCCTTTGGTAAAGTGTTTTTTTCTTTAGTGCGGTTTTCCTCTTTGGTAAAATGTTTTTCCTCTTAGTGCTGTTTTTCCCCTTTTGGGGTGTTTTTTTTTCTTTGTGGGTTTTTCCCCTTTGGTAAGTGTTTTTTTCCCCTTTAGTGCGTGTTTCCCTTTGGTAAAGGGTTTTTCTCTTTAGTGCGGGTTTTCCCCCTTTGGTAATGTTTTTGTGTTGTTTTTGTCTTTGATTTTACGTTGTTCCCTCATGATATTAAAGAATTTTTGGGAAGTGTTTTTTCCCCTTTAGTGCGTGTTTTACCCCTTTGGGAAGTGTTTTTCCTCTTTAGTGCGTGTTTTCTCTTTCGTGAAAAGTTTCCCCTTTTGCTATTTCCTCTTTGGGTAGGTTTCCTTTTTGTGTGTTTTTCCTCTTTTTGTGGTTTTTTTTTCTTTAGTATTTTTTTTGTGTTCTTTTGTGTTTTTTTTTCAGAGAGAGTTTTTTGCTTTAGCTAGGTTTTCCCCATTTAGCAATGTTTTCCCCTCTTTTAGCGGGCGTTTTTCCCCTTTAGTGTGTGTTTTTCATTTTTGAATGTTTTCCCGTTTTAGCCCGTTTTTCCCCTTTTGGGGATGTTTTCCTTTAGTGAATGTTTCCTGGTTTAGCCATTTCCCCTTTTGCGGGTTTTTCCCTTTTTGGAATGTTTTCCTGTTCAGCTAGTTTTCTCCTTAGCGAGTGTTTTTCTCTTTAGTGAATGTTTTCCTGTTCAGCTAGTTTCCTCTTTAGCGAGTGTTTTCCTCTTTAGCTTTCTCTTTGGCGAGTGTTTTCCTCTTTAGGGAATGTTTTCCTGTTCAGCTAGTTTCCTCTTTAGCGAGTGTTTTCCTCTTTAGTGAATGTGTCCTGTTCAGCTAGTTTACTCTTTAGCGAGTGTTTTCCTTATAAGTGAGTGTTTTCCTGTTCAGCTAGCTTCCTCTTTAGCGAGTGTTTTCCTCTTTAGTGAATGTTTTCCTGTTCAGCAAGTTTCCTCCTTAGCGAGTGTTTTCCTCTATAGTGAATGTGTTCCTGTTCAGTAAGTTCCCTCTTTAGCGAGTGTTTTCCTCTTTAGTGAATGTTTTCCTGTTCAGTAAGTTCCCTCTTTAGCGAGTGTTTTCCTCTTTAGTGAATGTTTTCCTGTTCAGCTAGTTTCCTCCTTAGCGAGTGTTTTCCTCTTTTAGCGTGTGTTTACGTCTTTAGCCTTCTCTTTGGCGAGGGTTTTCCTCTTTAGCTTAGCAAGTGTTTTCCTCTTTAGCTATTTTCCTCTTTGGCGTGTGCCTTCCTCTTTAGCCAGTTTCCTCTTTAGCTATTGTTTTCCTCTTTAGCGAGTGTTTTCCTCTTTAGTGAGTGTTTAACTACTTTCCTCTTTAGCGTGTGATTTTTCTCTTTAGCTACTTTCCTCTTTAGTGAGTGTTTTCCTCTTCAGCCAGTTTACTCTTTAGTCAGTTTTCTCTTTTAGCTAGTGTTTTCCTCTTTTAGCGAGTGTTTTGGGTTGTTGTTTTTTTAGTAACAATTCCTATTTTACGAGTGTTCCTCTTAATGATCATCTTTAGCAGGGATATATCCTCTTCTTCATATTCAAAGAAATCAACACGAGACGCCTGCCCTACTGGTGGATCATATGGAAAAAACAACCCCAAACTAGATCAATGCAAGAATGACGTCCATGCCTGTAATTATCGTCACAGACGTCATCTTGAAAATAATCCGACTTTACTACACCTTATTACAGGAAAAGCCTCACTATAGTCATTACGCCTATTTCCTTAATCGCGTAATATAATTATTATTGCAGGAAAAGTCTCACTTCATTCTATAATGTAATACTTTCATATATATATATATATATATATATATATATATATATATATATATATATATATATATATATATATATATATAAAATTGGTTTTGAGTGGCGTGGAATGCGAGCAAGTTTCAATCTGAATAAACGTATGCAATGTGGTGGAAAACTTCGCTTATTGTCCGCATTCTACGTGATTAATTTAGTGTCTGGGACAACAGCCAGTGGAAAATGCTGTGGTGTGGTGAGTGAAGGTCAGATTGGTTATAAATAAGAATTATTTTGTTTACACAACTCTTTACTGTCAGTTGGCCAACTTTTGTCGAAGAATTTCAATACGCGCGCGCATGCACACACGTTTTTCTTTGTTGCTTGTTTGTTTGTATTATGATGGATATATTCACGGTTTTTGAATTTTTTGAATGGTATGGTTTAATATTGTCACTGTTTTTTGTTTTGTTTTTTAATTCCATGTATGCACATGTTATTGTCTTTTCTTGTTTGATTTGTGTGGTTTATCATTGATTATGTGTTTTATTCTATATCTGCATATATATATTATTTTTTTCTCTCTTTTTTTTTTCTTTAGATAGATAGCTTGATGAAAAAAAGCAAATGCACTGCTTATTCAATGTACCATCTGAAAAGAAAAGTTTGACTTTGACTTTTACTTTCAAACACACACACACACACACATACACACACATACACACACACACACACACACACACACACACACACAACACACACACACAACACACACACACACAACACACACACACACACACACAACACACACACACACACACACACACACACACACACACACACACACACACACACACGAACACACACACACGCCCTGCTAAATAATTAGGTATCGATTTCTTCATAACATTTTTTACTTCTGTTCAATTAAAACCTATAGACAAGGGACGAGAGGCTGCTTCCAATCAATATGATTGCTTTTCCATAATCACAA
>CM054137.1:75714199-75724199 GCA_028751875.1 Rapana venosa | reverse complement strand
CGACAAAATTATTTATTACCCATACGCACGCTTTTGCCTCCGTAAGTCAAAGCAACTGTCAAACTTTCTTTCTCTGTTTCTGTTTTAATGAAACAGCACAACTGATCAAAGGTCCGATCAGACGGAGACGAGTAAAGTTGGGTACAACATTATTAGTGAATAAGGATTGTTATCACTGTCGATGGTAGTAGTCATGAAAAAGTATTTGTACTTCACTGCCGTATGACCAACAGTTACCATCAGTATTTGTACCTAGTCTCATTTTTTTGGCCCAGACGTTTTATATGCCTGAGTCCGTTCTTGCTCCTTCACCCTATTTTTAGTTTTTCATTTGAAAACAAAAATCCTATTCATTCTTTTTTTTTCCAGATTTCAAAAGACATTCGCCTCCAATTCAGATTTTGTAAAGGCCAAATCTTATTCAGTTTTTAATAGGTTCACATATAGGTTCGTCTATATAGGTTCGTGTTTGGTTTTTACAGTCAGTTGGCCAATCTTTTCACCTGAAGAGGGTTTTCAATAAACCAAAAATTTGCTTTGGCAAACACTTGGGTGTTGTTTTGACTTGTCTGTTTTTTAAATTATCTTTTTTTTAAAGATTTTTATTGTTCATTTCTTACCCCCAGGCCTAATTTCGCTAAAAAGCCCATATTGTAAGGCTCACTTTGAACAGTATGCTTTCCTTCACGTTTTTTGTAGTCTGTATTGACTCTTTCAAATTGCTGGAAGAAAACATGGTTGATAGGTGGTACGGTGTACATTATAACAATTATGTGGAACCAGAAGAAAAGGACAAAATCTGGGTGTGGCACATGCATCTTATTTTCGGTGAAAAGCTTATCGACAGGAGGCACACTAACACACTGACAGAATTTTTGAAAGCCTTGATAGGACTGAAAGGAATTGATGGGAATTTTCTTTTTACATACACTCTCTCTCTCTCTCACACACACACACACACAGACACACACACACACATACACACACCACGCACACACACACATGCCACTTAGTCGGGCTTCGGTTCACGTTGAGGGGAGGGGGGGGAGAAAGAGAGAGAGAGAGATGAGAAGAGAGAGTAGATGACGAGAGAGAGAGAGAGAGAGAGAGAGAGAGGAGAGAGAGAGAGAGAAGAGAGAGAGAGAGAGAGAGAGAGAGTAACATTTGAATGAAATGTTTTGTGTACTGAGGGAAAAGAATGATCAAAATGGTGGGGTTTTTTTTATCCAGCCCTCAGTCAAAATAAGTAAATTAATCAACCATTCCTTCGACAATTAAGTAAATCAATCAACCATTCCCTCTACAATTAAGTAAATCAATCAACCATTCCCTCTACAATTAAGTAAATCAATCAACCATTCCTTCGACAATTAAGTAAATCAATAAACCATTCCCTCGACAATTCAGTAAATCAATCAACCATTCCCTCGACAATTCAGTAAATCAATCAACCATTCCTTCGACAATTAAGTGATCAAGGCACCAAATGTATTAAGCATTGAGGAAAATTATATCGACAAGAACATGAATAAACAATCGCCTAAAAAAGGGGGAAACAGTCACATACACAAGACAGATACCACAGTGGGGAGAGAGTGAGAGACTATGAGACGGAGAGAGAAACCTGACAGAAAGAGAAGCTGAGAGAAGACAATGACAATGACAATGACAAATTCTTTTATTTCGAGGATAATGTGCTTTTTTACATCCAGTCCCCGCCCGTAGGGATACATCTTAATAAGAAGAGAGAGAGAGAGAGAGAGAGAGAGAGAGAGAGAGAGAGAGACAGACAGACAGACAGACAGACAGACAGACAGACAGACAGACAGACAGACACAAAGACACAAAGACAGAGACAGACAGAATCAGATCTTAGCATAGCAGTCATAGACAGCCTACAGCCAGTATGCGAAAGTCTTTGACCAAACCATTTCCATCCGGGTTTGTCCTTATCACAGTTCTTGGATCTTTCTACGAAACCGTCTCTATCCGGGTTTTGTCCAAATCACAGTTCTTGAAAAAGGAAAAGGATCAAAAACATGTGGACAGTAGATACTAGGAAACTTTCTTTAGCACAGAGAGAGAGACAGACAGACACACACACACACAGACAGATAGATGCAAACACAATTTGATTTCAGAGAGAGAGAGAGTGTAGTGAGAGAGAGAGGAGGGAAGGGAGGGAGGGAGGGAGGGAGGGAGAGAGAGAGAGGAGAGAGAGAGAGAGAGAGAGAGGAGAGAGAGAGAGAGGAGAGAGAGAGGAGAGGAGAGGAGAGAGAGAGAGAAGAAGAGAGAGAGAGAGAAGAGAGAGAGAGAGGTTTATTCAGTATAGGCCATAGACCCTTTGGGGTATGAATAAACTTAAGTAACACAAAAATACAATTGCCACAAAATATGAATTACAAAGGTTGTTTTCTTTACATGCATCACTCCCTATTCCACTATACAGAAACTTCAGATGTACCAGTTCCTAACACTCTCAGAACGTCTTCTGAACACTTTATACAGGTATATGCATAAGCTATGTGGTTGAAGGGGAGCGAGGCGTCAGACACCTCAGCTTCTCTAGGGGGCCAGCATATTGAGGGCGGCGCCCATCTCAGTACCCATTTACAGCTGGGAGACCTGTGCTAAAGCCAAAGCACGCAAACGGTCAACTATCCAAGTGGTAACCTCGCTCGACGCTGTGACTGTGGGAAAGCCAGCGCTCTGACCACTGAGCTATATGCCAAGTATTCATTGTGACAAATTTATGGTAAAGGATAAAGTTATGCAAGACTATTGCAAATGAGCCCCCAGCTACCCACCCCTTGTAACTGCCCTATCACTCTACACTCCCTCTCTCCCCACCCCCTAGTTACCCTACCTTCTCTCCCACACTACCCAAACCCCCCCCCTTTTTTAACCCCCCTTCCTGTAACCCCCCCTAGTTACCCTTCCCCCCCTTTAAAATGCCCCCCATTACCCCTCCCCTTAACTGCCCCCCTTTTTTCCCCTTTCTCCCCCTGTAACTGCCCCCTAGTTACCCCTTGCTCCCTCCCTGTAACTGCCCCCAGTTTTTCCCTTGCTCCCCCCCTGTAACTGCCCCCCTTTTCCCTTGCTCCCTCCCTGTAAAACTGCCCCCCCCCCCCCGTTACCCCTTCCCCTCCCTTAAAAGCCCCCCCTAGTTACCCCCTTTCTCCCTCCTGTTAAAAACCCCCGTTTATTGGTTTTGTAAAAATTTGTTTTTTGGGTTTGTTTTTGTAGTTAAAATTGTTTAATGCCCCCCAGTTCCCCTTTCTCCCCCCTTAAAGCCCCCAGTTCCCCCCCCCAAAGCCCCCATTTCCCCCCCCCCCCCTTAACCCCCCCAAAACCCCTTCTCCCCCCCCCCTACCCCCCCCATTACCCTCCCCCGTAACCCCCCCTTTACCCCTTTTCCGAATCCCCCCCCCCCCAGCCCCCCCCCCCTGTAAGCCCCCCCTGTTACCCCCTTCTCCCCCCCTTTTAAATACCCCCCCCTTACCCCCTTGCCCCCCCGAAAAAGACCCCCCCCAATTTCCCCGCCCCCCGAACCTCCCCCCCCCCCCCCAACCCTTGCTCCCCCCTTAAAATCCCCCCCTTACCCTTTTTCCTCCCCTTAAACTGCCCCCTATTACCCCCTTTCCCCTGTAAATGCCCCCATTACCCCTTTCCCCCCTTAAACGCCCCCCCCAGTTTTTCCCCCTTGTCCCCGGAACGCTCCCTTTTTCCCTTTCCCCCTTAACCCGCCCCCCCGTTTCCCCTTTCCCCCCCGTAACGCCCCCCCAGTTACCCCCTTTTCCCCCTGTTAAATGACCCCCCGTTACCCCTTGCTCCCCCCCTGTAACGCCCCCCCCCGTTCCCCTTGTCCCTGAAAATGTCCCCCCCCAGTTACCCCTTTCTCCCCCCCTGTAAGCCCCCCAAAATTACCCCTTGCTCCCTCCCGTACTGACCCCCCCAATTCCCTTGTTCCCTCCTGAATCCCCCCCTAGTTACCCCCTTTCTCCCCCCCTTTAACTCCCCTAGTTACCCCCTTTCTCCCTCCCTGTAATGCCCCCTAGTTACCCCTTGCTCCCTCCTGAACTGCCCCCCATTACCCCCTTTCTCCCCCCTTAACTGCCTCCAAATTACCCCCTTTCTCCCTCCCTGTAAAAGCCCCCTAGTTACCCCCTTGCCCCCCGTAACTGCCCCTAGTTTCCCCCCTTTCTCCCTCCCTGAAATGCCCCTAGTTACCCCCTTTCTCCCTCCCTGAACTGCCCCCCAGACCCCCTTGCTCCCCCCTGTAACGCCCCCCCCGTTACCCCCCTTTCCCCTGATGCCCCCCCCTTACCCTTGCTCCCTCCTGTAACTGCCCCCCCCATTTACCCCCTTTCTCCCTCCCTTAACTGCCCCCCCCCCCATTACCCCCTTTCTCCCTCCCGTAACTCCCCCCCCATTACCCCTTGCTTTCCCCCCCTGTAACTGACCCCAGTTACCCCCTTGCTCCCCCCTGTAACTGCCCCCCAATCCCCCGCCCCTCCCTTAACCCCCCCGTTCCCTTGCCCCTCCCCGTAATGCCCCCCAAGTTACCCCCGCCCCTCCCTTTTAAATGCCCCCTATTACCCCTTCTCCCTCCCTGTAACTGCCCCCTAGTTTCCCCTTGCTCCCTCCCCGTATGCCCCCTAGTTTTCCCCCTTTCTCCCCCTTTAACTGCCCCCCAAAAATTACCCTTGCCCCCGTAAATGCCCCTAGTTACCCCCTTTCCCCCCCTGTAAATGCCCCCTATTTTCCCCCTTGCTCCCTCCCTGTAAATGCCCCCCAGTTTTCCCCTTTCTCCCTCCCCTTTAAATCCCCCCCCCCCATTACCCCCTTTTTCCCCCTCCCGTAAAGCCCTAGTTACCCCTTGCTCCCTCCCTGTAAATGCCCCCCAAGTTAACCCCCTTTCTCCCTCCCTGTAACTGCCCCCCCCGTTACCCCTTGCTCCCTCCCTGAAAAAGCCCCCCCCCCAGGTACCCCCTTTCTCCCTCCCTGTAACTCCCCCCCCCCGTTACCCTTGCTCCCTCCCTTAACTGCCCCCTAGTTCCCCTTTGCCCTCCCTTAAAAGACCCCCCCCCCCCCCCCCCCCCCTTCCCTTCCCCTCCCTGTAACTCCCCCCCCCCCCTTTTACCCTTTCCCCCCCCGTAACTCCCCCCCCCCCCCCCCCCCCTCCTCCCGTAATGCCCCCTATTACCCCTTCTCCCTCCTGTAACTGCCCCCCCCCAGTTAACCCTTTTCCCTTAACGCCCCCCCCGTTTCCCTTGCTCCCCCTTTAAAACCCCCCCCCCGTTACCCCGCCCCTCCCGAACTCCCCCCCCATTTTCCCCTTTTCCCCCCCCCTTTAACTGCCCCCGTTACCCCTTTCTCCCCCCCTGTAAAAGCACTCTAGTACCCCCCCCTCCACTACCCCCCTGTAAAAATCCCCCTATTTTCCCCTTTCCCTCCCTGTAAATTGCACCCCCGTTTTCCCCCTTCTCCCTCCCGTAACTGCACCCGACCCCTTCCCCCCACTACCCCCCTTAATGCCCCCCATTTTCCCTTGCTCCCCCACCCCCCTTAAATGTTCCCTTTTACCCTCCCAGACCGTCGCCCCCCCAAACCCGCCCCCCCCCCTTAAAAATACCACCTACTACCCCACCATTTTCTCTCCAAGTACCTACCCTACCCCGGTGCGTCCATCCCCCAAACTACCACCTCCTCCCCCCCCATCTTCCCTTCCACCCCTCAAAATAAGAAAAAAAAAAACAAAAAAAAAACCCCAAAAAAAGGCACGAAAATAAAAAAGACACACCCTCCAAACTTCGGGGATTTAAAAATTACGGAGGTACCCCATAACCAAAACCAAATCAAATAAAAAGTTTTGTTTTTGCTACCAAAAATTAAAAACAAACCAAACCAAAAAGAAGTTCTTTTCCTATTATTGTTCAAAAGATAAAAAAAAAAAACTACTCATATCTTTTTTTTCAAACCGTCCTTGTTAAAACAGGGAAACGCTTTTTTTAAAATTTTTTTAAAATTGCGTTCATTTCCATCAGATACAACCTTTTATTGGACTTCTGAGCGATTTTCAAACAATAAAAAGGAATATAACTTTTTATTGTTTATGGTGACCTATGAAGGGGAGGTAATCTTGCCATAAGATAGAATGAAAGGTTTATCAGGCGTTATAGCATAAGCAAACATACTTCTTACAACCAGCCATCCCCCCCCCCCTCTCTCTCTCTCTCTCTCTCTCTCTCTCTCTCTCTCTCTCTCTCTCTCTCTCTCTCTCTCTCCTCTCTCTAGCTCTCTCTCACTCAAGATGGTTTTCTTTGCACCAAAATATTTATAAGCAATCTCATTTTTCATTTGCAGTCACTATAGGGTTTGTCTGTCCTCAAAAGTGTATCTATAGACACTTCTCACAGCAGCTTACACAAAAAAACACCTCATTTGCCCACCCTGGGATCAAGCATGAATTATTCAGTACCCATACAACATATTAAGCCCGCGCTTTCAAGATATATTTACAGACATATTGCCAAAGACACTCACTAAGCCTTTGTTTGATGTCTACACGTAGTACGTCTTGAGACACGGCCAAGGACATTCATCGGCATTATAATAATTATGGTTTCAGTTCATGGTTGTCCCAAGGAGATTATCATCACAACATCAGGAATATTCTTTGAACTGGGAGAGAGAGAGAGAGAGGGGGGGGAGAGAGGGGGGGGGAGAGAGAGAGAGAGAGAGAGAGAGAGAGAGAGAGAGAGAGAGAGAGAGAGAGAGAGAGAGAGACAGACAGACAGACAGACAGACAGACAGACAGACAGACAGACAGAAAGAGAGAGAAAGTGGAATGATTTTTACTCCTGTTCACTAATGAAAATAAAATGTAATGTATGCATTGTGTGAATTCAAACAGCCTTCCACCATGTCATTTTCCTGTCCAGGTCATATGGCACCAGTTTGCCGCTTACAAGCCTCTTCGTTCGATCAGATCCTTATGGTTGTTAGCCCCCTGGTCAGACCAGTCACCTTGTAAAAGTTAAAATATCATATCAAACCAGTCACCTTGTAAAAGTTAAAATATCATATCAAACCAGTCACCTTGTAAAAGTTAAAATATCAAATCAAACCAGTCACCTTGTAAAAGTTAAAATATCATAGCAAACCAGACACCTTGTAAAAGTTAAAATATCATATCAAACCAGTCACCTTGTAAAAGTTAAAATATCATATCAAACCAGTCACCTTGTAAAAGTTAAAATATCAAATCAAACCAGTCACCTTGTAAAAGTTAAAATATCATATCAAACCAGTCACCTTGTAAAAGTTAAAATATCATATCAAATCAGCCACCTTGTAAAAGTTAAAATACTCACATCAAATCAGCCACCTTGTAAAAGTTAAAATATCATATCAAATCTATCCCGTAAGTCGGAATGTGCTTGTTACCTTTACAGTGGGTAGACATTTGCATACATGTTTACAATCTCTCCATTGCTGAACCTCGGAACTCTAGTGGAAGAATTTATAAAAATTTAAAACACCACGCAGTTAGGCCTATATGGTATAAAAACAAGGTCAAAACCAGCTGTTCTGTCGTTCCTGGTATCAACGCCCCAGCCAACACTAAACGTCAAACTAGGATGGTCACTGCGTTGTAGGAGACCCCCATAAACGACACAAAATAGGATAAAACCTAAAAAGAACCCCCCCCCCCCCCCCCCCCCACCAAAAAAAAACCAAAAAAAACCAACAACAAACAACCCACACCAAAAAACCCCAACCCACAAACAAAAATCCAGAAAGTTTTATTAAAGACTGACATGCTAACCCTCTTAACTAATATGGTCCTCCTCTTTGACTGTGTCTTTAACTCAAAGGGATTCAGTTTCAGTGTCTCAAAAAGGTTCATTGCGTCCAGAATATTTTATTTACGCTGAGTCCCTTTTGCGACATTGTACAAAACAAATCCTACCCCCTTCTAAAAAGAACAAAATTAATGCTATCAAGCAAACACGAAGTGAAATGAGCACGCCACCACAATAATGCAGTACGACCCAATTGTTTGTTTTATTTTATTTTCATTTATTTAGTTTGCACAGGCAAGAGAGTGGCATTTTCTACAGAAAATTTATAAGTGATCGCTGCCTCCAAGCAGTGCATTATTTTGTTTACTTGTGTTTAGATTTGCAGACAGGGTGTTTGGGCTATTTCCTGTCAATGTTACTTCGCCTTCACAGGTAGCTTAAACAATTATATCCCTTTTTATTGTTTGAAGTTGCTTAGTAGCCCAGATAAAAGCTTCCATCTCGTGGAACTGAAGCAACAATTTTTATATGACATTGTACAGATTACTGTTTATCTGTCTGAAACAAGAAATGGGCGAATTAATTGACTGTAGACATGACCTCTTTTTAATTTGCAAACTGATATAGGAAGACATCTTCAAAGTTTGGAATTGTTAATTTGATAAAATGCCATAAAATTTTGATGCTACTACTTAAAGTGAAAGTTAAGAATTAGAGATCCCTATGGGGGTCACCCCTAACTTCTAATTCTTCGAAGTTTGGAGGAGATGTGTTGTCTATCTTCCCATGTTTGTGCCATTTTCGTTTATTTGGTTTGTTTGTTTGTTTTTGAACTGGGGAGGATAGGCTAGGGGAAAAAGGGGAGGTGATAGGTAAGGGAGGGGGAGACGGAAGACGGGTGGGGAGGGAGGTTTGGGGGGGGGGGGGGGAGGAGGCTTGTTGGGGAATGAGAGAATGGTAGCTAAGGAAGGAGGGTGGATGGGGAAGAGGGGCAAGGAGGAGTAAGCTCAGAGAGAGGTAGGCTAAGTCAGCAGAGGGGGAGATAGGAAGGGGAGCTAGCTAATGACAGATTGCTTTCTTTGAACTCCCCAGACTAGGCAACAAGAACAAAGACGGATCTACACTTGAAACCAACACATTCCCCAGATCCAGCCACTTTAAGACCTGGCTTTCAGCTAAGTTTGTTTGATGCTCCGTGCCACATGTCTTAACAGATGAACCACTTTCTGACCACAATCTTCCTCATGCAACAGTCAGAATACATGACACCCCCCCCCCTCTCTCTCTCTCTCTCTCTTTGAAGTAGCAAACCAATCAACCAGTTCAAAGAGCTAAGCAAAGAAAACAAAGAGGCAAACAGGAATACAGGCAATTTATATACTTCTCGAAGAAAGATAAGCAAAAAAGCTTTTCATAGTTGGGACGTGAGGTCAAAACATATCAACAGAAAGAATTTCAGACAAAACTTGCAGCTATTTTATCAACAAATCGAGAATCAGAAATTAGAAGGAAAAAAAATACTATCAGCCAACCAATCTTGAGAACTTGTCACGAAAATCGCTATTTTTGAAATACATAACAATTCACGTTGCAAAACTTTCTAAAAGAAGTATACTAATCTTGTTGTGAGTACATCGGCAATCACAGCCTTCTGGTTTTAATGTCGATAAATGGACCCGCTCCAAAACAAAAGATTAAAGGATTAAGGGGGTGGTGGGAGGGAAGGAAGACGTATGGGAGGAGGAGGATGAAGAAGAAGAACTAGGAAGAAGAATTGCGAAAAACTGAAGAATTGCGAAAAAGAACTGCGAAGAAAAAGAACTGCTAAGAATTGAGGAGAAGAAGGAGGAGGACAAGGAAAAGGAGGAAGAGAACAAGAATTGCGAAGAATTGCAAAGAAGAAGAAGAAGTAAGAAGAAGAAGAAGAAGAAGAAAAGAAGAAGAAGAAGAAGAAGAAGAAGAAGAATTGTGAAGAAGAAAATTGTGAAGAAGAAAAATTGTGAGAAGAATTGTGAAGAAGAAATTGTGAAGAAGAAAAGAAGGGAAAAGGAAGAGGAAGGAAAAGAAAACGTAGAAGAAACAGAAGAGGAAGGGAAGGAGGAGGAGGAGGAGGAGGAGAGAGGAGGAGGAGAAGAAGAAGAAGAAGAAGAAGAAGAAGAAGAAGAAGAAGAAAAAGGAAGAGAAGGAAAAGA
>CM054137.1:75706699-75709199 GCA_028751875.1 Rapana venosa | reverse complement strand
GCACAAACGCACTCACGGATGCACACACGCACTCACGCGTGCATGTGCGCCGCACACACAACACACACACACACACACACATACACACACACCAATGTATGAACACACACACACACGCACACACAAACAAATTAAAAATAATTAAGCCAAAAATAAGATATACGAGG
This sequence comes from Rapana venosa, assembly GCA_028751875.1. NCBI lineage: Eukaryota > Metazoa > Mollusca > Gastropoda > Neogastropoda > Muricidae > Rapana > Rapana venosa. The sequence goes on along the minus strand of CM054137.1, from coordinate 75,709,032 downwards.
ACTTATTTTCATGAGCATATGCGCATGCGCGCACACACATACACACACACGCACACATGCATGCACGCACGCACACACACACATTTAAGATAATTGCAAGTTAAAAATGAGGCATATACTTATTTCATGAGTTTGCTCATGAGGGCACATATGCAACCCCCCTCCCACACATAAACACTCACACACACACACACACACACCACACACACACACACACACACACACACACACACACACACACACAAACACACTGACAACAAGGGAGGTATATCAGAGAATGTGAAATTGTTTAGGCAGTGTTGTTGTGAATTTAGAATTCGAATGACTCGTGGAACAAAAAAAATAATTTCTGATTGTTATGCTGTTGGAGCACCGAAAGCGGCGTCCTGAAGACAATAACTGAAATTCCGAAGACATAGTATGGGGAGAATCAGCCAAGATGGCAGTCGCATTGAATACAAGATGCTGATTGCAGAACGACTTGAGATCTCTTTGTTCTTCGCCATTTTTAAAATCAAATCGCAAATTCTAACAATTCTCTTGAACACCATTCTTGTTTTAACACTAAGGTTATTGTACCAACAGATGAAAGCAAAACTTAGAACGCTCTCTATGTAAGACTTGTAGAATGAAGAAAAAATCTGTTTGTCAACAAAAATTGCGTTCAGCTTCCTTAGAAAATACACTCGTTGTCCCTTTTTGCTAGCATTCCAGTTTAATTTGTGATTAAAAAAAAAAGTTCCTAGATATCTGTAGTTCGAAACGTTTTCAACTTCATGATTATGGATGAAAATATGCTCAGAATTGCGACCCGTCTTCTGGAATTGATCGGAAGATCTTTATTTGACGAAATCGGTGAGGGCTGGACCATGGTCTGGGACTGATCCAGAAAAGAGAGACAAGAGGGTGCTGTCATCCATAAATTTTACAAGAAAGAGATTTTTAGTACCGCTTCTGCAATTTTTTGTGTATATAATGTACAGAAGTGACAAGAGAACACAGCCCTGTGGAGAACCAGTACAAGTAAATCTAACTGATAAGGCAAAAATGCGCTATGGTCTATTCGTTAAAAATTCAACCACCAAACGAACAAGGTAATTGTGTATGTCAAATTTTGAAAGTATTTTGTGAACAAGAACATGAGGCTGCATTATATCAAAGCTGAATTCAAATAAAATAAAACAAACAATTGGGTCACACTGCATTTGTGGTGGTGGTGTGCTGGCTCCATTTCATGCTTTCTTGTTAGAAATTGTTCCTTTTAGAAGGGGGCGGAATTAGTTTTGTACACTATGGCAAAAGAGACTCAGCCTAAATCAAATATTCTGGACAGAATGAACCTTTTTTAGACTCTGAAACCGAACGTCTTCCAGTTCAAGACACAGTCAAAGAGGATGGTAATAACATCAGTGAAGTGGGTTAGCATGTGAGTAATCATTACGAACATTTTTTGTTCGTTTTAGGGTTGGGGGTGCTTGTTTATGTTATGTTTTATTCCATTTTTATGCGTCGTTTATGGGGACCTCCTACAACACAATTACCACTACCTTTTGAGCATCGAACTGGTGCCATATGATCTGGACAACAAAAATCGAAATAGTGGAGGGATGTGTGATTTCACACAATGCATACATTTCCATCATTGAACAGGGGGGAAACCATTCCAGTATTTCTCTCTCTCTCTCTCAGTGTGTCTCACCATATAATATGCATATAAACATAACGTGTCTAAATATCGTATCATGTGCTTATGCGCTTTAATAAGTTCGTGTATGCATGGCCATACGTTTGCATGTGTGTAGAAATGTGTGTGTGCGTCCGTGCGTGAATGTGTGTGCGTGTGTGTGTGTATATTGCCCTTTCTCTATATCTGGTCCATCAATCTGGAACTTCCTTCCTCTCTCCCTTTGGTAAAAGCCTACTAATGACACTTATTTCAAAACTAAGATTTCCCCTTCTTTTCCATCTCCTAATGATCTGCTCCATGCCTTCAACAGCCAAAATTCCCATCAACCAGCCAAAGTGTATAACCTTCATGTGTGTGTGTGTGTGTGTGTGTGTGTGTGTGTGTGTGTGTGTGTGTGTGTGTGTGTGTGTGCGTGTGTGTGTGTGTGTGTGTGTGTGTGCGCGCGCGCGTGTGTGCGTGCATGCGTATGTGTGAGTGTAAATTTGAATTTCATAACACTATTTGTAATTTGGTTGTATGTGTAAAAATAGGTTGAATGCAAGCCTTTTTATTTTATTGTTTTTGCAAGATTAATCATTTGTATAGATTCCATACTCATTTTCTTCTTTTTCTTATTGTTGTTGTTGCTATCATCATCATCATCATC
>CM054137.1:75691699-75701699 GCA_028751875.1 Rapana venosa | reverse complement strand
ATTTCTGTAGATACAATGATAGTATTATAGTGTGCAAGAATCTATAATGAATTTATCACACAGAAGATGAAAAATGAGCTCCAAAAACTTGAGAGATCCTGCTTAATTCTTGACAGTATTCTTCAACATTGTAAAAAAACAAAACCTTGAATTTTTTTTTTTTAAGAAACTTGGGAAGGTAAAAATAATAGGCACACTCTGTGTGTGTATGTGTGCGTGCGTATTTGCGTGCGTGCGTGCTTCTCTCTCTCTCACACAAACACCACACACACACACACACACACATAAATAAATAAATATATATATATATATCCACGCACACATATACATACATACATACATACACACACATATATGCATGTGTGCATGTCTTTTTGTTTGGTAATAATTATGTGTAATTCTGTATGTATCATGATTGCAAGTGCCTAGAGCTGTCACAAGAAAGATTAGGCACACAACACACACACACACACACTCACACACACACACACACACACACACACACACACACACACACACAAACAACAACACACAACAACAAACACAACACACACACACACCACACACACTCCATCCTCACCTCCACCACCACCACCACCACTCCCCCCACTCCCCCAACCACCACCACCCCTACCCCCCTACTGATCCTATCCTTGATAAAATCACAAACAAACAAGCTGCAGATGGCGCACAAATGCTTCAGTAACGGCAAATGCAAAAAGCCAGTGCAGGCACTCTGCCTGCATGCAGTGAGAATGTAGGTTATATATCTATCTCTCTCTTCTTATATATATAAAATATATATATATATATATATATATATATATATATAAATAAAATTTTATAGCTCTAAACGGAATAACTATACTGGCTTTTCTCCTCTCCACCACACACACGATGAAGCAACGAGGAAGCATAGACTTTTAATACCACCGCTAAAGAGAACAGAATTCTTACACGTTCGTCTTGACGCAAGTAATCATGAGGCAGTGGAAACGAAAGTCTTTGGGAGATAGATAGATAGATAGATAGATAGATAGATAGATAGATAGATAGATAGATAGATAATAATTAGTGATGGATAGCGAGGAGAGAGAGGATTGCGAGAGAGAGAGAGAGAAGCAAGAGAAAGAGAGACAAGGACAGAAGAGAGACAGAGAGAGAGAGACAGACAGAGAGAGAAGAAAGTTGAGAGAGAGAAGAAGAGAGTAGAAGAGAGATGATTCAGACTTCAGATGTTAATCATGTAAGGCCAAGCCATATGAAAGGGGAGAAAGAAGCAAATAATGTAATCGTATACAACATACAAAACAGCAATAATAGCATCGTACCAGAAGAAAATGAAAAGCCTAAGACAGTATAGTTATCCGTAACTGAAAAGCTATATACAATAATATAGACCAGAGAAAAAAGGAGAGAGAGAGAGAGAGAGGAGAGAGAGAGAGAGAGAGAGAGAGAGAGAGAGAAAGAGAGAGAGACAGACAGACAGACAGACAGACAGAGGACGACAGACAGAGACACAGAGAGACAGAGACACAGACAGACAGATAGAGACAGAAGACACAGACAACAACAGAGAACATAGAAGAGAGAGCAGAGACTCAGAGGCAGAGCGAGACAGAGAGGCAGACGAACAGACAGACAGTCAGACTGCCAGACAGACAGATTGACAAAGACAGACAGATAGACAAAGACAGATAAACAGGCACACAGAAAAACAGACAGAGCAGGCTGCTTTCAGAAACATGATATCCTGGGAAACTTTTCTATATGTATTTATTTAAAGTACAAAATAAAAGAGAGGCAGATGGTTCTGTCTGAGTCACTGATATCAAAACACTCTCTTGGTGATATTTTGGAATAATGAAATGTGTATATGTGCACACACGCATTTGTGAGTGCACACACACATGCACACAAGCGCGCGCACGAACACACACACACACATTCTCTGTCTGTCTGTCTGTCTGTCTGTCTGTCTGTCTGTCTGTCTGTCTGTCTGTCTCTCTCTGTCTGTCTGTCTGCGTCTGTCTGTCTGTAAGTCTCTTTCTTCTCTCTCTCTCAAAATGTTATTCATAAAATACAAATGTTATTCATCAAAATAAAAATGTTCATTCCGTCATTCAACCCTTCACTGATTCGTTAATTCTCCTCTCTCTCTCTCTCTCTCTCTCTCTCTCTCTCTCTCTCTCTCTCCTCTCTCTCTCTCCTCTCTCTCTCTCCTCCCTCCCTCCCCTCCCTCCCTCCCTCCTCCCGTATAATTATGTACGCATTATATACGCACGCAAGCACTCACACACATACACACACAACAATCACACACACATACACATACACACACACACCACACACACACACCACACACACACACACACACACACACACACACACACACACACACACACACACACACACACACACTGCACCGCAGTGACCGCAACAACATACCGGTTGTGTACATAACATTGCCAGCCCTTTTTTTCTTTTTTTTTTTTTTTTTTAAAAGAAAGCGAGATCTGCTATTCACCCAGTTTCTGAGCAGGCCAGGGGACTGGGGGACAATATGCTGCGAATTGGTGCACTATGGGGGCTAGGCTATAAATCATTGAATCATGGCAAGGTGCCAATGCCTATAGATCTATAGTATTTAGTATGAATTCTTCTCCTCTCCTCTGGTTTCACTGTGTTTGTGTGTGTGGTGTGTGTGGGGGGGGGGGGGGGTGTTGTGTTGTGGTGTGTAAGTGTGTGTTGTGAGAGAGAGAGAGTGTGTGTGGGTGTGGGGGGGGGGGGGGGGGGGGGGGTAGAGGGGTGGGGGGGTGGTAGATGGGGTGGGGTTTACGCTATGTGTTGTGTTGTGTGTATATGTTTGTGTGCGTGTGTGGCTCTGTGGAGAGAGAGAGAGAGAGGAGAGAGAGAGAGAGAGAGAGAGAGAGAGAGAGAGAGAGAGAGTGTGGGTGTGTGGTGTGTGTGTGTGTGGTGTGGGGGGGGGGGGGGTGGTGTGTGGTGGTGTGTTGTGTGGGGAGAGATGTGTGTTGGGTGAGGAGATGTGTGTGGTGTTTGTGTGGTGGGCTGTGGTGGGTGCGGTGGCGTAGATGGGTGGGAGGAGAGAAGGAGAGTGGGGTGTGTGTGTGTTGCTGTGTGTGTGTGTGTGTGTTGTTGTGTGTGTGTTGTGTGTGCTCGGGAGTGAGGTGTGTGTGAGAGAGAGGTGAGAGTAGAGAGAGTGTGTGTGTGTGTGTGTGTGTGTGTGTGTGTGTGTGTGTGTGTGTGTGTGTGTGTGTGTGGTGCGTGGCGTGCGTGGTGGGGAGAGAGTGGTGAGAGAGTGTGTGTTGTGTGTGTGTGTGTGTGTGTGTGTGTTGTGTGTGTGTGTGTGTGTGTGTGTGTGTGTGTGTGTGTGTGTGTGTGTGTGTGTGTGTGTGTGGTAGAGGGTGAATGAGGCTAAGGGTGGCGGAAGAAGTGGTGGGAGGTTTTTTTCTTTTTCTTTTGTTTGTTTTGCGTTTGGGAATATATAACATGCTATGTATAGATCGTGAAGTTTTGTGGGTTAAAAAAATTGAGGTGGGGGTTGTGCTTAAAACAGACTATAATTCTGTGCAATTTAGGTAGGGGGAAAGGTTTATTGCATTGTTATGGGTTTTTGATTTCTCCCTTACTTTTGTGGGAGTTTTTTGTTAGTTTTACTTATTTTATTTCTTTGATTTTGTTTAAAAAGAAAAGAAAAAAGGTTTCAGTAGCACGCAGCGCACATACTACCCTTTTACCTCAATGACTGGCTTTCAGGACTTTTTTGTCATGCACTGTTTTTGCCGTTAAGTAAAAATTTAAAAAAAATAAAAGAAAGAAAAAAAAACACCACATCAGAAGACTGTTTAGTTCCATCAATGTCACTACTAGTACTTCATAATCAGAAGAACATGATACCGTACAAAGGACTATCAAGTCAAGACAACTAAGGTTAGGAGAAATGTGGGGGTGATGTAGGGGTGGGGAGAGACACCACAAGGAGGGGGGGGGGGGGGGTTAGTGAAATTAATTCTATCAATCAGAGCGAAAAGGGCAGTTTCAAATGAGTAGATTACTAATACGACTGTTGCATTTGTCCAAAGCATATATTGTAAGTACATGTATTTCATTTGAATTTTGTTCCTAAAATAATGCTCCAGCTTTTAAGTCTTAGATTCCTATGAGAAAAGTAAGATAGATCTATGACTCCCTGATTTTAAGTCTTTTTTTATAAAAAAAAAAAATCATATAGAATATTATGTAAGAAACGACTGGTTGATTTTAAAATAAATCAAAGTGTTTACAAAATATGCATAAAAATTCCCTAGTTTTATTCTGTAAACAAGAAACAAGAGTTTTTATTTCAATATTTGATTGTTTTAATCTCAGGATAATAATAATAATAATAATAATAATAATAATAATAATAATAATAATAATAATGATAATAATAATAATGATGATGATGATGATAATGATGATGATGACGATGATTATGATAACGATGATGATGACAACAACAATATTAATAATGATCAAAATAAAAAATAATAATAGCCTAATGATAATAATAATGGGTGAGGTGGTGTAATTGTTTCTTTTTTTCTCTTTTGATCTTGTGGCTTGTTCCCCTTACCCCCTCCCCTCCATTTTTTTTTTATCTTCCAAACTTCTCTCATATGATGTCAACTTGAGTATTTCCCATCTCGCACCAAACCCCCTTTTTTTTTCCCCTAGATCTATGTGTCAAAAGCAACTGCGCCTAATCCACTGTCGTAAAAAGTACAAAACAAAACAAAACATTCTTCTTTAAAAAAAAAAAAAACCAACCCCAAAACAAAACACACAAAAATCGCCCCTCTACTTCTTAATAGCCTAGTAATTTCTCCTCCAACACCACTTCACACACAATTGTGTTCTCGTAAAACAAGCCCACTGGGAGTTTACACGAGCTGATTTTCGCCTGAAAAGAAGCCAAGCATGCCATCACTACTTGGTTTTCGCTGGCCTCTCTATGCCATACTGTTTCCTTTTCCACTGCACCATAACTATAATCTCTAGCGCTACCACGAGACAACTGTGTGACTGACCACTGAAATAGATCTTCTGTACTACTGTTGTGTCGTCTGCTGTCAGTCTGCAGACGACAACGTTTGAAACGAAAGATTCAGGTACTTACGTTTGAACGTCTCAGTCGAAATCTGCAGTAGAAGAAACACAAAACACTGATTACAAACCACTCGACTTCTTTCTGAAGAGATGAAATTTAAAATAATAAGTCAGTACACGTAAATCCGAGAGAAGCACACACGCGCGCGCGCGCACACACACACACACACACTAACAGCAACGCTGCGTCTCAAAAAGACTGCAAGACACTGACTTGACATCATCGTCTGCCACATGCCGCAGACGCAGCGAATAAGGGACATAACTCCCATCATTTTACGCAGACAGCAGACGCCTTCGACCGAAATTCTCTCTCTCTCTCTCTCCTCTCTCCTCTCTCTCTCTCTCCTCTCTCTCTCCCTCTCTCTCTCTCTCTCATCTCTCTCTCTCTCTGCTCTTCTCTCGTCATCTCTCTCTCTCGCTCTCTTGTGTGTGTGTGTGTGTGTGTGTGTGTTTGATTCAGCTGACTGTTCCTTTTCTCTTTCTGTGGTGTCATTTCTTCAGTTTACTTTCAGGTTGTTTTTAATCAGTCTTCGATTTTGTATATAAACTCTGGCAGTAAAATAGTCCTATAATTATATTAACTTAAAACTACCGCTATTTCCTTTCTTCCCTAAGGTAAACTGAGGCCTAAAAATGATTGTTAAAAAAATATTTCGTAATCTAACGACACTATGAAATAGTAATGAAAGATGAACTCACTGCGACATTTTAATTGTCAACAATTAAAGCAAAAGTTTGGATCAAGATCTTTAAAATAATGTGTTTAAAATATTATTATGGTTTGGTCTTACGCCTTTGACGTTTGGTTTTCCCCCCAGTTGCTGCCCCTGAAACAACTGCTATTATTGTTGCTACTGTTTTATTACTGCTGCTACTACTACTACTCCATTACTAATGTTGCTGCTGTTGCAGCTGCTATTACTACTGCTGCTGCTGCTGCTGCTGCTGCTGCTGCTGCTGCTGCTACTACTACTACTACTACTACTACTTCTGCTGCTGCTGCTACTGCTGCTGCTGTTACTGTTGCTGCTAATTCTTCTACTGCTGCTGCTGCTGCTGCTATTGCTAATTCTACTGTTGTTGCTTTTGTTGTTGTTGTTGCTGCTGCTTCTTCTGCTGCTGCTGCTACCACAACTACTATTCCTCCAAATATTATTTTATTTGTCAAGTCGATTGTGTGTGTGTGTGTGTGTGTGTGTGTGTGTGTGTGCAAAGCCCAATCTTCTCAAAATTGGATGTTTGTGGGTTGTGGAATGTTTGTTGTTCATAATCACGGGACATAGCTGACCTACATGTTTGATTTAAAAAAGGATGGATGGGCGGAAACGTATGTACAAGGGGTCACACTAGCGCGTACTTGCTTCAGTTTACAGTTTCATTTTGAGGGATTTACCAGGGAAATAATGGCTGTGGTTGTGGCTGTTGTTTGAAAATATGATTTTCGTACCACAAGAAAGCTATATTGATATTGTGAGTGGTTCGTTTCTTTGTATACCTAGTCTATCTCGCTGAATGGAGTGGAGGGACGAAATAGCCCGGTGGTTAGAGCGTTTCACTCACTGCAATGGCTTATGCAACTGATCAAGCATCTGCCAAGTGGCTGATGTGGTGCTGGAGTGTATGTTACATGTAAAGTAGTCCATTTTCTGTGGCACCTTAGAAAAACTAAAGTCATGAGCTGCAGTGTTCAAGTTTTCTTTTTTTCTGAAAATGACCAGCATTTTACATGTACTACAGTTTGTGTCCCCGATTGCTCATTTTGAGTTTGTAGTTTTGGGAATGTTTGTGTTCTTGTATCCGTTTAAATGCTGATAGTATTTGCAATATCTTCAAAGCAAGTGCGTATTTGATCTGCAACATGTATAAATCAGTTACAGAATTTTAAACATTACTGTGCATTTGATATACATGAATACACATGCAAGGAGATTACGGTACAATCAGTTCAGCCAAAAAAAAGTTGCCATGCGGGAATTGAAAACCAAAATCCAGCAGAATATTCCACTCAGCTGCCTCAAACATTAAGCATTAATTTTTTAGTCCAGTTTTTTTTTAGCTGCTTGGCCGTCATACTCATCATGTATTTTTAATTTTTTATGGTGAAGTCTGGACTGTGTGTGATTTGTATGTGAAGATGTGCATTCGTGAAGTTGCTCCTTCATTTAGCTGTCAGAGAAATGATTAAACTGATCTTTTTTTTTTTTTAAAGAGCGCTGCTTTCGTGATTTCAAGGCATGAACTCGAGCATCCACCAAGATGCCCGTTCAAGATCATATTTTCCCTCTGAGTTAGCATCCGTGCCGAATTTACCTCTCCCAAAAGTCCTTCAGATGAGACTATAAACCGAAGTCCCGCGGACGAACGCACGCAGAACACCTTACACACACGCTAACACCTTTTTGGAAGAATAGGCTATTGTGTGCTGGAAGGAACGGATGACAAAATTAAAAAGTTTGCTTGCACTCGGGGACTGAATTAAAAAAAAAAAGAAACCCGCATGAGTGTTTACGTTAAAATCTGTTCCGCCTTTTTGGAAGAGTAGACCATTGTGTGCTGGAGGGAACGGATAACAAAATTAAAAATTTTGCTTGCACACGGGGACTGAATTGAAAAAGAAACCCGCAAATGTGTCCTTCTATTATCCTCGAAATAAAAGGATTGGAATTTGGAAATTTAAAACCCAATGACACAACTCTTTCACACAGAACATACATCCTAATCTTGTCAAGAGCAATGCTTGCCTTCTCACACACAGAAATGTGGAATGTACTTGGTCTTCAACTTGCACCGAACCAGACAATTATCAAAAAAAAGTAAATCAGAAGCCTTGTATCTGAGTTTTCCCCTGTGGGGATGCCAGGGAGTCTATCAGTATAAACAGCATCCCCACCTTCTGGAAATTTTGTGCTACAAATCCCCCTCTTTTCTATCCCTCTCTTCGTTTCTGCCTTGTTTTCTTTCTCTTTCCTGTCACCTCCTTATTTGTGTCTATTTGGGCCTTCTTGATGCATTCTCCTGCTGGGTTTTTTTCTCCCCATCCCCCCCCACCCCCCCCCCCCCCCCCCCCCCACCCCCCCCCCCCCCCCCCCCACAAAAACTTTTTTTTTTTTTTAAAAGAAAATTTTCTCTCACGCCGAAGTCGGATGCACTTGGCAGACCTGACTTGTCAGGCGCTTAATTAACGGCAGCGCAACGCTTTTTCGCTCACATGACAGACAGACAACAATAGTTGCTGCCTGAGCCTTAGGTGTAGAAGAAAAGTAAGAAAGAAATATTAATAATATCTCAGTCAGTATGCTATTTTCAGGAGGCTATTCCCAGAGACTGTAGTAGCTGTCAAAGCCGTACTAATGAGCTTTTGAGACGTGAAGGACGTCATAGTCTGTCTAAGTCTCTTTGCCTGCTAGCGGTTTATCAAGGCTAGTATTACTGATGATTTGATTTTATTTTATTCTTTTTTATTTCGAGGATAATGGAATAAGCACTTATGTGCTTTTTTTTTTACATCCAGTCCCCGTGTGTATGTGGTTTTTGTAAATTCTGTCATCTGTTCCCACCGGCACACAATGGCCTGCTCTTACGAAAAGCAGAACAGGATTTAACGTGTGCGGCAAGATGTTCTGCATGCGTTCGCACACGGGGCCTCGGTTTATAGTCTCATCCGAAGGACATTTGGGGAGAGTGGAGTCTGCACTGATGTGAACTCCAGGGGAAAATATGCCCCCCTCCCCCTTGAACGGGAATCGAACCCAGGTTGTCAGATTGCAAGCGCAATGTTCTAACCACTAGGCTATCCCCGCCCCCCCCCCCCCCCCCCCCCCCCCCCGATGATGCCAGAGATAGGTTGCTGAGCTTACTTACGTGTCAGTGTCAGTGTCGTTGGGTTTTGTGTGCAGAAAGCATGATGATTTTGATTTAGGCCTAGGGGGGTTTGTTTTGTTTTTTTGTACTCTGTTTTGTTGTGCTTGTTGTTTGTTGTTGTTTTGTTGTTGTTTTTGGGGTGGTGGTCTTTTTTGGTTGTTTTTGTTTGGGTTTTGTTGTTGTTTTGTTTTGTTTTGGTATGTCGTATCTTTGGTCTGTGGAAGAGAGAGAGAGAGAGAGAGAGAGAGAGAGAGAGAGAGAGAGAGAGAGAGAGAGAGACAGAAGACAGACAGACAGACAGACAGACAGACAGACAGACAGACAGACAGACAGACAGAGACAGAGAGATGGAGAGACAGAGACAGAGAGGAACAGAGATTATCTTTCACTAGGCTACAAGATTAAGTACAGACAGACAGACAGAAAGACAGACAGACAGAAAGAGAGGCAGAGAAACAGAGAGACATAAGCAGACAGACAGGCACACACACACACAGATACACACACACACACACACACACACACACACACAAAGCAGAGGCCGGGAGGAAGCAGGCAGACACATTATTGTGTGTCCTGAGATCACACACACACACATGGATTAAAAAAGTATTTTTACAAAACTGCATACACACGGGAATTGAATGTAAACAAAAAAAGTACATTAGTGCTTATTCCATCATCCTCGAAATAAGAGAATAAGTAAATAAATCACAAACAAACACACCACAACACAGCACACAACCCCCACCCACCCCACACACACACACACACAACACCACACCACACACCACACACACACACACACACACACACACACACACACACCACCCACCACCCACCCCCCCACACACACACACACACACACACACACACACACACACACACACAGCACACCACACACAACACAACACACACACACACACACACACACACACACACACACACACACACACACACACACACA
>CM054137.1:75676699-75681699 GCA_028751875.1 Rapana venosa | reverse complement strand
GTTGACAGGCTGGCAGACACCGCTGCGTACAGACAGACAGACAAACACACGAACAGACAGGGCCGAAAACTGACAGGAAAACAGCCACACCAACGGAAAAAATAACGAAATGAGACCTGGTCCCTGAAGAGAGTACCCAGCATTGTTACCACAACCTATGCCGTAATCAAGCTAACCGTTCGGGCACCACTGAAGATTTTGCAACCAGCTTCCTCCACTTCTCAGCTTTCCGCAGAATGTCATTCCACTCAAGGCCAGTCAGTCCACTCTCTGATCTGATGTTGTCTTCCCATCGTTTTCTCTGTCTGCCTCTTCGTCTTCCTCCTTGTACTGCTCCCTATAGGACAGTCTTGGCCAGTCCAGATGTTTGTTTGATGTGCCCCTACCACTTCGGTTTGCATCTTTTCACTGAAGTCATATGGCCCGATTATGTTTTCAGTTCTGGTTTTCACTTCCTCGTTGGTTAAAGGTAAAGGAGTCCCATAACCTATAAGGTCGTAGGGGAGCGAGGCGTCAGAGACCTCACTTCTCTAGGGCCAGCATAATGAGGGCGGCACCCATCTCTTCTCCCTCGCTGCTTTACCTTCCCTGACCCTAAAGAGGGCAGGTACCCATTTACAGCTGGGGAACTGGGGGAACTGTACTGAAGCCAAGGCGCGCAAACGGTCACCCATCCAACTGGTAACCACGCTCAACGCTGCTTAGCTTGGCTGGGGGAAAGCGAGTGCTCCGTTGGTTACAAGGCACTGAATATAAAAACGACAGACAAATGTGAAAAAGTGTTACCTCTAAACATGAAATGACACATCACAAAATAATTCTCCCATAGGATTGACAAACTTTTGCTTGATGTTTTAAAAGAAGTTGCTAGACTTTTTTTTTTAACAGCTTATGCTGCGCATCGGTCATGTTAGGCTAGAAAGAGCGTTTGAGTTACGTATGGTCCTGATAGTTGGACATTTCCGCTAGACTTTGATACAATGATGATGATGATGATGATGATGATGATGATGATGATAATAATGATAATAATAATAATAATAATAAAGACAACAACAATCGTAAACCTCATCATCATCACCACCACCACCACCACCACCACCATCATCATCATCATCATCATCATCATCATCATCATCATCATCATCATCACATGGAATTCATACAGCGTTACATCTTCTAAAAAAAAATACAAGCACTTGCATTCAAATTGCTCATATACAGACCAGCATTTACAAAGAATATCAATATATCTTAATTTACACACACACACACACACACACACACACACACACACACACACACACACACACACACACACACACACACACACACACACACACACACACAAGTAACGCACTTTGGATTGGGATGGCTGTCAAAGCTATTGATCAACCTTACCTGTCACAGCAGTGGGAAAAAATCTGATGTGGAAAAATACACATTTTAAGGCTGAATTAAAAAGTGTCAGTTCTGATGGTGGTTTTTTTTTTACAGTTCTGTTTTTCACTTCCTCGTAGGTTTCAAGGCACTAAATATATATAAATAAAACCGGCAAATATGAAAAAATAAGTTAACTTTATATACAAAACAACACATCACAAAACAATACACGAGGTTGAACAGCAATACGCTGAACAGCAATAACAGCAACAGCAGCACACAAACACAGTATCAGCTGAACACTGTCAGAAACTGCATAATTTATATTGTGTTATCAGTTCCTGTTATACCTGAGCAAACATGGCCTGGGTGCAATGGCCTGAAGCTGGCTGTCTATTGATAAGACTTTGTCCTGTGCAGTTCTTCTCCTTTTTGCTGAGCGCTATAAACACACTCTCCAAAAACCCCACCGATCTTCTTCGGGTGAATGGAATGCCTGTGCATTATTCAGTATTTCATCAGAGCTGTTCGTCAGCGTGTAGTTAGGTGACACTCCACCACACAATGAATCGCATTGTAAAAGATAAAGGCGTTCCCTCGTTGGAGAGCGAGGCATCACAGACCTCAGCTTCTCCAGGAGCCAGTATAATTGAGGGCAGCGCCCATCTCCTCTCTCTCTCTCTCTCTCTCTCTCTCTCTCTCTCTCTCTCTCTCTCTCTCTCTCTCGCTGCTTTACCTTCCATATCCAAGGCAGGTACTCATTGACAGCTGGGTGAACTAGGGGACTGTACTGAAGCCATGGTGTGCAAACCGTCACCCATCCAAGTGGTAAACCACGCTGGATGCTGCTGAACCTTAGCTGGGGGAAAGCGGGTGCTCTGACCACTGAGCTGTCCCGGTCCCAGTTACATTGTACCCAGTGTTGTTGTTGTTATTATTATTATTAATATTTTTTGTTGTAAAAATGTTATAAGTCTGCAATAAAAACACATATTCAATTGGGAAAAATAGATTGAAAATCGCACAGTTGTGTGAAAAGTGATTACAAATTGAAATGCTAGACACCAGGAAGTGACAAAATGAGAAATGGACGAATCTTGTATCGGCATAGATAGTCAGGGTGAGGGGTTGAGTATTTTCAAACCTGCTTTTAAAAGCTAAAGGAAACAAAATCACACTCTTGATACTTCAGTACAAGGTAGAAAAAAAGCATATATTTTCATAACAAACCGAATTCTCAACATCGACAACCTGACTTCCCCACTTGCCTAAAATGGCTCCTAGCCGAAAAGTGGGTCAGGTGCAGTAGGACTCATTTTGTGGAGGAGGGTCACTTACAGACAGATCTATAGTTATATACCCTGCAGTGTTGGTTGGGTCGAACGCTGTGGAAACTAACAGGTGTATCAAATTTGGTCTTGTTTGAATGAACTGAGGGACGGTTGAAAGTAGCACTGTACTGATAGGGGGTTAGTCAGTGCTTCTTCTTCCTCTTCATTGTCAAACGTTCAGACAACAACTATTGCTGTCTCTTATATGAGCGAAAATGCGTCACGCTGCCGTTAAGCGCCTGACAAGTTAGGCCCATCACGCCGATCGGACTTCGCTGAAGAGAGAATCGTTATCTTTTCAGTTTTTCTGGGGAAAAAAGGGCAGGAGAATGGACAGAGAAGGCAGAAAATGGACAAGAAGGAAGGTGGTGATAGGAGAGAAAAGGAACAAGGCAGAAGAAACAAAGAGAGTGATAGAAAAGAGGAAATTTCTAGCACATAATTTCCAGAAGGTGGGGATGCTGTTTATACTGACTGACACGCCCCCTGGCATCCCCACGGGTCAGTGTTAGTCAGTTTGTATCCTCTTGGTGACAATGAGAGAGCATTGTGGCTAGAACAGTGAACACGTAATATTAACGGTAAATGAGCGCGCAGGTTCGAGTCCCACCCCCCCACCCCCATCCCATTCCCTTCCGTCCTGAGAGTCTATTGGATTTTTGGGGTTGTGTTTTTGGTGTGGTCAAGTCAAGTCAAGTCAAATGTTTTTATTTCGAGATTGTACATTGAATAAGCAATGCATTTGCTTTTTTTTTTTATCAGCCCATCTATCTTAGAACAAATTTCTTAATGATTATACTGAAATACTACATTAGTGCAACCTTTACCAATAAATTGAACCAGTAAAAAGAGGAAAATCGATAAGATATTAATATATTGGAAAATACAAATTACACACATATACATACACACGCACACACATACTCATACACACCTGCGCACGTGCGCGCACGCGTACACACACACACACACACACACACACTTAAATAAAGAATTTTTAAGAATCTTAAAAAAAAATCATAAAACGTCAGGACAAGCAAATTACTTCACCTACTATATCATCCATTCTCTCGCGTTTATACTTTAGATAATAAAAAGGTACAGGAACAAAACGTTAGAAAATGCTAGGCATTCATTGCGTCATTACTGACAACATTGCCTGCAATGACATTGTTCCTCGGCTAGAGCTCCAAGGTTCACTAACAGTGAGATTTTCGCGTATGTAACCTTCAGGCACTCGAATTCCAACTTTGGGGGATGATTTCTTAATACAACACCTGTATGCACACTTTTCGGAAGAGCAGGCCGTTGTGTGCCAGTAGGAACGGAAGGTAGGGTTTGTAAAGCTGCATGCATACGAAGACTGAATGTAAAATTTTTAAAAAAGCACATGAGTGCTTAAAACATCTTGCGCACACATTAAATCCTGTTCCGCTTTTCGAAAGAGTAGGCCATCGTGTACAGGTGGGAACGGATGAAAAAATTTACAAAACTGCATACACACGGGGACTAGAAGTTTTAAAAAAAAGCACGTGAGGGCTTATTACATTATCCTCGATATGAATAAATAAATAAATAAATAAATAAAGGTTCAAATTGATAAAATGGATAACACACACACACACACACAACACACACACACACACACACACACACAACACACACACACCACCTGTCTAATATCATAACTTTTGAAAAGACAGCCAACAAATTTGATCGCGCGCAGCGCGCGCGTGTGCGTGCACACACACACACACACACACACACACACAACACACACACACACACACACACACACACACACACACACACAACCGTGTTTCATCAAACCTTCATCTATCCCTCTCCCTTCTTCTCACCACTTCCTGCATTTCTGTTCCTTCCATTCTCCCCACCCCCTACCCCCCCACCCCCATCCCACCCTACACCTACCCCCACCCTATTCCCATCCCTAACACGTCAAACAGGGGGAATTTTAACACAGAAAATGTCCGGAACAACAGCAGACAAGGGTTTGGAAGTCGCACTTCAGAGCAGTGAGAGACACACCCAAAAGAGGGAAGGTAGTGCATTCCAAGGAGAGAAAAGAGAAGGGGCTTGACAAGGGAAAAAGGTCGACATAGTTTTGGGTGCAGACAGGTGAGAATTTCAAACAAGCGAGTGTCAACACCAAACAGGTTTAAAAAAAATGGAGATGACAAGATGGAAGAAAAACAAAAAGTTTGGGAGGTCAGGTGGATTTGATTTTTTGCCGGATGCGCTGGGCCTTACTTGTCAGGCGCTTAA
>CM054137.1:75661699-75674199 GCA_028751875.1 Rapana venosa | reverse complement strand
AGGATGAGGAGGGAGGTGTAGAGGGAGGAGGGAGAGAAGGGTGACGGAGGGCAGTAAGAGAGAGGGTGGGGGGCAAGAGATGCGTAGATAATGGACAGGGTTAGAAACTCCGGGACAAAAGAAAGGTACTGAAATCTGACACCTAGTTGATTTCTTTTACTTTTTCTTTATTTTTGTTAAAAGCTTATCCCAGATGTGTCACAGTGAGAGAGATATTTTGTACATGCGACACCATGTAAGCCTTTATTCCCACCCTTTTTTTTTTTAATCCAGTGCACCGGAAAAGCCTCCAGTGTATGCTTGTTATAGTATTTTTGTTATTCATACAACCTGCCATATTCCATTTTAAGGAAAGAGGCACGATGATTTTTAAGGAATGTGCACACACACACACACACACACACACACACACACACACACACACACACACACACACACACTCACACACATACACACACACACACACACACACACATACACACACACACACACACACACACACACACACACACACACACACACACACACACACACACACACACACACACACATGCAGAACATCTTGCGCACACGTTAAATCCTGTTCCGCTTTTCGAAAGAGTAGGCCATTCATTGTGTGCCGGTGGGAACAGATGACAAAATTTACAAAACCGAATACACACGCGGACTGGATGTAAAAAAAGCACACGAGTGCTTATTAAATCTGAGCGCTTTGATTTGTTGCTTTACAAGATTCAGCGCTATATAAATTCCATACATTATATATATATATATATATATATATATATATATATATATATATATATATATATATATATATATATATATATATATATATATATATATATAGATATATGTTTACAAACGACTCTTCAGTTTTATTTATTTTTAGGGGAGGGGGTGGGGTTGGGTGGGGGGATGTTCCTCCCCTGGAGCTCCCTAGTTCACTAATAGTGAGATTTTTGCTATGCGACCGTTCTTGCCCACCATCGAGGTAGCCGCATTCCGACTTCGGGAATGTCTGAACATGACACAAATTTTTTTAAATATGTATGTTATACATACATACATACATACATACATATATATATATATATATATATATATATATATATATATATATATATATATATATATATATATATATATATATATATATATAAAAGGTAAAAAGGTAAAGGAGTCCCAAAACCTATAAGGTCATAGGGGAGCGAGGCGTCAGAGACCTCACTTCTCTAGGGCCAGCATATTGAGGGCGGCGCCCATCTCCTCTCCCTCGCTGCTTTACCTTCCCTGACCCTAAAGAGGGCAGGTACCCATTGACAGCTGGGTGAACTGGGGGAACTGTACTGAAGCCAAGGCGCGCAAACGGTCACCCATCCAAGTGGTAACCACGCTCGATGCTGCTCAACTTGGCTGGGAGAAAGCGAGTGCTCCGACCACTGAACTATCCCGTCCCCATATATATATATATATATATGTATGTATGTATGTATGTAATGTGTTTGTGTGTTCTCATCCTTTTTTTTCCCGGCACGAATGGTCGGTCTACTCTTTTGAAAGGCGGAGCGGGCGCTAAGACCTACGCAAAATGTTCTGCGTGCGTTTGTACACGGGGCCCTGGTTCACAGTCTCATCCAAAGGACTTTCGGAGGAGTGGAGTCCATGCTGATGTAAACTGCAGGGGAAAATAGGTGGTGGCTAAAATTCCGGCTGTCAGATCAGGAGCACGAGTCAATACTTTTATTTACTTATTTATTTATTTATTCTTTTATATCGAGGATAATGGAAAAAGCACTCATGAGCTTTTTCCATCCAGTCCCCGTGTGTATGCAGTTTTGTAAATTTTGTCATCCGTTCCCACCGACACACTACGGCCTACTCTTCCGAAAAGCGGAACGGGTTTTAACGTGTGCGCAAGATGTTCTGCGATACTTTAACCACTGCGCAGTTCAGTAGTTTAACCACTAGGCTGACCCGCCCCCACTAGTCTAAATATAGTTGCAGCTAAAAGAACTGCAACGAAATGGAGTCGAAACCAATATTTCTGAACAGGACTGAACCCTCAGCTAAGATTGGAATCCTCAACCTTCAGATGACGAGTCTGGCCCTCTATCCATGGAGCTAAGTTGGCCCTCAAACAACAGAAATTAACTTTTCGCCCAAAGTGGGTAAAACAATAATCTCAACCACTGGTGAACAATAGAGTTCCAACCAAGAAACGAACAAAAAAAAAGGAAACATTGTCTTCCCACCATTCAAGACTGGCACTTTCCCGACTTTGGGAGTGGTGTTTAAATTCGAGACTTCTTGCTGAGGGTTATGTTGAGGTCCCAGCGGAGCTTTCCGATTTAAGGACAGTAACTCAGACGCAAGGAAAAGTTCTATTTCACTCGCCTGCTGGCTGCAAAAACTAGGCTGGAAGAAACTTGACACCCAAATGCCTGTTGTTATATGGTTTTTGTTTTGTTTGCTGGTTTGTCTGTTCGTTATTGTCTTCCATTCCCAGCCACACGCCATGGCCTACTCTTTGTTTCCAAAGGTGGGGTTGGTGCCAGATTGTCTGGACATGTTATCGCACCACAGGGGACCTCTGTCTACAAGCTGTACGTTCAATCCTACAAACCTGGAGTTAAGCAGGCAAGGGACCAGCCTTCTGAACTGGAAGTTCAAGACGATTTTTCCTCTGGAGTAAAATTCAGTCCCGACTCCACTCTCCCCAAAAGTCCTTTGGATGAGACTATAAACTGAGGTCCTGTGGGCGAACGCACGCAGAACAACTTGGGTACACATTAAAACCTGTCCTGCTTTTTGGAAGAGTAGGCAATTGTGTGCAGATAGGATCGATGACAAAATGTTCAAAACTGCATACACACTGGGACTGGATGTAAAAAGAAAAGCACATGAGTGCTTATTATATTATCCTTAAAAATAAAAGAATAAATAAATTAATTAATTAAAAAATGAATAAAACTCAGGGAGAAACAGATTCCAAATGGATTTCTGTCACTGTAAACATTATTGTCTTTTAAAAACGGCTTGTGACCTCAGTTTCAACCTGATCTTTTCAGAGACAGATCGTGTTCTATTTGGATGGTGCACAAACGGCCAGCATGCATCCTTTAGCCAATCATCCCTCAGTTTAAAGTTACAGGTCACTTTGTACATGCTAGGGTGTGGCATTGGGAAAACCATTGAAACCTGGTGCATACACTGACTTTTTGGGTGAGGGTGAGGGTGGGTGGGTGTTACTTTGTACATTTTTACAAATATTTTTCAAAGGTGTGCATACTATTTTGTTCATCTCTCACTTACAGGTAGGGTGTGAACAGTTTGTCTGAACTCAAGGTTAAAATAGGGTGATGGGAGAAGGGGCTGAGGGGGTTGGGGGTGGGGATGGGGAGGCAACAAACATGTATACAGTTTTATCACTTTCCTCATCTGAATAAGCTTGCATACACGAATTTTGACTTTTTTCCTTGAGCAGTTGAGTGTGTGTGTGGTGTTGTGGGGGGGGGGGGGGGGGGGGGGGGGTTGACGAAGGATGGGAGAGGGGAGGATAAGCCCATTGCAATGACGTCATCACTGACCTATTGACCTGACTTCGGGAGCGATCTATTCACCAACTACTAACTCCAAAAGAGGGAAACGCTTCTGACCTTAAATTCAAACCTGTGACCCTGACATCGAAACATCTGCCCTGCTGACCCCTTGCCCCCCTACCCTCCCTACCCCCCCCCCCTCCTCTGCCCCCTCCCCCTTACTTACCCCACCCCCCCTCCTCTGAGGTCAAAATTAATGACACGGTGGTCACTTGGAAGTTAGGTGACAGCTTTAAAACTTGCTCCAAAAGTATTTCATCTAATCCTGTGTGTGTGTGTGTGTGTGTGCATTTGGACTTGTTAGAACTATTACTTGCTATTGGTTGCATGACTGTGTAAGAATGAGTTGAGTGCAACCGCTTTGATTTGTCTGTGCAAGATACAGCGCTATATAAATTCCATTTATTATTATTATTAGTAGTAGTAGTATTAGTATTAGTATTATTAATCCTGGCCCCAGACAAACGATCGAAATCAGGGTCGCTTTTGGCAAGTTGCCTTACAGCGCTGTGATTGATACATTATTTCTTTTCTTATGGACAAACTGGCTATATCTTTTCGTGATACTCTGTTTCGAGTGTGTGTGTGTGTGTGTGTGTGTGTGTGGTTTTGTTCCTTTGTTTTTTCGGTTGATTGGTTGGTTGGATTATTGTTTTCCTTTCTTTTTCTTTTTCTTTTTGTTGTTGTTTGGTTGCAATACATGAGATCATCCAATTCGATGTTGTCTTACATACTGCTTTTCTAAATTTACCGCGTATTATATAAGTACTCTGAGCGCTTTGATTTGTTGCTTTACAAGATTCAGCGCTATATAAATTCCATACATTATTATTATTATTATTATTACTCAACAAAATTATGTAATACTTCGTCTCCGGAACACGCTATAAGCCGTTGTTGGCTTGTTGTTTGCTCACAATGTTTCTGTGCATAATAACCATGTTTGTTTTTTCTCTCTTCTGAATAGATGTATTATCTTAAACCCAAGTATTGAACATGGAATGTGTATTCCTACCGACATCATTAGACGTACGTAGACGTATGTGAAGGAATTGTGTGTAAATAATATAATTACGTGGATATTCGCATGAGAGAGAGAGATTGATTGATTGATTGATTGATTGAAAATTTAATAGGTAAGAACTAGGCAGAGAGAGAGAGAGAGAGAGAGAGAGGGGGGAAGATGACGAGAGGAGGTGGGGAAAGGGGAGAGAGAGAGAGAGAGAGAGATATATTGAGATTGAAACTTTAAGGGTTAAAGAATTGGGCAGGAGAGAGAGAGAGAGAGAGAGGAGAGAGAGAGAGGGGGGGGGGGGGGGGGGAGTCATTTTAATAAACGGCTTACGAACGCAAGGTTAGGGCTTTTTTCACAAGCAGCCCCCCAGGCAAAGACATTATGATATCAAAAGCCCGGCAATAAAATCTATGTAAGGCAAGGAAGGATTTAGACACGCATTTATTTTAGCAAGCAAATCAATCAACTGTCAGATTAGATCATGAAAGAAACATGAAATATATTAAAACATACTGGAGAGGCCCCAGAGAAACAAACAACAGGAAAAAACAGGATGGGGGGGGGGGGTGTTTGTGGTGTGTATGTGTGTGTGTGTGTGTGTGTGTGGTGTGTGTGAGAGAGAAGAGAGAGAGAGGAGAGATCTGAGGAGAGAGAGGAGAAAATGAGGAGAGAGAGAAAAGAGAGGATGAGAGAGAGAGATGAATGGACAGAAGAAAAGAGAGAGTCGAGAGAGGGGAGAGAACTGAACAGATATCTATTTCAGAGGGCAAAAAAAAAAAAAGGGGCAAACGATTTTAAAAATGTTTATCCAGCCAGAGAGAGAAGAGAGAGTGAGAGAAAAGAGGAGAAGGAAAAGAATTTGAGAGAGAGAGAGAGGAGAGAGAGAGAGAGAGGAGAGAAGACAGACAAAACAGAGGGGGGGAAGAAGACAGAGACAAGAGACAGAGATGGGGGAGGTCAAATTATTTTTTATATATATTTTATATATAATATATTTTTATATCGTATTTTAATATATATAATTTTTTTTATATAAATTTTATATGAGGAGTAAGAAGAGGATGGGGAGTCAGAGGAAAGACGACAGGACGAGAGGAGGGGGGGGAAAAGCGAAGAGATGAGAGAGAGGAGAGAGAGGAGGGGAAGAGAGAGAGAGAGAGAGGCCTGAGGTTTTAACAGAGGACAGACAGGCAGGAATAGGACGACAGGAAGAAGACAGACAAACAACGGAATAGAGTTAGATTTAGATTCATAATTGTTAAGTGGCCAATCTCTTTTTTTTATTTTAAAAAAAAGTGGATTCTAAGTGTTTAAATTTAAGTAACTACCTTCCTTCCTTTTACTTCTCTCCTGTAGCTGATGTAACAGAGGAGGGGGGGTGACGTGACGTGACGTCACGTGGGTAACATAGTTTCAGCCCAGTGATGCGTAACACCACCGTCAGTACACTGAAACAGAAAGCTTCAGTGCATCACTGGCAAGGGGAGAGACAGACAGACAGACAGAAAGACAGACAGACACAGAGAATGTTATTTTCAGAGGCTAAAAGAAGTGCAACGAGTGTTTCTTTACGTAAGGGGGGACAGGATGGCTCAGTGGTCAGAGCACTCGCTTTTTCCAAGCTAAAGGTTAAGCGGCATTGAGCAGTGTGGTTACCAAAGTGGATGAATGACTCTTTGCGCGGCCTTAGCTTCAGTACAGTCCCTCACCCAGGTCACCCAGCTGTCAAAAGAAGGAAAGAAAGGAAGGAAGGAAAGAAGACAGACAGACAGACAGAAAAGAAGGAAGGAAGAAAGAAAGACAGACAGAAGAAAGAGAGAGAAAGGAAGGGAAAGAAAGAAGAAGGAAGGAAAAAGAAAGAAAGAAAGAAAAGGGAAGGGAAAGGGAAGGAAGGAAGGAAGAAAGGAATAAAGAAAGGAAAAAAGAAAGAAAAAAAAGACAGATAGACAGAAGAGAGATTGAAAAATAGAAATAAGGAAAGCAAGAAAGAGAGAGGGTGGAGAGAGGAAGAAAGAAAGAATTTAAAACATTTTGAAAGAAACAAAGTTAGAAAGAAAACACCAAGAAAGGAAAGGAAGACAGCAAGAAGATAAGATAGAAAGAAGGAAAGATAGAAAGAAAGAAGGAAAAAACAAAGCAAGAAAAACAGAAAGCAAGAAAAAAAGAAGAGGAAAGATTGAAAGAAAACCTAAAAGAAGGCAGAAATAAGTAAAGAAAAGGAAGTAACACAGGGGAAAAAAGAATAAAAAGAAAAGGAAAAAAGGGAAAAACAAGAAAAGAAAGAAAGACAAAAAGAAAGAAAGAAAAAACAAAGAACAAAACCAAACAAAAACCACAAGAAAAACAGAAAGAAAGGAAAAGAAGGAGACAAAGAAAGAAAAGAAAAGAAAGAAAGAAAGACCCGAAAAGACGTAAAGACAGAAACAAAGACAGAGAAGCAAGAAAGACAAAAGAAAGAAAGACATAAAGAAAGAAACAAAGACAGAAAAGAGAAGAAAGACAAAAGAAGAAAGAAACAAACAAAAGAAGAAAGAAAGAAAGAAAATGAAAAACACAAACAAAGAAGGAAAGAAAGAAAGAAAGACAGAAAGACAGAAAGAAAGAAAGCAGCAAACAAAGGAAGGAAGACAGAAAGACAGACAGACAGAAAGAAAGAAAGCGAGAAACAAAACACTCCCATCACGTGTGGCACCTGAAACTGATCACAAGACAATAGGAAAGCCGAGACCAGGGTCACCTTGATATTAGCTGGTACTTGTGTGTGTTTGTGTTTATGTGGGTGGTTTTGTTGTTTAAAAAAAATCAATTCCTTTTCTATCTAACATCTTTTAAAAATCGATTTTTGTCCTGGATTCACAACTTGCGTGGCTTGGGTTACATTTCGTTCTGCTTGCGTGTAGAGAAAAGCTAATAATTATTTATAATGGTAGTGTTATGTTGTGGTTATCAGATGAACAGCATTATAATTTTTTCTTGATTTAGACATATTATACCGCTTTAAGTCACGGCAGATTTTTCTGCGTGCAATTCGGGCTGCTCTTCCCTGGCGAGAGAGTGCATCGCCACAAGAGCAGCGCCACCCATTTGTTTGTTGTTGTTTTTGTTTTCCTGCTAGCCTGCAACTGTATTTGTTTCCCTATCAGAGTGGCTTTTTTTGCCTACAGAATGTTGCCAGGGACAACTCTCTTGTTACTGTGGGTTCTTTTACGTGCGCTAAATAATGTGAAACATGCACGGGACCTCGGTTTATCATCACATCCGAAAGACTCGCACCCAGACCACCATTTATGGTCTAATGGATGGGGGAAAAAGTTTGGGGCCCAAACGGGGGTTGAACCACCGCACACACTTCCGACCCGGACTTTTTCGCTTTCTAGGCAGGTGGGTTACCTCTGGACCACCAGTCCTCCAGATATTAGGTTTTAAACATTTTTTATTTTCAGTTATGTATTCTCTTAGTGATGGGATAGCTCAGTGGTCAGAGCACTCGCTTTCCTCCAGCTAAGGTAAAGCAGCGTCCAGCGTGGTTACCACTTGGATGGGTGACCGTTTGCGCGCCTTGGCTTCAGTACAGTTTCCCCAGTTCACCCAGCTGTAAATGGGTACCTACCTGCCCTCTTTAGGGTCACGGAAGGTAAAGCAGCGAGGGAGAGGAGATGGGCGCCGCCCTCAATATGCTGGCCCTAGAGAAGTGAGGTCTCTGATGCCTCGCTCTCCTACGACCACATAGGTTATGGGACACCTACCTTACCTTTTATTCACTTAGTCACCTGCACATTCATTCATTCATTTATTTATTTATTTTATTTTATTTTCGTTCCTGGGTTAGAGCTCCTAGGTTCGCCAATAGTGAGATTTGTGTGTGTGTGTGTGTGTGTGTGCATCTGGTTTTGAATCGAACAGAAAAAGATTTCTCGAACCTTTGGAAAGGAGTTATTGCCTTTTGCCTTGCAGGGGTCGGGAGAGTCACGTCGATCTAGAAATACGTCATAGTGTTGACGTCAAAATATGACCATCCCAGAATGAAGGGGGGAGAGGGGGACAACTGACCTGGATCATGTTGATCGTTAACATTGCCCACCATTAAGGTAGCTGCATTTCGACTTCGGGGATAAAATCTAAACACGACACTAAATGTGTATGTCGGTTTTTTTGGTTTTGGTTTTGTTATTGTTTTTTGTGGGGTTTGTTGATATTGATAGATATTGTTTGTCATCTGCTTTGAACTGGCATGAGTGGCGTACTTTTCCGAAAGGCAGAACGGGTTTTAACATGTGGCCAAGATGTTCTGCATGCGTTCGTACACAGGACCTCGGTTTACAATCTCATCTGAAGAATTTTCAGGGTAGTGAAGTCGGTACTGATGTTAACTCCAGGGGGAAAATCCCCTCGAACGGGTGTCTCGGTGGTGGCTCGAACCCGGGCCGTCAGATCACGAGCGCAACGCTCTAACCACCAGGCTATCCCGGTCCCCTACGTGAAGTGAAAAGTATGATTATGTTCAATCCTCTTGAAGTCGGATTGGGTTTGACGTCATCGGCCTTCTATGGACTGGTGGTCGAGAGATGATGCAGTGTCTAAAAAAAAATAATGAAAGGTAAAGGCGTCCCATAACCTATGTGGTCGTAGGGGAGCGAGGCATCAGAGACTCATTTTCTCCAGGGGCCAGCATATTGAGGGCGGCGCCCATCTCCTCTCCTTCGCTTCTTTACCTTCCCTGACCCTAAAAAGGGCAGGTACCCATTTACAACTGGGTGAACTAGGGGAACTGTACTGAAGCCAAGGTGTGCAAACGGTCACCCATCCAAGTGGTAACCACGCTCAATGCTGCTTAACCTTAGCTTGGGGAAAGTGAGTGCTCTGACCACTGAGCTATCCCGTCCTCACGTGACTAGAAAGTGAGAAATCGTGGGTTCGATCCCAGTATGAGCCCAAACTTTCCTTCCATCCGCAAAACCTTGAGTGGTGGTCTGGGTGCTAGTCTTTCGACTTTTTTTCTTTCCTCGGTTAGAACTCCGAGGTTTGCCAATGATGATACTTTTGCGTACGCGACCATTTCTCCCGTCCCCACCACCACCACCACCACCACCACTACCCACACCACCACCACCACCACCCCACACCCCCTCAACACCACACCACCCCCACCCCCCACCCACCACCACCCATACCCACCACCACCCCACCACCACCCACCACACACAACTACCCACCACCCACCACCACCACCACCACCCCCACCACCCCCACACCCCCCACCCCCCACCACCACCACCACCACCACACCACCACCAACCCCCACCACCACCACACCCCCACCACCACCACCACCACCACACCACCACCACCCCCACCCCCCACCCACACCCCACCACACCACCACCACCCCACAACCACCACCACCACCCCACCCCCACCACACACCACCCACCACACCACACCCACCACCACCCCACCACCACCCCACCCCCCACCACCACCACACCACCACCACCACCACCTCCACCACCCCCACCACCCCACCCCCCCCACATAACCCACCACCACCACCACCACACCACCACACCACAACTACCCCCCCACCACCACACCACCACAACCACCAACAACACCACCCACCACCACCACCACCACCACCACCACCCACCCCACCCACACCACCCCACCACCACCACACCACCCACCACCACCCAAACCCCCCACCCACCCACCCCACCCCCACCAAACCCCCACCACCACCACCCCATCACCCCCCACTACCACCACCCACCACCACCACCACCACAAAACCACCACCACAAACCCACCACCCACCCACCCCCCACCACCAACCACCCACCACCCCACCCACCACCACCACCACCACACCACCCCACCACCCCCCAAAAACACCACACTACCCACCACCAAACCCCCACCCCCACCACCACCACCAACCACCACCACCACCACCCCACCACCACCCACCACCACACCACCCACCACACCACCACCACCACCATCCCCACCACCACTACACCACCACACCACCACACCACCATACCACCACACCACCACCTACCACCACCACCACCACACCACACTACCACCACCACCACCTACCACCACCCCCACCCACCACCACTACCACACCACCACTACCACCCCACCCACATCCACCACCACCACACCCCACCACACCACCCACACCACCACCACCACCACCACACCACACACCACCACACCACCACCCCCCCACCACCACACCACCACCACCACCACCCCCATACCACCACACACCCCACCACCACCACCACCCCCACCACACCACACCACCACACCACACCACCCCCACTCCACCCACCACCACCCCCACCACTACCCACCCCCACACCACCACACCACCCCCACCCCCACACCACCACCACCCCACACCACCACCACCACCCCACCCCACCACCCCAAAACCCCCACCACCCCCACCACCCCCCACCACCCCACCCCATCCCCACCACCACCCACCACAAACCCCCCACTCCCACCCCACCAACCACCATCCACCACCACCCACCACCCCCACACCACCACCAACCACCCCCCACCACTACCACCACAACCACCACCACCACATTCACCACCACCACCACCACCACCTCCACCACCACCACCACCACCACCACCACCACCATTTAGGTTGCCGCATTCCGACTTCGGGGATGGTGCCTAAACACGACTCCTGTGAGCATACGCTCTTTGAAATACTGTCATCCGTTCCTACAGGCACGAAAATAATGGCCTACTCTTACGAAAGGCGGAACGGGTTTTAACGTGTGCGCAAGACGTTCTGCGTGCGTTCGCCGCACACGGGGCCTCGCTTTATAGTCTCATTAATTATGAAGGACTTTGACATTCAGTTCCGATTTTCTTGTCAAACTGGGAAGAAAGTAGCGAGGCTGGGAATCGAACCCGGAACCTCGTTCGACTGAGATTGTAAGTCGAAGTTCGGTATGCAACGGACATTTAGCGCACCTTAGAAAACTCCACGGCAACCAGAAAGGTGTCCCCTGGCAAAAATCTGTAGGTAAGTGCCACTGTCGTGAAGAAACACAATTACACTTGCAGGTAGGAAGCTAAGAAATCATTAGAATTGAAAAAAGAAATGTGGCGCTGCTTTTGTGGCGATGGTTTTTTTTTTTTCCTGGGGAGGGCAGCTCGAAATTCACGTAGAGAAATCTGCTGTTATTGAAAGTAATACATAGACAGGCACACGAGGCGCGCTCGCGCGCGCGCGCGCGCACACACACACACACACACACACACACCCACTCACACACACACACACACACACACACACGCGCGCGCGCGCTCTCCCTCTCTCTCTCTCTCTCTCGCTCTTCGCTCTCTCTCTCTCTCACTCTCTCTCTGGGACTGGATTTAAAAAAGCACACAGGTGCTTATCCATTATCCTCGAGGCAAAAGAATTTGATTTGATTTGATTTGATCTCATCTCTCTCTCTATCTATCTATCTATCTATCTATCTATCTATCTATCTATCTATCTATCTATCTATCTATCTATCTAAGTGCATACATACATATATGCATACATACATACTTACATACATCCATCCATCCATCCATACATACATACATACATATTATTTTATATAATCATATTATATATCTTTTATATAATTATTATTATATTACTTCCCCTCCCTTTTTTTCTCCATTTTCCATACTGGGGAAAACCCCCCACATTTTTCTCTTCATCTACAATAAAAAAGCGCACATCATAATTATGACCTTGGCATTTATGAGTTAATTTTCTTTTTTCCGTGGGTTGAACACACACACACACACACACACACACACACACACGGTAGTGGGAATTGACAGGGTAT
>CM054137.1:75634199-75636699 GCA_028751875.1 Rapana venosa | reverse complement strand
GGAAAAAAGGGGGGGGGAAAAAAAAGGGGGGGGGGGGGGGGGGGGGGTTGGGGGAAAAAGAAAAGAGAAAGGGGGAAAAAAAGGGGGGGGGAAAAAAAGGGGGGGGGGGAGAAGGGGGAAAAGAAGAAAAGGGGGGAAAAGGGAAAGGGGGGGGGGGGAAAAGGGAAAAAGAGAGGGGGAGAGAGGGAGAAAGGGGGAGAAAGGGGGGGGGGAGAGAGAAAGAGAAAAGGGGGGGGGGAAAAAAAAAAAAATTTTTTAAAAAAAAATTTTTTTTTTTTATTTTTAAAAACCCAAAAATTTTTTTTTTTTTTTCCCCCCCCCAAAAAAAGGGGGGAGAGAGAGAAGGGGGGAGAAAAAGGGGGGGAAAAGGGGGGGAGAAGGGGAGAAAAAAAAAAGAAAGAGAAAGAGGGAAAAGAAAGGGGGGGGGGGGGGAAAGAAAGAGGAAGGGGGGAAAAGGGGGGAGGAGGGGAAAAAAAATTTTAAAAATTTGGGGGAAAAAAGTTTTGGGGGGGGGGGTTTTTTTTTTAAAAAAGGGGGGGGGAAAAAGGGGGGAGGGGGAGAGAAAAGGGGGGTTGGAGAAAGGGGAAAAGAGAAAAAGGGGGGAGGGGAAAAAAAAAAAAAAAAAAATTTTGGGGGGGGGGGGAAAAAAAAAAAAAAATTTTTGGGGGGGGAAAGGGGAGAAAGAAAAGGGGGGGGGGGGGGGAAAAAAAAGGGAGAAAAAAAAGGGGGGGGGGGAAAAAAGGGGGTTTTTTCCAGGGGGAAAAAAAGGGGGGGGGGGGGGGGGAAAAAGGGGGGGGAAAAAAGGGGGAAAAAAAAAAAGGGGAAAAAAAAAAAAACGAAAAAAAAAAAAAAAAAGAAAAAAAAAAAAAAAAGGGGAAAAAAAAAAAGGGGGAAAAAAGAAAAAAAAAGGGGGAAAAAAGAAAAAAAAGAAAAAAGGGGAAAAAGGGGAAAAGGGGATTAAAAAAAGGGGGGGGGAAAAAAAAAAAAGGGGGGGGGAAAAAAAAACCCAAAAAAGGGGAAAAAAAAAAAAAAGGGGGAAAAAAAAGAAGGGAAAAGAGGGAGAGGGGAAAAAAAAAGGGGGGGGAAAAAAGGGGGAAAAGAAAAATTTTTTTAAAAATTAAAGGGGGAAAAAAAAAAAGGATTTTTTTTCCCCCCCCCGGGGGGTTTTTTTGGGGGGCCCAAAAAAAAAAAAAAAAAAAAACCCAATTTTTTTTTTTAAAAAGAAAAAAATTTTTTTCCCCCCAAAAACCCCTTTTTTTTTTTTCCCCAAGGGGGGGGGTTTTTTTTTTTTGGGGGGTTGGGGTTTCCCGGGGGGGGGGTTTAAAGGGGGGGGGGGGTTTTTTTCCCTTTTTTTTTTCGGGGAAATTTTTTTCCCCAGGGGTTTTTTATTCCCCTTTTTTTTAAAAAAAACTTTTTTTAAAAAAAAATTTTTTTTTTTTTTTTGGGGGGGGGGGGGGGGGTTTTGGGGGGGCCCCCCCCCCGGGGGGGGGGGAAAACCCCCCCCCCGGTTTTAAAAAATTTTTTTTTCCCCCCCTTTTTTTTTTTGGCCCAAAAAAACCCCCTTTTTTCCCCCCCCAAAAAAAAAAAAAAAACCCCCCCCCTTTTTTTTTTTAAAAAAACCCCCAAAAAAAAAACCCCCCCCCCTTTTTTTCCCCCTTTTTTTTCTCTCCTTTTTTCTTTTTTTTGGCCCCCCCCCAAAAAAAAGGGTTTTTTCTCGTTTTTTTTTGGGGGTTTTCCTTTTTTTCCCCCCCCCCTTTTTTTTTTTCCCCCTTTTTTCCCCCCCCCCCCCTTTTTTTAAAATTTTTTCCC
The DNA here is from genome assembly GCA_028751875.1 of Rapana venosa. NCBI lineage: Eukaryota > Metazoa > Mollusca > Gastropoda > Neogastropoda > Muricidae > Rapana > Rapana venosa. Next base: position 75,634,890 of record CM054137.1, on the reverse strand, counting down.
CTTTTCCCAAACGGGGGGGGGGAAAACCCCCCCCCCAAAAAAAAAAAAAGGGGGGGGGGGGTTTTTTTGGGGGGGGGGTTTTTTGGGGGGGGAAAAAAAGGGGGGGGGCCCCCGGGGTTTTTTTTCTCTCTCTCCTTTCCCCCTTTTTTTTTTTTTTTTTTCCCCTTTTTTTTTTTTTCCCCCCCTTTTTTTTTTTTTTTTTTTTTTCCCCCCCCCTTTTTCCCCCTTTTTTGGGGGGGTTTTTTTCCTTTCCCTTTTTGGAAAAAAATTTTTAAGGGGGGGAAAAAGGGGAAAAAAAGGAAAAAGGTTGGGGGGTTTTTAATTTTTTTTTTTTTTTTTTTTTTTTTGGGGGGGGGGAAAATTTTTTTTGGGGGGGGTTTTTTTTTAAAACCCTTTAAAAATTTTTTTCCCTTTTTTTTTTCCATTTAAAAATTTTTTCCCTTTTTTTTTTTTTAAATTTGGGTTTGGGGGGAAGGGGGGGGTTTTTTTTTTTAAATCCCCCCCCATTTTCCCCCCTTTTTTTTTTTTTTTTTTTTTTCTTTTTAAAAAAAACCCCCCCCCCCCCTTTTTTTTTCTTTTTTTTTTTCCTTTTTTTCTTTTCTTTTTCTTTTTTCCTTTTTCTTTTTTTTTTTTAAAAATTTTTTTTTTTTTTTTCTTTTTTTTTTCTTTTTTTTCTTTTTTTTTAAAAAAC
>CM054137.1:75626699-75629199 GCA_028751875.1 Rapana venosa | reverse complement strand
CATTCAGTTAAAACCTAAAAGCTCTACGGAACAGCTGAACGCATCCCTACACGCACAGTCTGGTCCAGCAGTGCTACGGCTGACGGAGGAGACTCATTAAAGACGGAAACACGAACTGAGGCAGAATTGACAGCTGCGGAATCTGTATCACGAAGTGAACTATACATAGCAGCAATCGTTGGTAGCATCTCACGGGATAGGCTAGGCCTAGGCCTAGGCCTGAAAGAAAGCCACACACAAAGAGTCTTTTTGACGTGAAGGATTCCTTTTTGCTTGTGTGTGTGTGAGAGAGAGAGAGAGAGAGAGAGAGAGAGAGGCCTTGCTAGGCTATTGGGAGCGTGTGTTTGCTTGTGCCTGCAGTTGTGGAAATGTCTATTTTCTTCCAACTAAGTGGGATTGGGAATCGATGATAATGTGTGTGTGTGTGTGTGTGTGTGTGTGTGTGTGTGTGTGTGTTGTGTTGTGGGTGAGGAGTGAGAGGAGAGAGAGAGAGGAGAGAGAGAGAGAGAGAGAGAGAGAGAGAGAGAGAGGAAAAACGAGCTTCTTGTCATTGGTGCTACTTGTTTGGGTTTTTTCGGTTTTTCCAGTTTTGTTGTTGCTGTTGTTGTTGTTGTTGTTGTTAGTCGTGATGGTGGTATTGGCGGGTAAGGGATCAGGGGTTAGTTAGGTGGGTGGAGGTCTGAGTGTTGTTTTCTATCTCTTTATTCATAACGTTACTGGTAATGGTACCAGTAATAATGGTACCAAAGACGGAGGAAGACAAGGCACAAAATACACAGACAGTCTGAATAGCCACGCAACGAGGAAAGAATCCCCCAACAATGAACTCATCAGGAGAACTGACAACAGAGAGGAATGGAAGGCCATGATCGCCGATGTCTGCAACAGACCTGGCACATGAAGAAGAAGATTCATAGCGTTAAAGGCATCAGGTCATTTCTGTTGTTATGTCTTTTGAATTCACAAGAGAAAAGTTATGTGTATTTCCTTTGTCAATAGGCCACATTGGACAATGACAATAAATTGTTCAAAGCGTCAAAGCATCTCTCTGTCTGTCTGTCTGTTTGTCTCTCTGTTTGTCTGTCTGTCTTTCTGTCTCCCTGTCTGTCTATCTGTCTATCTGTCTGTCTGTCTGTCTCTCTCTCTCTCTGGTCCATATGCAAAATCTTAATCCAATATCTAATGCATCTTACAGCAGCATTAACAGAGAGAGGATATCTATTGGTTTCACTATAAACAAGATCATTAAGTGTACGTCTATCTAAGCCTAAAAACTGCTTTAAAGCAAAGAGGTGTACTGATTCACAATGTGTTACAGCTGCATCCAGTCCCCAAATTTCCGCGCCATATAACACAGCGGGTTGTATTTGTGCATCAAATATCTTAATGAACAAGTCAAAAGCGTTATTCAATAATCGTAATTTTTTCAAAACAATTAACAAGCTTCTTTTACCTCGACTTGCCAGATCTTTATATGCAGTTGTGAAACTAAGCTTTATAGAAAAACAGATTCCTAAATATTTATATACATTAATCACAGGCATGAGCTTTCCATTGTACAGCCATTTTTCGTGAGCAGCTAAATAACCACCTTTTCTGAATACAACAATATTACTCTTATTCAGATTAACCTTAAGATCAAGTGCTTTTGCAGCACTGCTTAAGCTATTCAAGTGCTGTTGTAAGCCTACAACAGTTTCAGAGAGCAGGTTGACATCACCAGCAAGCAGAAGAATAAACAATTCTGTGAAATCTTGGGGAAAAGTGGCACCATGTTTACCCTTATTAATGACTAACTAGTAAATGGCTTAATGACTAACTAGTAAATGAAAACCGAAAACAAAAGAGGGCTACATACATCACCCTGTTTGACTCCAGTGGTGCAGTATATTATGTCTGTCAGCTTAGATCCACATCTTATTCTGCTTCTGACATTCTGATGCATGGCTCTCAAACAACGTAATAATTTACCCTTCACACCATTTTCCAGGAGAATAGGCCATAACAAGTTTCTATTAACAGAATCAAATGCCTTTTCAAAGTCAATAAATGCTACATAGAGCTTACCGTTATGAGCAAACTGTTTCTGGACAAATGCAAATAGCGTAAACATATGATCTATATTGGAATACCCTCTCTTAAAACCAGCTTGGTGCTTACCTGTAATATTTTTCTTAACCCATTCCTGTAACCTATTATTAATGATGGTACTGTACAGCTTACTACTTATATAACTAAGAGAGATTCCCCTGTAGTTATTAGGGTTGTCAACATCACCTTTTTTGTGTAATGTTAGAATGATAGATTCAGTTCCAGTTATCTGGAAAAAGACCATTATCAAAGATTTTGTTGAATAATTTAAGCAGAAAAAGTACATTTTCACCTCCATTTTTTAGCAATTCTTCGATGATTTGATCAGGACCAGCTGCTTTATCATGTTTAAGTTTTCTAAGTGCTAATAATATTTCATCTTTAGATATCGGACGATCAAAATCTTCCT
>CM054137.1:75619199-75621699 GCA_028751875.1 Rapana venosa | reverse complement strand
AACAGTCCCGCTACCACCCTTCTCACTGTACAAAATCTGACGACCCAGGTTCGATTCCCGTTCAAGGGGATATTTTCCCCTGGAGTTCACATCAGTGCAGACTCCACTCTCCCCAAAAGTCCTTCGGATGAGACTATAAACCGAGGCCCCGTGTGTGAACGCACACAGAACATCTTGCGCACAGGTTAAAACCTTGTTCCTCTTTTTGTAAGAGCAGGCCATTGTGTGGCGGTGGGAACAGATGACAAAATCTACAAAACCGCATACACACGGAGACTGGATGTGAAAAAGCACGGAAGTGCTTATTCCATTATCCTCGATATAAAAGAATAAAATAAAATAAAATAAAAATAAAACACACACTCACTCGCGCGCGCGCGGGGAGGGGATAGCTCAGTGGTCAGAGCACTAATTTTTCCCCAGCCAAGTTAAGCAGCATCGAGCGTGGTTACCACTTGGATGGGTGGCCGTTTGCGCGCCTTGGCTTCAGCACAGTTCCCCCAGTTCACCCAGCTGTCAATGGATACCTGCCTCTTTAGGGTCAGGGAAGGTAAAGCAGCAAAGGAGAGGAGATGGGCGCCGCCTTCAATATGCTGGCCTCTAGAGAAGTTGAGATCTCTGACACCTCGCTTTTCTATAGCCTTTTAGGTTATGGGACACCTTTACCTTTACTTTACCTTTTAGTCCAATTGTGCATGTGGATTAGTAAATGTTATCATCCATTCCCATCAGCACTAATAAATGGCATACTCTTCGAAAAGGCGGCACTGGTTTTAACGGGTTGGGAAGATGTTCTGCGTGCATTCACACACGGGACTTTGGTTTACAGTCTCATTCTAAGGGGAGTTGGCAGAGATGTTAACTCCTGGGAGGAAAATTCCCAAGAATATATAGAAGCTGTTACAGAAGCTGGTCTAGAGGTAACGCGCCTGTCTAGAAAGCGAAAAGTCCGGGTCGGAAGTGTGCGGTGGTTCGTATCCCGTTTGGGCCCGAAAATTTTCCCCCATCCATTAGACCTTGAGTGGTGGTCTGGGCGCTAGTCTTTCGGATGAGACGATAAACCGAGGTCCCGTGTGTTCAGAAAAATTATGCAGCGCACGTAAAAGAACCCACGGCAACAAGAGAGTTGTCCCTGGCAAAATTCTTAGAAAAAAGCCACTCTGATAGGGAAAGAAATACAGTTGCAGACAAACAAAAAAAAAAGGGTGGCGCTGCTCTTGTGGCGACGTGCTCTCCCCGGGGAGAGCAGCCCGAATTTCACGCAGAGAAATCTCGTGACTTAAAGTGGTATAAATAAATAAATAAATAAATAAAGCTATATAAATTCCATTTTTTAAATCATCATCATCATCATCATCATCATCATCATCATCATCATTATTATTATTATTATTATTATTATTATTATTATTATTATTATTATTATTATCAGAACGGGTGCCTTGAAGGTGGCTCGAACCCAGGCCGTCAGATCACGAGCGGCAATGCTCTAACCACCAGGCTATCTCCCCCCTCTCCCCCCCTCACCCCCCCCCCCCCCCCCCCACACCACCACCACCACCACACACACACCCTTCCTGTATCAGATGTCATGAGCGCAGCCTTTGTGACGGTGGCTTTAACCACGTAGCTATCGTGGATCCCCGGCTGTCGCACGGAGCCTCTTTCCTTCCATAACTAAGTTACAATCCGATTGCGTTCATTACTATTTTCTTATTGAGCTGATGCGGATATTGTTTACCGCTCTCTAGCTCTTCTCCTGTCCTGGGTTATTACGATAATATTAATAATAATGATATAATGATAATAATGATGATGATAAAAGAAGCGCTTTGATTTGTTGCTTTACAAGATTCAGCGCTATATAAATTCCATACATTATTATTATGATGATGATTGATGGTGGTGGCTATGATGAGGGTTAATATGATGATGAAAATTTTCTAATCTTACCTAAGCTTAAGAACTCTCAACAGCTCGTATAAACATCAACAGACAGCACACAGAATATCGATCTTCGCTGCCCTTACCTCAGTGCATACGCACCCAGGCATGCATGCATGCACGCACGCGCGCGCGCGCGCGCGCACACACACACACATAATATAATAATAATAATAATAATAATAATAATAATAATGTATGGAATTTATATAGCGCTGAATCTTGTAAAGCTACAAATCAAAGCGCTTTTTTTTAATGCGTGTGTATGCGGTTTTTTAATTTTGTCATCTGTTCCCACCGGCACACAATGGCCTACTCTTTCGAACAGCGAAACAGGATTTAACGTGTGCGCAAGATGTTCTGCATGCGTTCGCACACGGGGCCTCGGTTTATAGTCTCATCCGAAGGAAGTATGTGTATATATATATATACATATCTATCTATCTATCTATCTATATACATACATATATACATACATATATATATATATATATATATATATATATATATATATATATATATATATATATATATATATATATATATATATATATAT
>CM054137.1:75596699-75599199 GCA_028751875.1 Rapana venosa | reverse complement strand
GCGCGTGGTTACAGCTTCAAAATAATTCCAAGACAGGGAGCAGAATGTATTAGAAAGAGTGCATAATTCTGGGTGACTCCCAGGGTGTTAAGCTGGGGAACGCACAACAACAACAACAACAACAACAACAATAATTCAAACTTTGGGTAGAGCATATAGATCTTCTCTGCTTGGAGTTCCCGTACGGAACTAGGTGGGGTGGGTAGTGCCTGGTCTACTCATGTATGTATGTATGTTTGTCCGTCGTGTCCGACGATGACCTCCAAAACAGCAGAGGAGGCAGCTGCTGTTTTGGAATTTGGGCAGAAATTTGATTATAGTGGAGATGCCATGCCCACAGTACATCCCCACTCTCTCGGCCAAGTGGGCATAAGGACAGTCAGCGTTGGAGATGCTCTCCAAAGGCCAACCAGCCCCCAGGGCTGCAGCACGATATAAGGACTGTGCGAGTCAAAGCCTCCTAGTCAGAGAGAGTCGTAGTCGATCACTAAAGACTAAGCTGTTAAGTGGAATTCCATGAGTGGGAAAGCCACTGGTCATACAGCCTCTCACTTTGCTGTTGCCCCCAGCGTCAATGGTTTAATCAAGAACTGTGATAAAGCCCAGGCGCTGACGGCAAAGTCATGTACTTGTGACTTTGCAGGAGGTCTGCATCGCTGGCCTCAGCCGACACGTTCCCACTTCAGAGCAGCTCATTTTAGTGGACAGGCTGTATACTGGGTATGTTTGCGTTCCCTTCCATAAGCCACGGAACGTTGACATGAATTATGGGATCTTTAACGGTGATATTTTGGCCTTCTGCGTGTATATATGCACAAAAGGAATGAAGGCACTGTCAGGTCTGTACTTGAAGTTGATCTGGAAGATCATAAAAATCCCCAACCCTTAATTTACCAGACGCCACTGAGATTCGAACCCGCGACTTTATGAACTCATGGGATTGAAACAGAACGGTCTTAACTACTCGGCTCTAGCGTCCGTCAAGAATATCTGATTCAAAAAATACATTACTATAACGAAATAATACAGCACATCATCTTGAGCAACATCAACAAGCCTAGAGCTTATATCGTGCTCCTTTTAATGGACAGATTTTGTAACAAACGAATTGCAATAACGGAAGCTTAAAGAAAACGTGACATTAAATTTTACACTTTAAAAATTCTTTTTAGCTTGCGTTGACTTCTCCTTTAACTAGCTGAGGAGTCGTTGGGGCACTGTATGCCCTGAAATTTTACAGGCAGTGTATTGAGAGCAAGGTGAACCTGGCGAAGCCCATCCTTCAGCAAGTATCTGGGTGCATGCTGGGCATATTCTTGTCATCCAGCATCTCAACAGCCACAGCTGGCGCACTCTCCTATTAAAGGAAGGTTGAGACTCAACTCAGCCTGCGCAAGATGTTCTGCGTGCGTTCGCACACGGGACCTCGGTTTATAGTTTCACTCGAAGGACTTTCAGGGGAGTGGATTTAGTATCCGTTTTAACTCTATGGTCCCATCTGAGGGACTTTCAGTGGAGTGGATTGGGTATCAATTTTAACTCAATGGTCTCACTCGAAGGACTTTCTGGAGAATGGAGTGGGAATCAATGTTAACGCTTTAGCATCACCCAAAGGACTTTCATGGGAGTGGAGTTAGTTTCAGTGTTAACCCTATAGTCTCGCTGGAAAGACGTTCAGGGGGGTAGAATCTGAATCAACGTTAACTCTTTAACATCACCCAAAGGACTTTCAGCGGAGTGGAGTTGGTATCACGGTTCTCTATGGTCATCTCAAAGAACTTTCCAGGCAGTGGAGTTAGTGTCAAGTGGTCTACAGTCTCACCGGAAGAACTTTGAGGGGGAGCGGAGTCACTATCCATGTTAACTCTATAGTCTCACCTCAAGGACTTCTAGTGGAGTAGACTCCGCATCCATAATTATGGGGACGGGATAGCCTAGTGGTTAGAACATTGCGCTGGCAATCTGACGACCCGGGTTTGATTCCCGTTCAAGGGGATATTTTCCCCTGGAGTTAACATCAGTGCAGACTCCACTCTCCCCAAAAGTCTTTCGGATGAGACTATAAACCGATGTCCGGTGTGCGAACGCACGCAGAACATCTTGCACACACGTTAAATCCTGTTCCGCTTTTCTTAAGAGTAGGCCATTGTGTTCCGGTGGGAACAGATGACGGAATTTACAAAACCGCATACACACGGGGACTGGATTAAAAAGGCACTTAACTGCTCATTCCCTTATCCTCGCCATAAAAAAATCTATCTATCTATCTATCTATCTATCTATCTATCTATCTATCTATCTATATATATATATATATATATATATATATTAGGTTTAACTCTAATGTCTCGCTTGCCCCACTTTCAGGGGACTGGAGTCAGGATCGAAGTTAACTCTATGATTCCACCCAAAGGACTTTCAGTGAGGTGGAGTTAGTTTCAATGTGAACTCTACAGCCTCACCCAAAGACTTCTCAAGGGGAGTATAGTCAATCTAATGT
>CM054137.1:75579199-75581699 GCA_028751875.1 Rapana venosa | reverse complement strand
GAGCGTAACGCTCTGACCACTGGGCTATCCCCCCATCCCCCTTTACCCGTCCCCCCTCCCGCCCGCCCCTTCCCCTCCCCCCTCCCCTCTCCTTCAAATTTGTCAATCTAAAATTCAGCAGGTGTCATACAAATATCGATTATAAACAGCAACAACAACAATAACTGAGGTCAATATAAGCTGTTGGTTTGTTATTGCTAATGTTAATAATGTATCGTATCATGTTTTTTCACAAACGTCGTTTTAGTTTGTATACATCATTCAAAACGAGCGTTCAAAACAGTACTGACTCATGTTAAAAGAATGCGGACTATGTGAAACTTGGCACAGGTGACGACGGTCTATAATCGCTTCAGCCATCACTTGTTTGAATGAACCAGCTGTTAGAAGCATAAAAAAATCCCAAACCCCTCTTGCTTTAAAACATCGCGTTGGTTGTGGTGGTTTTATTTTGTTCTCATGAATATGGACTCGACTGACACGAATGAAATTTGGCTTTTTCAAACGAAAAATTACTCTTTCCTCGCGCTTTTGTTCATATTTAGTCTTTCTTTCCATCAAAACTGATGTTTGATTGAGGAAGTAGTAGTGGGGATGGGGGGGGGGGGGGGGGAGTGTAGGTAACTACTTACAACTTCTCAATCATTTTGAAAATGATTGTTTAAATGAGTCTTTCTGTTTTGATAATAGATAAATGAGTGGAGGAAGCTGGTTGTAAAATGTTCATTAGTGCAACACCCCCCCCTCCCCCCCCCCCCCCCCCCCCCTCACGGTCCAAGGGACTGCGGGATAAACATGAGAAATGAACATAGTTCCTTTCTTTCAAATTGAGTTTAAGAGACAACTGTCAGTTTGTTTTAGACCGTTATTTCAAAAGTGAAAAATCTATAACTATAAACTGGTTGTGTGTTCAGTAGTAGTAGTAGTAGAGATTATTCTTTTTGTCATGAACATTACAAGGACATTTCATCGTTTGCTCTTCTCTCCTCAATTAAAAGTTATGTTAAAGAACATTTCAGATCATAACAGTAAAACTATGAGCTTGGACATCATGGGATGATATGATTGTGCAAAGCATTTCTTTTATGGAAAGGGGGGGGGGGTGTATGAGTGTGTGTGTGTGTGTCTTCGTGTGCGTGCGTGCGTGTGTGTGTGTTGGGGGGGATGGGGTGGGGTGGTGGTGTGGTGTGTATGTGTGTGTGTGTGTGTGTGTGTTTGTATGTGTGTGTGTTTGTTGTGTTTGTGTGTGTGTGTTGCGTTGTATGCTGTGTGTGTGTGTGCGTGCGTGCGTACGTGTGTGTGTGCGTGTGTGCACGCGCGCGCCTCACGCGTGTTTGTACCTGCACGTGCACGTTACACACGCTCATGCATATCTGTACGTGTGTGCGTTTGTAACTGGTTTAGTTAATATCATCGTCTGACCCCCCACCCCCACCCCAACCCCCCCCCCCCCCCCCACACACACACACACATACACACCCATTCCTCATCACCATCTCTAAATTCCCTTCTTCCCTAAACTGTGTCTATGAATAGAGACATTTTAATGCGCTCTATAAGTCAGAAACTACATTATTATAAATGTATAGACTAACTGACTGATTGATCGGTTGTTCGATCAGTTGACTCATTCATTTATTTTATAGTCACGTATAACATACATTATAACAAGACCTTGAAGCTGAACCCGTGATAAAGATCCACAGATCACACAAACTAAATACTCAGACAGTGAGTGATCAATGCACTGATATCGAAAATGAGGTCACCGTGACCTTGGTCATTGACACCTCCCCCACCCACACCCACACACCTTTCACACCTACCTTGTCACTATCACAGAGGCCAACAATGGATATCGTGTCAAATATCTCTACAGCCGTCCCCTTTGTTCTATTCGAAATCACAATAGTATTTTTTATCGGATAAAGCGAGTGGATACGGTATGTTATCTCCCAGATATGTTGCTAGACTTATTGGTTTTATATTGATAATTTATTAGTCAATGCTTAGATGAACATGTTATCGCGGTGTACCTTTCGGTGTAATGTTGCAGTTTGTGATGATTAAGCATATGAATAAGTGTTGCTGGTTTTTGGTCTTCTAATCATTTCGCAATATTAGATATTCATTATCGCGATCTGACGGTCCTTGATCGAGCCACTACCGAGATAAACCGTTCAAGGCGATTTTGTTCCCCATTGAGTTAAAGAGAAGATGATGATGATGATGATGAAGAAGAAGATGATGATGATGATGATGAAGAAGATGATGATGATGATGATGAAGATGAACAAGAAGAAGAAGAAGAAGATGATGATGAAGAAGTGATGAAGAAGATGAAGATGAGATGAAGAAGAAGAAGAAGAAGAAGAAAAAGATGATGATGATGATGATGATGATGATGATGATGAAGAAGAAGAAGAAGAAGAAGAAATAGAAGAAGATGATGATGATGATGATGAAGAAGAAGAAGAAGAAGAAGAAGAAAACAAGGCAG
>CM054137.1:75536699-75561699 GCA_028751875.1 Rapana venosa | reverse complement strand
GCCTTCAGCCATGACAACCTCTTAACGTAACAACCTGTCACTCTCCTTTAACAGCAGAAAAAATCCTCGACGTTGAAGTATAGCTGCCGATCTGGCAAGGTACTTAAAAACAGTCATACACGCAAACTTCTCACTCAGTGCGTAATTTCAATCTCACAGTGATTCCCAGGTGGGATGATGAGTGAGTCGGAGTGCACATTCTGGGTGACTCTCACAGTGTTAAGCTGGGGAACGCTTAACAACATCAACAACATCTATAATTACAACAACCAAAATGCAGGTGGCTGCTACACCACAGAATGCCTGTGTTGCCACTGCCTGTGCTGATTATTAATAATAATGACATGTATTAAACTTGTGCAGGTGTACTCCAACGAACGCAAGCTGTGCAAGTTCCGTGCCCGTGATGACATCGACTCTGTGAGAGCCATCAACGTGTGTGGAGAGGCCTACATCTATGAGGTCAAGCTGCTGAGAAGACTGGTCAGTTCTGTGGTCATTCAGTTCCGTGGTGCTTCGTGTTCAGTCCTTTGGACACTGTCAAACTTAACACAATGCTTATATTGATTGACCGTTCATTCCTTACTTTGTACCAGTTTCTTTTTCAAGGTTTTTGTTTTGACATAGTAGAAGCTGTTGTTATTTACATAGTTTTGTGTCTGGTTTTGTGTGTGTATAGTTTGACTAACATAAAGACAAACATACTAATGTGTATTCACTGTAATTTGAATCATGATTTATTAATTTTGATAAGTTTTTCATTTCTCATCTGTGAAGTAAAGCATCAATGATGATTATTAAATTAATAATTTATTTATTAATTTTGATGTCATTCTTTCATTTACGTACACAGAGAAAATAATCTGGAAATGCATGTGAATAATGACTGGAAAGGCCCACTGACTGAGGATTTTGCCCATTCAGTGATAAAGAACTGTGTTATAGCAGACTCATTTATGAGGACCACTGTGGCCTGGTTCTAGAAGGTGTTTACAGAATTCTACATGCCAGGCTTCTAGTGAAAATTAATGCATGAAATCATAGTCGTTGTAGAGTCACTGCTAAAGGCTACTTTGAATTAAATTGTGATGCATAGGGGCGGGATAGCCTAGTAGTTAGAACGTTGTGCTCGTGATCTGATGGCCCGGGATCGAGCCATTACCAAGCCGCCAGTTTGAGGGGATCCCCCCCCCCCCCCCCCCCCCTCCCCCCCTGAGTACCAATTCCACTCCCTGAAAGTCCTTCAGGTGAGACTATAAACCGAGGTCCTATCAGCGAACGCACGCAGGACATCATTGCACACCGGTTAAGAACCTGTTCCGCCTTTTGGAAAGAATAGGCTATTGCAAGCCAGTAAGAACGGATAACATTTTTTTTTTTAAACGCATGCACACAGGTGTCGTGTCCTTCGGATGAGACTATAAACCGAGGCCCCGTGTGCGAACGCACGCAGAACATATTGCGCACACGTTAAATCCTGTTCCGCTTTTCGAAAGAGTAGGCCATTGTGTGTGCCGGTGGGAACAGATGACAAAATTTACAAAACCGCATACACACGGGGACTGGATGTAAAAAAAAAGCACACGAGTGCTTATTCCATTATCTTCGATATAAAAGAATAAATAAAAAAAAAAAAATAAAATAAAGACACCATCTGAAGTCGGAATGCAGCTACCTAAATGGTGGGGGGGGGGGGGGGGGGAGAAGAAAACAAGTCGTATACCCCCAAAATCTCACCCTTTGGTGAACCTCAGAGCTCTAAACGAAGAACTAAGGGAAAGAAAAGAACCTCCCCCAAAAAAACAACTACCCAAAACAATGGTGACACTATCAGTTGATAATATTTAGGCTTTTTTCGCTCTTTTCTCAGGACGAGCCCTTCACAGACTCTGTGCCTGGAGACTTGCAGCCTGGCAACTGGGTGTTGCTGTACGGAGCGCCTGATGATGATGCTGATGGGTGAGTACAGCCAGCCTCCACACAAACACTTCTTGTACAAAAGAAAGGGTGTCCCCAGATTCTTAGCGGTCTTTGGGATGTGGCGTCAGAGACCTCAACTTCTGTAGGTGGTCAGCGTATTGAGGGCGGCGCCCATCTCCTCTCCTCTCCTCTCCCTCGCGGTTTTACCTTCCTTGTCCCTGAAGAGGGCAGGTAGGTTATTCATTTTATAGCTGGGTGAACTGGGGAACTGTACTGAAGCCAAAGCGCAGGAATGGTCATATATCCACGTGGAAGGCAGGCTCATTGCTGCTTAACCTTAAGCTTGGAGAGAGAGAGAGAGAGAGAGAGAGAGAGAGAGAGAGAGAGAGAGAGAGAGAGAGAGAGAGAGAGCGAGAGAGAGAGAGAGAGAGAGTGTGTCCTCTGACTACTGAGCTATAGTGTACTGTCCCCCTTTAACTTCAAAATGTGTTTAATTCTTGAAAAAAACTAGGTTAAAAAAAGTTATATGATTACTAAGGTTCTGTTGCTTAAGGTGGTGGATCTTAAGTTTACGCATGGATGGGTTAAAACAGATTTTGGTCAGCGTTTTTTAAAAAGATTTTGGTCAGCGTTTGTCTAGCAGATGGGTGAAAGTTCGTGCGCCTTGGCTTTAGTACAGTTCCCCAGTTCACCCAGCTGTAAATGGGTACCTACCTGCCCTCCTAGAGCTAGGGGCAGGGTTCATTATCATGGTACGTATCTGGAGTTCCCCAAAGTACGACTCATACAGGTCACTACAGTAATGCTGCGTAGTCTAGTTTTCTTTTGAAAACAGAATGCTGATTAGAGGCAGACAATCAACACGTCGACTGTTAAAGCAAACAGCGCCAAACAAAGGAATTAACCAAAAAAACACACAAAAAACCCCACCCAACCACCACCAAAAAACCTAAACACAAAAAAAGCCCAAGAACAAATCACAACAAAAAAACAAGGTTAAAACCCCAACAGTAAAAAAAAACCACCCACACACACCAAAAAACCAAACCAACCAAGCAAGCAACTAAACCCTGATGCTTTAACTTAGATCTCAGTTTCCCCAAGGGAAATGAACAAGATTGTTGGTTTTTTTTTATGTTCCTCAGCTAGTGCTCTGAGCTTTTACCAGTGCTGCGATTTTGCATATCATGCGTCCTTTTTTTGTGTTTTTGTTTTTACCTACCATTAAGGTAGCCTCATTCAAACTTGGGGGATAAGCAGGGTACAACCTTCTGAAGACTTGAAGCTGTCATTATCAGTAATGATTTCCAACAAACATAATGATCATCCTCTGTATGTATGTATGTGTGTGTGTTCTACCCCAGATTCGCCGTCAACCTGCAGTGCGGGCCTGACTCGGAGAGCGACGACATCGCCTTCCACTTCAACCCTCGCTTCAACGAAGGAGAGACAGTGCGCAACACACGGGAGGGCGGAGCGTGGGGAGGGGAGGAGAGGGACCAGCCTTACTTCCCCTTCGAGCCTGAAGACAAATTCGAACTGGCCATGGTGATGCTTCAGCACGGAATCAGGGTGAGACAGAAATGTTATATATTTTTTATATATATAGTGTGTGTGTGAGTGTGTGTATTTGTGTGTGAGTGAGTGAGTGTGTGTGTGTATTTGTGTGTGTGAGTGTGTGTATTTGTGTGTGTGTGTGTGTGTGTGCGCGCGCGCGCGTGTGTGTGTGTGTGTAGTGCTTTCTTTGAAGTTTGAACATAAATATCCCCCCCCCCGAATCCCGTGGGGATGCTGGGGGACCTGTCAGTAGAAATAGCACCCCCACCTTCTGGAACTTCTGTGTTAGCAGTTGCCCCCTTTTCAATCCCTCTCTTTGTTTCTGTTTCGTTCCACTTTTCTTCCCCTGTCGCCTCCTTCTCGTCTTTTTTGTTACTGCCTTCGTGGTCCATTCTCCTGCCTTTTTTTCCCCCATCCAGAAAGACTTAAAAGATAACAATTTTTTCCCCCATGCCGTAGTCGGATGCGCTGGGCCTGACTTGTCAGGCGCTTAACGGCAGCGTAGAGCATTTTCGCTCATATTATGACAGAAAAGAGTATTTGCTGACTGAGTGTTCAAAGAAGAAGAAGAAGAAGAAGACGAAGAAGAAGAAATGGAAACTATCCAGGCCTTTCTACTTGAGTACACGTTTTTTTAAATTGGATATAAATCCATACAAGTTTGGTTCATTTCTCTAAAGCTAGATTCCAACCTATAGCCATGCCCGAAGTCGGAATGAGGCTGCCCTAATGGTGTACAAACACGGTTGGATACGCAAAAGTCTCACCATCTACGGGAAAAATGAAAACAAGAAAAACTAAAATCTATACCCCCATAACCCCAACCAAACCAAATATTAAAACAGTCCTACTTGACTGAAACTTTCTGAAGGGGAACTGGATTCTTTATAATAACACTTTAAAAAAAAAAAGTTTAAACGTCTTCCCTACATGTATTATTGCGTCTTTTGGTGTGTGTGTGTGTGTGTGTGTGTGTGTGTGTGTGTTGTGGGTGTGTGTGTGTGTGTGTTGTGTGTGTGTGTGTATGTGTATATGTGTGTATGTGTACATATGTGTGTGTGTGTGCATGTTGTGTATGTATGTGTGTGTGTGTGTGTGTGATCCTCTGCAAAAGCTCTAAGGTTCATCCCTGAAGTCGGAAAGCAGCTACCTTCATGATGGAACGCACGCAGAACATCTTGCGCACACGTTAAATCCTGTTCCGCTTTTCGGAAAAGTAGGCCATTGTGTGCCGGTGGAAACAGATGACAAAAATTTACAAAACCGCATACACACGGGGACTGGATGTTAAAAAAAGCACATGAGTGCTTATTCCATTATCCTCGGTATAAAAGAATAAGTAAATAAATAAAATAAATAAATGGATAAAACAAACGCAAATTCAAACCATCGGGGGGACCTTGGATGGAGCTCTACCTGAAGAACACATTAAAAAATTTTTTTTAATATAAAACAAAATAATAACGGTCATGATTTATTTCCCCCCACTACAGGTGTTTGTGAATCGCCGCCGATACATCGACTACAATTTCCGCATGAGCCCTAACCGCATCTGCCACATCTACCTTAGCGGTGGCTGTGACTACTTTGAGCCCGAGTTCTTCTAGGCCTGCACCGGCCTCCCTGGTCAGTCTACGCAAAGGTCAGTCCATGTTACTCGTTCATGAACGATTTTTTTTCTTCTTCTGGGCTTGTGTCTTCCAATAGGGGACGGGATAGCCTCGTGGTTAGAACATTGCGCTGGCAATCTGACGACCCGGGTTCAATTCCCGTTCAAGGGGATATTTTCCTCCTTGGAGTTAACATCAGTGCAGACTCCACGCTCCCCAAAAGTCTTTCGGATGAGACTATAAACCGAGGCCCCGTGTGCGAACGCACGCAGAACATCTTGCGCACACGTTAAATCTGGTTCTGCTTTTCGGAAGAGTAGGCCATTGTGCCGGTGGGAACAGATGACAGAATGTACAAAACCGCACACACACGGGGACTGGATGTAAAACAGCACATTATCCTCGATATAAAAGAATAATCTTTTTTTAATCCTGTATGCACATACGCCAACAGTGAGGCATGTACACACGCGATAATATCATGTCTGTACATGATTTTCTTCCACTCCTTTCAAATCGCAGTTTCGACATGAAATATTTGTTGCTCTCATCTCCCAAGTTTTCTTCACTGCAATGCAGATCTTTTGGTCAGGATGCCCTAGTGGTTAGAGCGTTGTGCTTGTGATCTGACGGCCTGAGATTGAGCCTTCACTGAGGCACAGGTTCAAGGGGGTTTGTCCTCGAGTTAACATCAGTACCAGCTCCACTCCCCTGAAAGTCCTTTGGGTGAGATCATAAACCAAGGCCCTGTTTCGGAATGCACACATACCATCTCAGACACATTATAAAACCAGTTCTGCTTTTCGAAAGAGTAGGTCATTGCATGCCATTTGGAACAGATGACAATTTTTTTAAAAAAACGCATGCACACAGAGAGAGCAGCCTGAATTTTATGCATAAAAAATCTGCCATGACTGAAAATGCTATTCTCTTCTTTTCAATACAAAGTCGATTATTGAAAAAAAAAAGTAATTGTTGTAAAGAGTGAAATACATTTTAGTGCAGCGTTCTTGACAACATGACATCCACATTTTTTCAATTTTTGCATTCAGTTACAGGCTTTCTTTCAACTTTGCAACCTTTTCAACCAGCAATGCCGTATTGTCCCGTTTTTAACTTGCAACCTTTTATTCCACCAGAGCATTGCTTCATTTTCAACTTTGCAACCTTTTCACCAGCATTGTCGTCTCATTTTTAACTTTGCAACCTTTTCACCAGAATTGTTGTCACATTTTTAACTTTGCAACATTTTCACCAGCATTGTTGTCTCATTTCTAACTTTGCAACCTTTTCACAAGCATTGTCGTCTGGTTTTCAACTTTGCAACATTTTCACCAGCATTGTCCTCTCCTTTTTAACTTTGCAGCATTTTCACCAGCATTGTCATCTCATTTTTAACTGTGCAACCTTTTCACCAGCATTGTTGTCTCATTTTCACCTTTGCAACAGTTTCACCAGTATTGTCATCTCCTTTTTAACTTTGCAACCTTTTCACCAGCATTGTCGTCTCATTTTTAACTTTGCAACATTTTCACCAGCATTGTCTCATTTTTAACTTTTCAACATTTTCACCAGCATTGTCGTCTCATTTTCAACTTTGCAACCTTTTCACCAGCATTGTTCTCTCATTTTTAACTTTTCAACATTTTCACCAGCATTGTCGTCTCCTTTTTAACTTTGCAGCATTTTCACCAGCATTGTCTTCTCGTTTTTAACTTTGCCGTCTCATTTTTAACTTTGCAGCATTTTCACCAGCATTGTCTCATTTTTAACTGTGCAACCTTTTCACCAGCATTGTTGTCTCATTTTCACCTTTGCAACAGTTTCACCAGTATTGTCATCTCCTTTTTAACTTTGCAACCTTTTCACCAGCATTGTCGTCTCATTTTTAACTTTGCAACATTTTCACCAGCATTGTCTCATTTTTAACTTTTCAACATTTTCACCAGCATTGTCGTCTCCTTTTTAACTTTGCAGCATTTTCACCAGCATTGTCTTCTCGTTTTTAACTTTGTCGTCTCATTTTTAACTTTGCAGCATTTTCACCAGCATTGTCGTCTCATTTTTAACTGTGCAACCTTTTCACCAGCATTGTTGTCTCATTTTCACCTTTGCAACAGTTTCACCAGCATTGTCATCTCCTTTTTAACTTTGCAACCTTTTCACCAGCATTGTCTCATTTTCACCTTTGCAACCTTTTCACCAGCATTGTCTTCTCATTTTTAACTTTGCAACTTTTTCACCATCATTGTTCTCATTTTTAACTGTGCAACATTTTCACCACAATTGCTGTCTCATTTTCAGACTCCCGCTGCCAGAAAAGCTACACTTGCCTGACTGTGATTGAAGATAGGGAGCCACAAACTTCGCCTATACCAAAGATGGGTCCATTGCTTCAGAAAATGTGCCTGCCATCCATGTGTTCTGTGTCTGTGTGTGGTTCTTTACCTTAGCCTGAAGAAACATGCTTTGGGGTACAAGCCTTTCTGCAGAAGCAAACTGGACATTTTATATTCACTACTTTGCTATTATGGTTGCCGTTTATTACATTTACTTGTAGACGTAGATAACAAAGTATATAAAGGTTCATGATTATTCCTAAACATTCCATATGTATGTACCAGTAATCTTTGGTATACTCGTGATTTCTAGTATGTTCATTGCCTAGGAAGTATTGTGTGTTTAGAAATCCGTTGCCGTGTAAGACAAATCTGTAAGCTATAGACACATAGTTTGAAAAGGTAAAAATTGCTGTGAACTTTATAAAATGTCAATGTCATATTTGAGCAACTTTTTTTTTTTTTTGGGGGGGGGGGAGTGTTTTTGAACTGCAGCTTTCGATACAAGTTGTTGGACGAGTATTACCTAGAGTATTATCTAACTGTTTAGCTGTAGCTCAAGTGAAATAGATTTATATATTATATATTTTTTTAAGAAGTCATATATTTTCAGAGTCTGAGAAATGAAAAGAATAAACTGTTTGACAGTGATTGTCTTTGGAGTAGTCATTGAACTTGAGGACATTTTGTGTGTCCAACACAAAGCAGTTGATTGATACCTCTACCTAACACACATTTTGTAAAACTGTGGGAGGAAGGGATAGGGATAGTCTGATGGTTAGAACCTTGCGCATTGCACTCATTATGGCTGACCTGGGTTTGAATCTCGCTCACGGTGATTTTTTCCCCCTGGACTTAACATCAGTGCCAACTCCACTGCCCCAAAAAGTCCTTCACATGAGACTATAAGCCGAGATCCCGAGTGCGAATGCATGCAGAACACCTTGCACACATGTTAAAACCTGTTCCGCTTTTGGAAGAGTAGGCCACTGTGTGCTGGTGGGAATGGATGACAAAATTTACAAAACTGCATACACACGGGGACTGGATGTACAAAATGCACACTAGTGCTTATTCCATTATCCTCAAAATAACAAGAATAAAATACAGATAAAAAAATAAAATAAAATGCAGACATCCTTTTTACACTGAAAGAGGCTTCAACATTTATTCAATGGATCGCAGGTCTAGAGTAGAGGTAATGTGCCTGCCTAGAAAGCAAAAAGTCTGGGTCAGAAGTGTGAAGTGGTTCGATCCCAATTTGGGCCCAAAACTTTTCCCCCATCCATTAGACCATGAGTGGTGGTCTGGGTGCTAGTCTTTGAATGAGATGATAAACCGAGGTCCCGTGCGTTACACATAAGTATTTAGTGCATGTAAAAGAACCCACAGCAACAAGAGAGTTAACCCTGGCAAAATTATGTAGGATAAAAGCCACCCTAAAAGGGAAACAAACACAGTTTCAGCCAGGAAAAGGAAGAAAAAATGGGTGGCGCTGCTCTTGTGGTGACCTGCTTTCCCTGGGGACAGCAGCATGAATTTCATGCAGAGAAATCTGCCGTGACTTCAAGTGGTATAAATAAATAAATAAATCTTTTCACCAACCAAACAAATCCATACAATCACTCCACTCGCAAACAACAACAAAAATCCATGAAGCCAGCCATGTTTGCAGTATTTTTTTTGTTTTGAATATACTTGTCATGTAACGGCTGTTGTACAACCATCCTTAGTATGTGCGTTTTGTTTTGTACAAGAGTTTCCATGAAATATTGAAACAGCAGTTCTCTTTGCAGGTTGTACACACACACAAGAAAAAAGTAAGGCAACTTACTTCTATCATCTGTACAATGTGTCCAAATATCTAACGGATATGCAGCACAGTAAAAAAAATAAAAATAAATAAAAACACAAAAAAACTAAACAAACTAAAACATCAGAAGAAAGTGGCAAAAATGATTTTTTGAAAAAAGACAAAATTTATCAAAGGTAAGAGATGAATTACCAGTGAAGTTCACATATAAAACATCTACACTTAAAACTTTGTGAATCGGCTTAAAATAAAATTTTAAAAACCTCTCCATCAATAACAAAGCGTAATCATAAACATGCAATTTCATTCAGTACCAACTAGTCCAAACTTCAAAAACCATACAATGTAAAGGTAAAAAATTATCCTGGGGAAAGCAAACATGCATGAAATAAACATTTGTCAAGAATTTGAACACGGGTATATTCCAATCTCGGTCTGAAGATGACATCATTTGTTCTTGTTCATGACATATTTGAGCCTTTTATCTCTTGTTCCCCATGGAAACATGTTAATAATGCCACATTTTATGCGTTGATTACGAAAGTTTCTTGGGACAAAATTCCATCATCTGTCGAATCATCTGATGTTGCCCATTGTTTTGAGGTTTTGATCGACCAATGTTATCGCCAAAGTTTGCGCGATCTGAATGTTTCTGGTAACAACATTTATGTCAACGGCTATTTTAACCATAGGTATAGTGAATGATTAGTGTACATATGAATCATTCTTACAAAGCACAAAAATCTTGCATTAAAGACTCGATTCGCTAATGAAATATCTGTCAACCATGATCCACTTTACCATAATTATCAAACACTGAGCCACGTTGCTGCAATATCAAAAATCGTAATACAAAGGATATGGTCAATCAAGATGACATCCTCATATCTCATATTTGTAACAAAACCAGTGTGAAAAAATGGTAAGATTTGGCGAAAAACAATTATGACAAATAATTTGCCAACAAAGTGTTAGCCTGGATGTGGTCAAGGCTGTTAATTGTTATTCACGCACAGCAAATTTTCTAGAAAAGTACTTTTCTCAAGATGACGATGCTAATGTTGCAGAAAAAAACAAAGTGAAAAATCTGCTCACTTTTTGTCCGAGACCAAACTTTTCGTCTGTCATATAAAATGTTTACCAAAGTATTAATAACAGTTATTTCTCAAGACACTAAAACCCAGTACAGACATCATCCCCAGAACATTTTTCTTGATCATTTGCAAATTCAGTGTAACTTAGTCAAGGGTTCAGGACCCAGTGCAACAGTTAGGTCCTTCCTTTTCACCACGTCCATGTGTGATCAGTTTCTGCTCTGAGCAACTGAGAGGAGCTGAAAGTGGGGGAAACTGACCGCTGTGATTGCTGATGTTTCATCCTTTCAATGCCATTCACCATGGACAGACCACTTCTGTATCATCAGCCATGGGAGGACTGATCACAGGTGAAGCACACCCTTCATAATGGATGGATACCAGGACAATGACTACCAGATACACAGGATTACCAGGAAATCGGCCCCAGATCAAATGTTGGTGTTTCTGTCATGCATGGGATAGGACAGCATGTGGCACTGTTATACCTATAAAACGCAGTGGTCAATTAAAGATTCATCCAGCAGACAAAAGCTGCTTGAAAAGACTTTTGCTTTGTGGAAGAACAATAAAACCCGTCATCAAACAAACCTGGTTCATCTTCTGCAGGAGGCAAATAGCGTTCTGTGTATTCTCCTCTCTCGTTAGATTTTAACTTTTTTTGGGTGGATGAATTGAAGTGGGTTTTCCTCCTACCTCTCAATTTCAAATCACCAACAAGGGGCACACAATAATTTCACAATTTACCGACAATTTTTTCTTTCTTCATACCTGAATAGAAATATCAGTTGTATGCTCTCTTTATTTGTGCTCATGCCATACTCAACTTTGAAGTACTATTTTCTATGCATAAAAAAACTACTTTAACATACAAAGCATACAATTATCTGACTTTACTGACTGATCTGACTAGTCTATTATATAATCACCTATGTAATGGAATCACAATATCTATACAAGACTGCAACATGAAGAAGCAGGTTAAAGCTACAGGTTTGGATTGATTACAATGGCATTTGATCTTATCTTCAAGACATCAACAAAAAAAAGCATTGGCATATATATGTGTGAATCTCTGCAGTGCAAAGAGTGAGGGTACGGTACACAAAGTGGTAGTCGATTTTGCCGACACATTCTGAGATCTTTTCATAGTCCCTGACATGCTCTGTTCAAATGGACCTTCATTTAAAAAATAAAAAAAAATTCCAAGAACATTTTGTGGCAAAAAATAAAGGGAGGAAAAAAATCGCTCTTGATAAATTAAAACATGTTCAAAACTATTAGCAGAATAGTTGGGTTTTTTGTTTAGTGTTGTTGCCTGCCTTGGTAATTAGAGTTCAGCACTGCCTGTCTTTAAAAAAGCGTTACCACACTTTCATGCCCTATCCACCACACCTGCACCTGCCTTCACTACACACTCGGTGCACACACGGTTCATATGTACATGGTCGACATCCCCCACAGCCTGGAAAAAGGAAGCAAATCTCAAAGAATCTTCACAAACTTGCCCCCTTCTTACAGGCCGCAGACAACATCCCCGTTCTACCAAAACAAAACGACGACAAAGACAATATTCAGACAAAAACACCACACACACAAAAAGCAATCACAGTCATTCTCACTCCACAAGTCTGTCACGCTCAGGTAAACAAGCTGTCAGTGGAGATGTTAAAGGTATTTTTTCCTGGAAAAGTTCCAGCAAATCGTAAGGCTTCTCATTCACGAAGCAGGATACTAGACAACAACTTCTAACATGTACACACACTTCATCATGTCAAGCATCCACGGTATAAGCAGGGAATATCAGCTGGCCACACGAATTCTTCAAAATGGATAAAACACTCAACAACGAATGAAATAAATACCTAATATATATACACAAGTAAATTCATTAAAAAAAAGAAGCTTAAAGCCAACTATATAATCATAATAAATTAAAAACAGTAAATACCACTTAAGGGAAGAAACACAAATTTAAGAAGAAACGCGAGCATCTAAAAAAACCAACATACACAAATGTTTCTCATGTACTCGAACAGTGCAATACACATGGTCATATGAGCAGATGATTTTTAAAAAAATTCAAAGAAAAAATAAATCCAAACCCTCCAAGGAGTTTAGTAAAACAAGCAGCAGTGTTAGCGAGGTGGGTGAAAGGAACAACACTGAACAGTTCACTCTCTGAATCTGAACATGTATACAAATACACACACATATATATATATATACACACAAGGAAAACTATATTAAACAATACATACAATATCAAACGAAACAATCAGCACATAGTCCGATTCCTTCTTTGTCCTGTTCTGGACACTCCTTTCACTGTCAATGTATTTCATTAAAATAAAATAATAAAACTGTAAAATGTATTTTAAACAGCTGAAATAGAAATTGTTTTTAAAAAAATCTTCTGTAGTCACCTGGTTTTCACGCTCTATATATTTATTTCCCTTTCCAAACCCTAAAATCATACTGTTTTTAAAAACCTGTTATCAAGTCCCAAAAAATCCAATTAGCCCCCCCCCTCCCCCTAAACTGCTAATGCTGTTTGGCCTCTCCTGAGGACTCCCCTGTGACAAGAATATTCTACAACACAGAATAAAAATACACTGAAAATGCAACAGAATCCAGTCTGCATCACACTTATTCTTATCCAAGTCTGTGTATATTGAGAATCATTCAGATGGCTGACTCAATCACTGGAAACATCTTAATCAAGTCTCTATCACACTGTCTCTAATCCCAGTCTGTGTATACTGAGAATACTTCAGATGGCTGACTCGGTTACTGGAAACGTCTTCATGTTGCGATCTTTTACTGGCTCTGCTTTGTCTAATTCTGAACAGACGGTAGTTTTATTCACGGTTTACACTGGCCCTTTCAGCCTGTATTCCACAGCATACGTACTGGTTTTCTCCTGTACTTGCAAACTGACCTGGACGAGGTGTTTACTCTCTTATTTTAGTTTATTTTTCCCGTTTTCCTCCAACATGTGGATTTTAAATCCATTTTTATTTCTGTTACTGCTCCAGAAGAGAGACCAGTAGGTGTAATGTGGGCTGATTCATACTAAAATACAACAGGAGGAAAAGCAAAGATGTCACATATTACATGACCCATCTGAACAAAGGGACACAATTCAAGTGATTCACTTTGCCTACAAGCAAAACCTAAGACATCCAGCAGTTTCCCAGTTGTTCCGTTGCATTATTCAATAACTTGTTAGAAAGAAAATAGAATGGTTGTTGTTTAAAGTATTGGTTCATTTATTTTAGGATGAATGCTCTTCGTACTGCTTTAATGTCTACTGACAAATGATTCATAAGTATTTATTTTTATTTTATTTTATTTTTTTTATTCTTTTTTATCGAGGATTCAGTGTGTGTGTTTGTGTGCGTGTGTGTGCGTGTGCACATGCAAAAGTGTGTGTGTATGGTGATGTCTGTGTGCGAGTGCTTGCTTGCATGCATGCATGCATGTGCCCACAAAAGTGTTCCTGAATACGAGAGCAAACATCAGAATATACCATATCCCGCAAAATATGGATCAGTAAAACAATCAATCTTTATTGCCTTGCTATCAATTCAACTCTAAATTTCAAAGCTTTAAATAAGTGAGTATTCAACTATAAATTTCAAAAGTAATTATTTTTATTTACCCTTCCCTACTTCTTGGAGGCCTTACCACTCTTTGTAACACCCCTCCCCCCCTCCATTTTAAATACATACAAGCACGAACAAAACACAAAAACATTTTTTAAAACATTTTTAAACCCTACACACACACACTCAATAGAATAATGTGAAAACATGTGATGCAACACTATAAAAAAAATAATAAAAAGAGGAAAATGAAAATTCAGTCAGTGAAAAATCTACATGTTATTTGTCACATGGTCCCTAAAAAACGTTACTGGGCAAAGTCGGCACCTACCATTATTAAAAGACAGAAGAAAGAAAAGAAAAGGGGGGAAGAAAAGGGTAAAAACTATAGCATTAGAAAACATCAATATATACAAAACACACACACAAACAAAACATAAACACACACTCACAAACAAAAACAACAGAATGATAACCATCACTTAAACCCCCCCCCCCCCACAAACAAATCAATAAATTCTGAATTCCAAAAACAAAGTAAAAAAAAGCATGCTTAACAAAATTTGACAGAGAACAGAGAGCATATCAGCACAGTTGCTCTCAGTTCTCCTAAAACAAAACAAAAAACCCACACACACAAAAAAAAGAACATAGACAGAAGAAGACCAAAAAAGTCCAATCTACATTAGTTGGACCCCCCACCCGCCTCCCAAAAAAAAAAAAACCCACAAAAAAAAAACCGAAACAAAAAAAAGAATGTTGACAGAAGAAGAAGACCAAAAAAAGTTCAAACTTCATCAACAGTAGGAAAGAAAAAACAAAAAAAACATCCCAACAAGAAAACCGATGATGATGATGATGACGACGACGAAACACTGAACAATGTCACCACAAAGACGAAGACGAAGAAGACCTGAAGACAGGTAGGAGGAGCTGGTGCTGCTTAGCCAGACAGATCATTTCTTTTTCGGGGGGCCGCCACCTCGGGGCGGGGTGATGGGCCGTCCAGAGTTCAATCCTCCGTACTGGTACTTGGCTTTCTTCTCCGATGGCTTCAAGATCTGTCGGCACATTGTGAAGAAACATTCAAGAGACGTAGAGAGGGGACACGGACGCATATATATATATATATATATATACATGCACAGTCACATACACAAGTACATGGTCAGACTCCCATAAAAAATCTACAGACATGCCACAGAAAAATGACAGATGCCTAAGACTGGAGTTTTTAATTTCTTTTATATTTATATTTTGTTATATTTATATTTTCTATGTTTATATTTTTCATATTTAATTCTTTTATATCAAGGATAATGGAATAAGCACTTACGTGCTTTTTTTACATCCAGTCCCCGTGTGTATGTGGTTTTGTAAATTCTGTCATCTGTTCCCACTGGCATGCAATGGCCTACTCTTACAAAAAGCGGAACAGGATTTAACGTGTGCGCAAGATGTTCTGCGTGTGTTCGCACACAGGGCCTCAGTTTATAGTCTCATCCGAAGGACTTTTGGGGAGAGTGGAGTCTGCACTGATGTTAACTCCTGGGGAAACTATCCCCTTGAACGGGAATCGAACCCAGGTTGTCATATTGCGAGCGCAATGTTCTAACCACTAGGCTATCCCATCTCCCCATGCATGCATGCATGAGTGTGTTACTGTGTGAGTGTGAACAATTTATAGCAGGTTGATTCGGGACTCCAGGCCACAAGCGTTAGTTGCCATACATCTGCTAAGCTGGTCTATAAAGACTCGAACAATTATAACCTTTCCATCCCTGAAGTTAGAATGCGGCTACCTTCATGGTGGGCAAAAACTTTGCATACGCAAAATCTCACCACTGGTGAACCTCAGAGCTCCAGCCAAGGAACACAAAACAAAACCACCTTTCCCACTTCTGCAAGATATCTAATAACATACACATAATGTTGAATATACTGTACTGTGTGTTTAAGACACAGAAGCTATGGAAGAAAGGATGAAAATGCTGTCATGATCAGAACTGTCGATGAAAAGTGAAGCAGACAGACAGACTACTGACTCATCCACACCTCTTGGGGAAAACAATCACAAGCAACAACTTTAGTGAAGTTTTTCAACCACACATAATAAAAGCGCAATCATACCCCAAAGCTAGAATACGGCTAGCTTTTAATCATAGGGAAAATGGGTCACATACACAAAATTTCACCAATATTGGTGAACCTCAGACCTCTAACCAAAGAACAAACACACCAAGAAAAGTGCGATAAACACACACTACTAACTCGCTTCATCTGTTATTACCCCACAACTCTAAGTCCCCCCCCCCCCACTTTCAGCTACTCTCCATTCCATCCCATCCCAGCCCAGCTGGTGCTAATCATAGCAGTAACTGTGACAGCACATGGACTAGGTAAAAGAAAGGGTATCCAGCAGCAGTGCAGGGCCCCTCTGGCTGGTGGCCCCACAGCAGCCTGAAACTGATAGGCTCCCTGTGGACTTTCAACCCTGGGGATACGACATAACTAGTCTGGGCATGGCTGTAGCAGGGAGATTGGGATGAGCGGAATGGAAACAGCAGGATGGGTATGTGACTGAAGATGAGGCAGCAAGAAAAAAAAAAAAGAAGGGTCTCACATATTTCAGCACTGGGCCCTGGACTGAGTTGTGCTGGATGGATTTGTACACGTGTGCTGTGGTGCCTGCATATTACCTGGAGAAAACGGGACTGACCTGGAAGGAGCACATGAGCGTTTCATCCACAGACATCATGCCGCCAGCATTGTCGAACTCCCCGCAGTAGTTGGGGGCAGAGAACAAGGTCACCAGCTGCCGCTTGGCGAAGAACTCGTAGCCGTCTTCCACCACCTGCAACACGCAGCCATTCCCTCCTTCCTTCATGTATATAACATATATATACCTACATCTTTCTTTCTTTTTTCCAGTTCCAACCAAGAGTAGAGAAGGACGACTACCACCATCTTAAAAGAGAAGAGCAAGTCATCATTCTAAGACTCCGCACTGGGCACAACAGGCAAGTCACCCACATGTCCACAAAGCTGAAACTCATTCTGTCTTCCTTGTGTGCCTGTGGTAAAGAAAACAAGACTGGTGAACACATCCTTCAGAGGTGCATGCTATTCAGCGACCTGGGGAAGATTGTGTGGTCGATGATGATGGCCCTGCAATCTAAGCTGTATGGCCCATGAGAAGAGCTGGAAAGGACTTGCCACTATTTCTCTTAAAACACATCTGACGGTGTAAAGTAAAAAGCAAACAAGAGAAGTAGTTCCCCTGTGGGGATTCCAGGGGGCCTATCGGTATAAACAGCACTCCCACCACCTTCTGGAAATTCTCAGCTAGGAATCCCCTCTTTTCTATCCCTCTCTGTGTTTCTGCCTTGTTCCTTTCTTCCTGTCACCACCTTCTTGTATCTATTTTCTACCTCTTTGGTCCACTCTCCAGCCCCCCTCCCCCAAAGAAAGACTTAAAAGATAACATTTCTTTCTTGTGCTAAAGTTTGACCGTGCTCAGCCTGAATTTGTCATTTTCGCTCAAATGACACAAGACAATAGTTACTGCCTTGAGTTTCCAATGAAGAATTCCTTTTCTGAAGGTGTTCCATTGTTTCGAAAAGGTCTCAGCTGCAAGTGTTTCATGAAAAATCATTCTTGTGTTTGTGCATGTATAACTTTTTTTTTTCTCCAACGCCTTCTCTTACCTGCCCCCTTCTTCATTCCACTGTTCATCTTCTTCTATTTTTCATTTTTGCTACCCCTCCCCCTCATCCTCCACACACACAAACACAAACACCATACAAACAAAGGCCAACAAAACATGCTGAGTAGAACCTACCTGATGAGCCCTGGTGATGAGATCCAAGTCGTGTCGGTTGAGGAACTTACTGACCACGTCCGCCGAAGGTGAAGGACACTCCCCGGTCATTCTCTCCCCACCCCTGAACGTCCTTGTCGGGGTCAGACCACAGAAGGTCACACAGCAACCCTGAAACAGAATGAACAAAAGGTTCCCTGTAACAGCGCTCTTCTTATTCTAAGGTAAAGGTAAAGGTATCCCATAACCTATGTGGTTGTAGGGGAGCGAGGCATCAGACACCTCAACTTCTCCAGGGGCCAGCATATTGAGGGTGGCGCCCATCTCCTCTCCCTCGCTGCTTTACCTTCCCTGACCCTAAAGAGGCAGGTACCCATTTACAGCTGGGTGAACTGGGCGATTGTACTGTACTGAAGCCAAGGCATGCAAACCGTCACCCATCCAAGTGGTGACCACGCTCGACGCTGCTTAACATTGGCTGGGGGAAAGCGAGTGCTCCGACCACTGAGCTATCCCGCCCCCTCTTATTCTAAGACCATAACCAAAACCTACATGCCCCTTTAAGACTGACTAAAAGCAGATGCCCAAGCAAACATTTTAACACAACTTTGGCTCCCTTTGTCAAACCACTCATGCACAAATATGCCATCCTTTTTCAATGAAGCAGACAAAACATATCAATTTTACAGAAAGTGTTAAGAGTAATATATACTCCTGAAACTCTTGTGTGCAAAAAGTCTTATCTGTTCATATGTCCCCAATAAAACTGAAAACTTAAAGTAGTGATCATGACCAGCGAAATGTCGTTGTGTTGACCACAGGTGCATTTTTTTGGGAGAACCAACAAATTGTCGGTTGCTGACAGATAATTATGTGTAAATAATTATGTTATAACTTTTTTTTTTAAAAGAAAAATATATCCCCTATAAATGAGACAGAAACAACAGAAAAACCAGTTGGCACACACTGACACACACACACACACACACACTGACACACACACTTACCAGTGTCTGGTACGTCTGTTGGTCTCATGATTCGTCGGATCTGTTCCATGGACTGCAAGTCAGGTGACAAACCTGAAATAGTAGAAAAAGAACATGACAAAAAGAAAAAGTTAAAAAAATAACAAACCCAAACATATGATTAGGCAGGTAGAAATTTAAAGACTTAAAGGAGTCACAAAAACAATAGGAATTTTGTAAGTCAATGTGTTGTTTTTTTCTCTCCCAGGCTTAAAAAAGAAAAACCAAAACATAAAAACAACAAAGCAGTAAACTTTCTAAACATTAATCGAAAATCACAAGAAAACAGATTTACATAAAGCCTTTAAAGGTAAAGGTGTCCCATAACCTAAGTGGTCGTAGGGGAGCGAGGTGTCAGAGGCCTCAGCTTCTCTAGGGTCCAGCATATTGAGGGCGGCGCCCATCTCCTCTCCCTCGCTGCTTTACCTTCCCTGACCCTAAAGAAGGCAGGTACCCATCTACAGCTGGGTGAACTGGCGGACTGTACTAAAGCCAAAGAACTTGAACGGTCACCCATCCAACTGGTAACCACACTTGATGCTGCTTAACCTTGGCTGAGGGAAAGCGAGTGCTCAAGATGTACATATTTTTATGTATCACGTCTCCTCTAACACCAACAGCAATGATAATAATGAGACATTATAGCAGACTACCTTAACAAAATCTTTAAACCACATCAAAAACAACAACAAAAGATAGTACATCCACACATCCATACAAGTAAATACATCTGCATCATGGAAAAGAAATGTACATACATCCACACATACAAATACAGCCATAAATAATATATTTACACTGACTCACACTCATCTATCTATCTATCTGTCCCGTAGTCTGACGACCGTGGGGGCACCCTCAAAGACTCAACATCCAGTTCCCTCCATTCCTCTCTCTGCTCTGCCTTTCTCAGGGTTTTGTTGAGTTCTAGGCCTGTCCATTCGCCGATGTTATCCTCCCAGCTCTTCCTTGGTCTGCCTCTTCTTCTTCCTCCTTGGACAGTGCCTTGTAAAACTGTCTTTGCAAGTCCTTTGGATCTTGTGACATGCCCATACCATTTAAGTTTACGTTTTTTCACGATCGTTAGAAGGTTCTCATAGGGTCCAATGGTTTGCTGGATTCTGTTATGCACGCTTTCGTTGCTTATGTGGTCTTTGTAGGAGATGCCAAGGAGTCTCCGAAAGCATCTCATCTCCACCGCCTGTACTCTTCTCTCCAAATCTGCAGTCAGGGTCCATGATTCACAGGCATACAGAAATATGGATATGACAAGGGAGCGCATTAGTCTGATCTTGGAGATAAGTGAGATATTTTTATCTCTCCAGATGGTGTTTAGTTTTGACAAAGCTGTTATTGTCTGTGCAGTCCTGCATACTACTTCTGGCTTGGATCCCTGGTCTGATACAATGGCTCCCAGGTACTTGAAGCTTTGAACTGTTTCCAGCTTCTGGTCATTAACCCTGATATCAGTGCTAATGCCGTTGGTGTTATTAGTCATCAGTTTGGTCTTCTCTGCACTGATTTCCATGCCGTATGTTTTGGAGGCCTTATTCAAGTGTTCTGTTAGGCTGGCAAGCTCTTTTTCTGATCCTGCTATTCCATCAATGTCATCTGCGAAGCGGAGGTTTGTGATCGTTCTGCCACCAATGCTGACTGATCCTTCATGATGTTCCAGTGCATCAGCCATGATTCTCTCAAGGAAGATGTTGAAAAAAGTGGGTGAGAGTCGACAGCCCTGCCTTACTCCAACTGTTGTTCGAAACCATTCTCCTATGTTGTTGTTGTAGTACACTGCACTGGTGGCCTCGCTGTACAGCTGTTTGATGACTCTGATCAGGTTTGCATTGATGCTGTACAAATTCATGGTTGCCCACAAAGCTGCATGCCACACCCTGTCAAATGCCTTCTTAAAATCAATAAATACGTGGTAAAGGTCTTGTTGATGTTGAAGGTACCGCTCACATAGTATTCTGAGGTTGAATATCTGTTCTGTTGTGCTGCGCCCTGCTCTGAAACCTGCTTGTTCCTCAGCAATGATGGTCTCTGCTTGTGGCTTCAGTCTATTCAATATTATCTGCAGCATGACCTTGCTTGGGTGGCATATGAGGCTGATTGTGCGGTAATTATGGCATTGTTGTAGATTTCCTTTCTTGGGGAGGGTGATGATGAGTGAATGTGTCCATGGTGTTGGCCATTTTCCTGTCTGCCAGATCTTGTTGCAGATTCTTAGTAGGGCACTGATCATGGCTTCCCCTCCAGCTTGAACCAACTCAGCTGGAATGTTGTCAGCCCCTGCTGACTTTCCCTTTTTCAGCGATCTGACTGCTGTTTCCACTTCTCGGAGGATAGGGTGACTGTCTGTGTCTTTGCTTGCGGGTATATTAAGGACTTCTGGATCTCCTGCGGTTCTATAGTTATACAAGTCGGAGCAGTATTCTGTCCATCTGTTCATAATATCCTGGTCGTCAGTGAGACACTTCCCATTTTTGTCTTGGATTGTTAAACCTTTTCCCTGTTTTGTGCTAGTCAGGTCTTTCACCAGCTGATATGCTTTCTTGCTATTGTTTTTCTTGATGTTCTCTTCAATGTCTTGGCACTGTTCACCGATCCATTTCTCTTTTGCCTCCGTCATGGACTTCCTGATTCTTTTGTTGACTGCCCTATATTGTTCTGCTCTTTCTTTTGTTTCATTTTTCTTTTTCTTCAACTCTCTACGCTTGTCGCATAGTTGTAGGATGTTAGGTGTGACCCATGGTTTTTTGACTGGTCGGTGTCTGCCAAGAAGCTCGCTTGCTGTTTCAGTCACTGCTGTATTGAAACTATTCGTCAGTGTATCTATGTCTGAGTCTATCACAGTGAGTGCTGCAAACTTTCCACCTATCCTTGCTTGAAAAATTTCTAATATCTCTGGGTCCTTCAGCTTCTCGAGGTCAAATTTGATCCTGATGTTGTTCCGCTTGTGGATTTTCTTTAGACGTAGTCGGAAAGTCATCATCACAAGATCATGATCACTCCCTATGTCTGCTCCTGGAAAACTTCGTGTCTGTGCGATGTTAACGCTAGACTGAAACGGTCTTTTCACCATGATGTAATCTATCTGGTTGTGGTGTTCTCCATTTGGGCTATGCCATGTCCATTTTCTGGATTTCTTGTGTGGGCCAAGTGTATTCACTAGCTGGAGGTGGTTGTTACTGGCAAACTCCAGGAGTCTCAAGCCTCTTTCATTTGATTGGTTATTACAATGAGGCCCACAAACGCCCTCCCAATCTTTCCATGCATCTTCTCCTACCTTGGCGTTCCAGTCACCTTGCACAACGAGGATGTCTTTCTTGGGAGTTTGATTCAGAACCATACAAAATGCATATTACAGATAAACCTACAGGAACAGAACAGGTCCATACATAAAGGTGTAACCATCATTACCTCAAATTACTCTTATCTTGGTCAACAGTAACTACAGTCAACACAGCGACAACAAAACATGTTCTGCTTATTTTTTTGTTGAATTTTTCCCCATCTTTTTTTGTTCTTTAAAATAATACTGACCTCCATGGCAACAGAAGATTTTCTCGTCGATGATGGCGGCGATGGGTAGACAGTTGAAACAGTCTGTGAAGGTCTTCCATAATTTGATGCCGAACCTTCTCTTACCTGAATCACACCAACATTCATCATTTTAAATGTTGATAATTAAGGCATCTGTATATATGTGACACTCCACCATGAAATGAGTCGCTTAGCACCTGACCCACTTTTCCGCTAGGAGCCATTTTAGGCGGGTGGGGGTCAGGTTGTCGATTTTGCGATTTGGATAGATGATAAAACTATCGTCATTTTTCTACCTTGTATTGAAATATCAAAGAATAATTTTATTTCCTTATGCTTTTAAACATGTTTTAAAAATACCCAAGCCCTCATTCTGACCACCTATTACCATGTTAAACTTGTCCATTTCTCATGTTGTCACGTCCTGCAGTGTATCATTTCAATTTGTAATAACTTTTCATAGAATTGTCCGATTTTCAATTTTTTTTTTTTTTTTTTTTTTTTGGGGGGGGGGTTGTTGTATTGAATATCCTTTATATTGTATTGCAGATTAATAACATGTCAACAACTAAAAACTGACTTCTGGTGCAATGCGATTCATTATAGGGTGGAGCACCACATATCTGAAGTCTGGCAAAAGAAGATTAAAGATGAAGAAACAAAGCAGCAACACTACAAAACAAGTGGAGGTAACAATGACAAATAACAATGATGAAGACCAAAAAAAAAAAATGGCACAAAATCACAAAAAGCAAACCATTGCAAAAAACACTCTGAAGCCATCATCAATTTCCAGTTTAAAAAAAAAAAAGCACTATCCTCGCACACAGGCTTTTAACTCAGAACTGCAAGTGCTCACAATCTAAGCACAGAGATTCACCGTAAAGGTATCTTCCTTCCTTTGGAGAAAGAGAGAGAGAGAAAAAAAAATATCCTCAAGGTATAAAATAAAAAACAATTAAAATATGACAGAAAAAGGCTCAAAGTTGTTTATATCCAGGTATGGTAGAGCAAACACTCAAATTATTACTTCACAATAATATTTTTAAGTAATAACCATTATACTCAAGAATAAAGTATTATACCTCTTATCTTGATATAAATAATAATGATATGATCTATTCTCTCAACATGACTGATCTGTGGAATTGTCTTCATAAGCTAACCCCAAACTGTCTCATGATGACATATAATGAGAAGACATTACATGCAGTTTAAGGTGGGGTTTTTTTTTCAATATAGGTAATCAAATAATCTAGATCAATAATTTTATCAAGTGAAGTTTTACGCACGATAATGATACTTTCACAAACTGAATCTACCTTTGAAAAAAACCCACCCAAAAATTCAGTAACTTTTACACACTGTATAAAATGATTCAACTTTTTAAATTAATTCCCATACGGAGCTGTCTGTTTTGGCTTTTGTAATCAAAGAAGACAACAACCAACTCCTGTAGCTAAATATTAGTATTAAGTAATTTCTTTCCCCTAGATAGATGGCTTGATGAAAAAAAACCCAACCCAAACCCCAAATGTACTGCTTATTCAATGTACCATCTGGAAATAAAAAGTTAAGTTGACTTGAATGGAAATGCTCAAAAATTCTTTATTACCAATTTCATAAAAAGTAACATTACAAAAAAAAAAGCAACAAGCAAAAAAATGACAAAACTCCTTCTCATCTTCCACCCAAGAAAACACACACCCACACACACACTACTGACTACTCACACTCGTCATAGAAGCCGTAGATGCGGTTGATGCTGGCACACTCGTGGTTGCCCCGCAGCAGGAAGAAGTTCTCCGGGTACTTGATCTTGTAGGCCAGCAGCAGGCAGATGGTCTCCAGCGACTGCTTGCCGCGGTCCACATAGTCCCCCAGGAACAGGTAGTTCGATTCTGGGGGGAACCCTCCGTACTCAAACAACCGTAGAAGGTCTGTGTACTGGCCGTGTATGTCGCCTGAACAACAACAAAAATTTTGGGGGGGTTTAAAAGAAAAATCATGTTTTTGTGGATTTTTTTCATGCAGTGACATAATGGGATCTACAGCACTGCTGATCTGACTGCAAAACTTTTGTTGTAGTATATCAAAATGTAATAAAAAATGTCAACTCTGAGAATGCTCCACAACCTAAGCACATTAAACTACCACATAAAATTTACAAAACTGCGTGCACATGGGGACTGGATGAAGAAAAGCACATTAGTGCTTATTCCATTATCCTTGACATAATCATTAATATATATCTATTATTATTATATTATATATATTTGTCAATATGGGGGGTTAAGTCTTGGATTTGATTCTTTTTTTTAATTCCAGACATGCAGTCTAATCTCTCTTTAACTTTTAAGTTTAAGGGTATTAAATATGCAAAACCAAACACACAAAAACCCACTTTTTTAATGTATCAATTATGGGATCTACTTTATTTCTTCTTTACAATTTTTTTTTAAATATAAAACTAGAACAGCTTATAAAACCCCTTGTATGGCTGCTTCTTCTAGTACTTGTATGTATGCCAGTTACCACTCCATTCCATTATTACCAGCAGAGTAACTGCCACTTTCACTTACAATGCAAACACAAACTTCTGAACTCTATAAAAACCCAAAGCAAAATCAGCCATTGTTGCCCCTTTTTCTCAGATTGTTATTGTCAT
>CM054137.1:75519199-75531699 GCA_028751875.1 Rapana venosa | reverse complement strand
GACCTCTTTTTTAATGCTTTACCACTTACAAATCAAATGACGGCTAACTATCTTAGTACTCAGTAGGATACTCAAATATGAAAAGCTTTATTCCTTTAGATGCTTCTGGTTTCCAGGCCCAATTTTTGATATTGTGATTATATGTGAATGTGATGTACATGTAGTAACAGACACTAGACAGTGAGTGTGTATGCTCTTTTGAAGGTAGTCGTTCAAGTTGTTAACAATAGTTCCACTTCAGTTTTCATTGCTTTTTATTTATTTTAAGTTGTTTTTTTTTCCCATCAGTCCAGTCCAGGAGAAATGTTGATTGTTAATTAATGTCACTGATACTGTGGTGAACCTGTCAGAAACTGAGCACTGTCATACATTGACGTGCTGCTCAACAAGGTTGTGATGTGTACAACTACAATATATGATTATATTATCTGCACATCTGGGTGACACCAACAGTGCATCTGGGTAAAGCTTGATGTTTTTAACTAGTGACAAGCTGTGTGTGCACGTGTGCATGCACACATCATGTGTATGTACATGTGTGTGTGTGTGAGTGTGTGTGTAAACACATGCAGTGTGCAAGCACATACATGTAACAGTTGATGCATGCATGATGCACTGTTCTATGTGTGCATGCCTACACATGCATGCATGCACATTATATGAATCACTAAATGCATTTTGTGTGTGTATGCGTGTGTTCACTTTTTATTTTATTCTTTTATATCGAGGATAATGGAATAAACACTTATACGCTTTTTTTACATACAGTCCCCGTGTGTATGCGGTGTGTGTGTGTCACTGTGTGTGTGCACGCCTGCAAGCCATTATTTTCAAAGTACAACACCGATTCGTTTAAGCAACTCAGATCCTGGGAGTGAAACCATATTTATTTAAAAGATGTTATATAAAATAATACTATAGGCTACACTTTCTACAGCTTGAGTTTCATTTCCAGCAATCCCTTACCCTAAGGCTATTTCTGGAGCTGACAGTTGGTGAGAATGATTACAACCTAAGTACAAGGTTCTGCTAGAAAGTAATCTTCTAATACATGTAGCAATTAATACTCAATGAGTCAGATACACCATCAGGCATTACCAGAGGAAAGGCTTTTATGATTTTAAAATCATAAAAAATATGCTTCTTACAAACTGCTTCACTTATCACATTACCTAAGTTAACCCCACAGGATTCAGCCATGTACTCTAACAATTACACAGGAAATATTTATCAAATAAATGCTGGTCATGATTAAATAAATAAAAGTTTACTTGAAAACACTTACCACAAATCTTCAATGGCGCTTCCAACTCCAAAAGAATGGGTTGGCTGAGAAATAGTTCCCGTGATTTTAAACAGAGGCCACGGACCTCCGATTCCGTCATCTGCACAGTTTTTCCTGGTCGACATCCTCTCGCTGCAAATAAAAACATAAGCCATTTGTAAACTTGTCTACGTTCAATCAAGGAAAGAAATTTGGCCGGATCACGTAGCTTACCTGCCGACCACATAAACTTTGCAAAACATTCACCGAAGTCCTGACCGAACATCCCATCTGAGAACCAATACAAGAATCATACAATAACTGTATGTACAGACACACTCCGTAAGCATTGTGACAAAAAATCCAAGTTCTTATAAAGGAAATATGTATCAAGCAAAACAACACGCGTCTTAAAACCAACCTTCAAGAAGTCTGCTGATCAGACTATCAACATTCAGATCGGGGTCCGCCATTTTGCTATGTGCGGCAGTGACGTCAAATACTGTGACCAGGATACACGATTGACAGTCTAAAGGCATACCTTTTGGGGCACTGATATTCGGTCAGCAGACATACTGACACGTTTTCCAAAATTAGAATCTACGCCTTTCTTCACATGTCTGCGAGGATTCGTCTATGAAACCGTCATGAAAGTTTTACCAAATTCCATAAGTATAACACAGTAAACATTCATTGTGATGATCTCATGTTTTGAAGATCAGGGTGGGTCTACCTTTTCACAAATCAGTGTGGCATTGACAATAATTTATCATACTATGCAACACAATAGGATACAATACAACAAAATACAAGACAATACAATACAGTTACAAGGCTGGACAATGCAATAGACTGAAGTGATGTTCCAAGTGCAATGTTAAAGAGACTATATAAAGCAACTCAAAACAAAACTGCTGCATATGTTTAGTATTAACTTAATTAAGACCGACTTCCTTAAATTGAATTTGAATTACATGATTCTCTCTCTCTCTCTCTCTCTCTCTCTCTCTCTCTCTCTCTCTCTCTCTCTCTCTCTCTCTTTGGATAGCCTGGTGGTTAGAGTGATGTATTCGTGATCTGCTAACCCGTGTTCGAATCTCGTTCAAGAGGATTTTTCCTCTGGAGTTAACATCAGTGTCGACTCCACTCTCCCCAAAAGGTCCTTGGATGAGACTATAAACCGAGGTCCCGCGTGCGAACACAAGCAGAACATCTTGCGCAACGTTAAAATCCGTACCCCTTTCCAGAAGAGTAAGCCATTGTGTGCGGGTGGGAACCGATGACAAAATTTACAAAGCAGCATATACACGGGGACTAGATGAAAAAGCTCATGAGTGCTTATTCCATTATCCCCGAAATAAAAATAAATGAAAAGAATCTCTCTCATCAAAGTACCTAATCAAGGCAAGGGCTGAATGATAAAAAAACAAGTATGTGAATGTTTATCTGTGAGCCTTGAAAAATAAAGATTATTCACACACACACACACACACACACACACACACACACACACACACACACACACACACACGTCTAATATCTTGTCTAATAATACTTATATTGAAAAGACGTTAGATCAAAAGAACGAACGAATACGCGTGCATATTTTAGCGTGCGAGCGTGTGTACTTGCAGAGTCAATACGCACAGTGCAAGTATGAATTGTGCAGTTTTGAATTCCAGACTCCATTACCTTTCACCCACCCACACGAAACTTCCCCCCCCCCCCCTCTGCTCCCCCCCCCCCCCCCCCCCCCACACACAACACACACACACGTGTACGTGGATGCATGTGCCTTTGCATAAACTATGCATAGGATGAATGCCGTACTCCAATACCGTTCCACTCTATTGAGCATGAAAGTTACTCATCCATACAACACTGTTGTCAGTGTGATAATAGTATAGTTGGCTGCTTAAAGGTAGTCTATATGTACAGCGTTTTAATCATACATTCAAAAGGCGCCAAAAATAGTCCTTGGTGATGAGCACTGGGGCTTCACGGAGTGGGCGTGGCCAAGTGCCGTTGACCTCACGCTTAACCTCCGATGATGAAAACAGTTGATGCGGCTGGCAACAGAGCACCCATCTTCCCTCGCTGCCACCCCCCACTGTCCCTACACCACCCCCTCCTTCTCTTTCCCTCTGCTGTTGTTGCATCATTCGCATTGTTCCCATGATCAAAAAGTATAATCAGGATCAGCAGGCCAAGATGCATGGCCGCCGTAGAGGCAAATACCGAGCGAGACTGTCGATGATTACTCTCTCTCTCTCTCTCTCTCTCATGCACTTGGTGGATTATCGTCAAATAATCTCCCTTATATTCTCAACAAATTAGGCACTTCGCAAAATACCGTTATTATCAATGATTCTCTCTTAGGCGGTGATTGACTAGACAGGAATGACTTTCACTTTTAATTAACTAGCTATTGTCAAAAAGGGACAACAACGTCTGTATTTTCTGAGGAAACTGAACTCATTTTTGTAGACAAAAAGATTCTTTCCTTGTTTTACAAGTCTTACATAGAGAGTGTTCTAAGTTTTGCTTTCATTTGTTGGTACAATAACCTTAGTGTTAAAAACAAGAATGGCCTGCAGAGAATTGTAAGAATCTGCTAAAAAATAATTGGAAAAGAACAAAGAGATCTCATGTCGTTCTGCAATCAGCAGCTTGTACGCAAAGCCACAGCCATTTTGGCTGATCCTTCCCATGCTTTGTTTCCAGAATTTCAAATGTTGCCTTCGGAACGCCGTTTCAGTGACCCATCAGCAAAACTAACAGAAAAAGAAATTCTTTGTGCCAGTAAGATTGAATTCTGAATTCACAATGATGTTGACTACCTAGTTTTTACATTTCTCTGATTACTTGCCTGATTGTCATTGTTATGAGTGTAGTCAATACATATTATGTTGTGTGTGTGTGGGTGGGTGCGTGGGTGTGTGAAATAAGTCTGTCTTCTAGTCAACGGTCTTAAAAACATGAATTCATATATTGGTGTATGGTGTGGGTGTGCGTGGGCGTGTTCGCACACACGTACGTGCGTTGGTACGTCTGCGATAATGCGTGCGTAAAAATAAGTTTTTATGTCTTCTACAAGGATAAACGTTTAAATACGTATATGGATAAACGTTTTACATACGTACATGATCAAAAGTTTTAATACGAAATGGATAAACGTTGTACATACGTACATGGATAAACGTTTTACATACGTACAACATAAACGTTTTAAATACGTACAGGGATAAACGTTTTACATACGTAGAACAAAAACGTTTTACATACGTACAAGGATAACGTTTTAACATTCGTACAGAATAAATGTTTTACATATGTACATATTAAAACGTTTTACATACGTACAGGGATAAACGTTTTAAAAACGTACAAGGATAAACGTTTTACATTCGTACAGAATAAATGTTTTACATATGTACATATTAAAACGTTTTACATACGTACAGGGATAAACGTTTTAAAAACGTACAAGGATAAACGTTTTAAATATATACAAGGATAAACGTTTCACATACGTACATGGATAAACGTTTTACATACGTACATAAATAAACGTTTTACATACGTACATGGATAAACGTTTTATCGACGTACATGGGTAAACGTTTTACACATTTTCAGGATAAACGTTTTACATTCACAGAGAGGGAAACGTTTAATATACGTACAGGATAACCGTTTTACACATGTATATGGATAAAAGTTTTACATGCATGGATAATCGTTTTACATGCGTACATGGATAAACGTTTTACATGCGTACATAGATAAACATTTTACATGCGTACATGGATAAACATTTTACATGCATATATGGATAAACGTTTTACTTACGTACAGGATAAACGTTTTACATACGTACAGGATAAACGTTTTACATACTTACAGGATAAACGTTTTACATACATACAAGATAAATGTCTTATATACGTTCATGTAAAACGTTTTACATACGTACGTAGATAAACATTTTACATACGTACAGGGGAAACGTTTTACATACGTACAGAAAGAAATGTTTTACATACGTACAGGATAAACGTTTTACATACGTACAGAAAGAAACGTTTTACATAAATACATACATAGAAAAAGAAACGTTTTATATACGTACAAGATAAACGTTTTACATACGTATAGGATAAACGTTTTACACACGTAGAAAGAGAAACGTTTTACATACGTACAGGTGTAAACGTTTTACATACGTATAGGATAAATGTTTTACATATGTACATGGGTAAACGTTTTACATGCGTACTGGGGTAAACGTTTTACATACATACAGGATAAACGTTTTACATACATACAGGGGTAAACGTTTTACATACATACAGGATAAACGTTTTACTTACATACAGAATAAACGTTCTATACACACGTACATGGATAAACGTTTTACATACGTACAGAAAGAACCATTGTACAAGTGACTATTAAAACTCCAATTTGAAGTAACTTGTAGATTTCAGGCTAAGGGCAATTTAGCTAAAGTTTTCATGGAATTTTTATTTATAGATATAAGAAGTCTTGTTAATAATGAAAGAGTGTTGCAGTTGTTGCTGTTCTTTTATTATCAATGTTATGGAATTGAATTAGTGAATTTGAAGAGGAATATAGTTAAGGTATCACTCATAAGCCCGTACTAGCTGAATTTAGCATTGGTTAAATTTTGTGACTGGTACAGTGAGAGTGTGTGTTGTTGCTTTACACATAAAAGTTGGCTAGATTCATGAGACTTTTACTATTGGATGTTCATGTGAGAAGTGGAATTTTTTGAATAAGTAACTATTTGATGTGTGTATCATGTTGAGATTAAGTTTGTGAATTGCATTGATCAAAATATGGATGTGGATTTGGTAACAGAGTTATTAGGATAGACTACTATGGCAAATTTGAATTGAGATAAGAGTTGACTGCTAAAACTAAAAGAGTTGAAGACTTGAAGGTTAGACTTGAATGTAGTAAAGGACTAGGCCTAGCTAGGCCCTTGTAGTAATTGCCCTGCTAAAAGTAGGCAGTTGAACATAATATAAATGTGGCTTGGAGTATGGTTAGTCATTTGTGTCAAAAGTGATTAATTTGTATGTGGGTTTTGTGACACACTAGATTGTGCCTGCTCTGTCTCTGCCCTCCCCCCCCCCCCCCCCCCCCCTCCCCCTCTCTCTTGTGCTACAATATCCATGGATATGATACTATTATAGGGACCATGTTGTGAAAAATGTTAGTATAGACCAGTTCTGTGGACATTATATAGGATAATGTCAGTTGAGAGTATTGAGGAAAGGGTTTTCCTGGTCGTTTTGTAGTTTGGGTTGTCTATTTCCAGTTCTATACTCTCTATATTGGTTTCCTATGATTAACTTGGTATTTTGGTATGAGTGATGAAAGGAATATGGTTTTCTTACATTCGGCTAGACGACAATATTATAGCTATTTGCTGCTGTGTGCTTTTCATCAATGGTGTGCCTAGTTAAATATGGATAAAGTAGCTGTTTCAGGTGTGTGTTGTTGTGTAGATGAAACAATAAAAAGTGTTACCATAACACCCCTGTGTGGCCTCATCATCATTCCTTGAGTTGTGGTGTGCCAGTGTCCTAACATCCCCTCCCCAGAACCTTCCTTAATAATAATAATTAAAACAAAACAAAACGATAATAACAGTAAGAAGAAAGAAGAAGAAGAAAGAAGAAGAAGGAAGAAGAAGAAGAAGAAAAAAAGAAGAAGAAGAAACACACCCCCCCCCCCCCCCCCCCACCCTGAAAAAACCCAAAACAACAAAACAAAAAACCCAACAACAAACAAACAAAAAAAAACACCACCACCACCACAACAACAACAACCCCCCCCCCTCCCACACACAAATAAACAAACGAACAACCAACAACCAAACAAAACCCCCCCAAAATACTAGGTATTCATTTGTTATCATTGACAATACTGTCGTAAGGAAATTCATCATCCCCTTTTTTACTAGCGAACAGTATCATCACTTGTCCCTTTTTAAATGGGCTTTTTAACATTTCAAATCCTTTAAATATCAACAAACAAAAAAAGCAATTAAACAAATAAAAATGATAATAAAAACCCCAATACAAAAATAACACAATCGCCCATCACCATAAGAGCAACAATACGAAATAAACAAAAAGCAATGGAAAAGGAAGGAGGAATTCCGGGGGGGAGAAAAAAACAACAACAACAAACAAACAAACAGAAAATCATAAATAAATTCGCAAACAACCAAAAACCCCCAACAGGGTTTTTCGTTTTTTCCGAAGATAGCCCTTGTGTGCTGATGGAGCAGGTGACAAAATTTAAAAACTGCAACCCCGGGGGACTGGATGAAAAAGCACCGGTGCTTATTCTATTACCCTCAATAAAAAAGAATGTTTATCTAACAAAAAAATAAATAGCGTGTGCAGAGGAGCGAATTTATAAAACCCCCTTTTTTGCCACTGTCACCATTGCCACAGTGTTGATGACAAACGATAATAGCGATAATGATGTTGATGATGATGATGATGATGATAGAAGACGATGGTGATTTGATGCCCGTTTCCCCCAACACTACCACTACAACATCCCAAACAAAATAATAACAAGGGTTTAAAAAAATGAAAGAAAAAAAAAAAAATAGGGCGTCTGGAGATACCCCAGCACCTGATTGTACCAAATAATTAGGGTACATATTTTTTTTTTTATTTATCACGATGACGAACTTCGTATAAAATGGGAGGGGGGGGGGGGGGGGGGGGGGGTGGGGGGGGGGGGGGGGGGTTTGGTAATATGTTAAGGGCAGGTCAACGGGGGAAACAACTCCTCCCTATTCTGGAACTTCCTGTAAAGAAAAAAACAACAAACAAAAAAAAAGCAACCCCCTCAAAAAAAACAACAGCAACAAAAACAAAACACAACAAACCAACCAAACAAACCACCCCCTTTCGATGGACTAAAACCCAGGTCCCGTGTGCGAACGCACGCAGAACATCTTGCGAACACGTTAAATCCTTCTGTTTTCGTAAGAGAGGCCATTGGTCCGGGGAACAGATGACGAAAGTACAAAAACGCATACATATGGGGACTAGAAAAAAATGCA
This sequence comes from Rapana venosa, assembly GCA_028751875.1. Lineage (NCBI taxonomy): Eukaryota > Metazoa > Mollusca > Gastropoda > Neogastropoda > Muricidae > Rapana > Rapana venosa. The sequence goes on along the minus strand of CM054137.1, from coordinate 75,523,318 downwards.
CAAATGCTTTTTCCATTACCCGATGTAAAAGAAAAATTAAAAAAAACAAAAACAACAACCACCTCCTCTTCTGCCAATACACAGCCTGCACATCCCTGCAAGACGACGATTTTTTTAAATTTAAACCCTGAAAATTTCTCATTGTCGGGTGGGCATGCGAATCCAACCGGGGTTTTAAAAAAACGAGTTCGATCCGGGCCATTACTTGGATTTAAAATTCAAGTCATGGTGTGAAAACTTTTGATTACTTCCGTGCTTTATCCTTCATGCTTTATCCTATCAGTTTTTGCGCCCTAAGATGTCGTTAACTGGATTTCGTCACTAACGGGCAAACCCAGTCAGAAACTAATTTGATTTTTTTTTTTTTTGGCCATCACTCGTTTTCTATCAACAAACAGAACACCGACAAAAAGATATTGCAGAAAAAAACTCAAATCAAGACTGCATAAAGGGGTAAAACGGGTATTCCTAATTTTCCCGGGGAATCTGGGGAAGGGGGTTAAAAAAAGAAAAATTTTTTTAGCCCATAAAATGTACCTGCTTTTGTTACTGGGGAAATATGCGAAGTGGCATAAGGCTACCCAAATTCATAACTGCCCGTACTTAGAAGTAAGCTACGGAAAAGTATTTTATGTCGACTGCACTATTAGGTCCCGGTAGATAGTGGTCAGAACCCCGCCTGTCACGGGAAGACCGGGGTTAAATTTTTTTCCCCCCCGGGGGGCTTTTTTTTTTTTTTCCTTCTTTTTTTTTTTTTTGGGGTTGTTTATTATTTTTCGTTTAAAAAAAACCCTTTTTAAAAGGGCCCATAATTTTTGTGCCTTGATTTTTCTTGTTATAGTTTTTTTTTGTTTTTTTTTAAAATTTTGTAAAAACGGACAAAAAAAAGGGTATTGCCTGGTTATTGTGCAGCGATTTTTTAGTAATTAATATTTTTAGGGTGGGTTTTTGGAAAAATTGTGTGAGGGGAGTGTGTGTGTGGTGGTGTGGTGTGTGTGTGTGCTTCTTTGTTTTTTTTTGGGAAGGGTGGTTAGGGGTAACCCCTGTTAAAAAACGAAAAAGCCGGGTCGAAGTGTGCGGTGGTTCGAACCCCGTTTGGGCCAAAACTTTTCCCCCATCCATGGACCATGAGTGGTTTCTGGGCGTTCTTTCGAAGGGACGATAAACCCGAGGCCCGTGTATTAAAAAAAAAAATTTTCGCGCCGTAAAAAACCCCGGCAACAAGGGAGTTGTCCCTGGAAAAAATTCTTAGAAAAAAACCACTCTTATGGGAAACAAAGCAGTTGCAGAAAAAAACCAAAAAAAAAAAAAGAAAAAAGGCGGCGCTGTTTTTGTGGCGACGCGCCCCCCCCGGGGAAGAGCCCCAATTTTCACGCAGAGAATCTCGTGACTTAAAGTGGTATAAAGAAAAAAAAATAAATAAATGAAAATGAAATGCAACAATTTTTTGTGTTTTTTGTTTTTTTTTTAAACATCCTGTCCCTTTGCTTAGGGGGTTTTTGAACACTTTGTCACTTTTCTACCGACACAAGGGCCTACTCCCCCCGAAAAAAGCAGAGTTTTAACGTTCCCCAAATGTTCTGGGTGCGTTCGACACGGGCCTGGCTTTGCATTATTGAAGGACTTTGATCCACAAACAATGTTTTGGGGGTAATTAATTAAAAACCCAAACAAAAAAAGAAAGAAAACCACACACACACCCCCCACACACACACGAAAATCAAGAACAAAAGAATAACATAACAAATAAAAGGGGGCAAAGAAAAGAAAAAAAGCCCCCCCCGGGGGGATTAAAACCCCGGGTCTCCCGCGTGCAGGCGGGATACTGACCACTATACTACCGAGGAGTGATTGACAGGGTCTTATTATTATAAAACAAACACGCAGTTCTATGGAGGTTGTGTGTGGGTTGTGTGTGTGTGTGTGTTTTGGGTGTGTGTGTGTTTTGTGTGTGGTGGTTTTGTTGTTGTGTTGTTTTCGGGGATAAGGGGAAAAAAGACTTATGTGCTTTTTTTGGTTTTTTTTTTTTCAAACATCCATGCCAGTGGCTTGGGGTTTAAGTTTTTTTTATCCATTCCCCCCACACAAAAGGGGCACATTCCGAAAACAGAATGGGTTTTTAAGTGTGGCGCAAAATTTTCCGGTTGTTCGCCAGGGATTTGGGGTTTATTTGTTTGAGGGCCTGTGATCTAGGGCAATGTTTTATGGTAAGTGTAAGTAACAAAACAAGAAAGAAAAAACACACACACACACACACACACACACAAACCACACACACCACACAACACCACACCCACAAAACACAAAAGTATAAGAAAAAATAAACACACCACACACACACACCACACACACACACAAAACCCCACCCAAATCAAGAGAGAAAACGTTAAAATCTTTTCCCCGTTTTTAGAAGAGTAGGCCATTGGTCCGGTGGAAGGGTTGCAACTTTTCAAAACTGCATAACACGGGGAAGATGTTAATTTTTAAAAAAATTTTTTAAATTATTTCCCGAAAATTTTTGAAATTTGAAAAAGAAAAAAATAAAACAAATCAAGACAAGAAAATACACATAAAAAAAATTAAAAAAGCCCCCCCGGCGGGGAAATTGAACCCCCCGGGCTCCCGCGTGAAGGCGGGGATACTGACCACTATACTACCCAGGGTTTTACAGAAGACATCATCATTTTTATAACATCAAAATGTTTTCTCCCCTCTCCCCTCTTTCCTTTCTCTCTCTCTCCTTTCTCTCTCCCTCTCTCCTCCTCTCTCTCTCTCTCTCCCTTTTCTCTAAAATGCAGGCCTATTTTAAAAGGGGGGTTCGCTACAGAATCCAACAAAGAAAAAATTGGGTAGACAAGTTTTGACTCCCTATGAACTGTCCTTTAGAATCAGGGAAATTTTTCTTACTAGGGGGTTTAATATTGACCTAGCAAAAGTAAACAAACCAAAGGACCCAAATTATTAACTCATTCAATCTTACCAAATTTTAATTTACCCCCCAAGAGTCACACAAATTCTAACACAAATTGATCACTCATGTATCAGCCCAAAAAAACCTAGAAACTTTCCCCGTAACAACTGTAGCGACCCCTACCCAGCTGTACCACTGGTCAAAAAAAAAGGGAAAAAAAATTCCTAAACCCCGGGCCATAAAACATAATATTTGTTCTTTTGAAAAATTTTTTGAGCAGTTTTCTTACTAAGTTTAAACATTCATGCTCCGGAAACCAAATCTGATCCCGACCCGGCCCTTTATTTTGGGGTAAAAGTTTTTTTTTGAAATCTATAACAAACTGCCCCATTAAAACCAAAGGGTCAAAAATGTCCGCAAACCACCTTGGTTTACAAGGAACTAAAGAAGATGCTATTTGAGATTTCTTAAAAGAAAATATATTTATGGGGGGCAAACAAAATTTAAAAAATGCCATAAACCACAAAAAAGGGGAGAGAAAAGGAAATTTTTCCAAAAATTACTTTCACCAAACAAAATTTTAAAGACGTATGGAAGGCAACAACAAATAAAAAATAAACAATTGCTTCCCAAAACAACTAATTAAAGATATTCTGCTGAAAAAAAAAAACAAACACTTTAAATAATATTTCTTCTAACATAATTAAAAATGATAATCGAAGTCCCCAAAGATCCAAGAATAAACAATTCTGCAAGAAAAGCGTTTTCCCCAAAACTCCACATACCATTCAATCTTTTTCTGAGGCTACAAATTTCCTGATCACCTCAAACAATCAAGTACGCGTGGTCTTTTATGGAATAGATGGCAGTATGAAACTCTCGCTCCCTTTTTACAGAAACTCTGACAATACTATAGCTTTGTCTTCATAAAACTATTTCCCCCAACCCTTAAAACTGCTAAGGGGATTCCCACCCAACTCTATTTTTTCTTACCTTTTAAAAACCTGGAAACAATATGAATAAAACCCTGTCCTCATTAGTTAAAAAAATTTCTTACCCAAACCCGTCTGGGGTTTAGAAAAAAAACACTCGTGCCAACGGCAATAACTAGTTTGTAGACAATTGTGTCAAACATTTAAAACAAAAATTTTGTGGGTATTTTTTGTAGATTTCAAAAAAGCATTTGTAAAAAGACCCAAGACTTTTTC
>CM054137.1:75486699-75514199 GCA_028751875.1 Rapana venosa | reverse complement strand
GATTTGAGTGATTTGATGGGTTTGGTGATCTCTTCTTGGTAGGGGGCGGTGTTGATGCCAAGGATTTCAATAGGTTGGGGGATGTCAGGCGGCATGGGTGGGTGCAGGTCTGTTGAGCGTTTCTTTGAAGTGCTCTGCCCATCTTGCTCTCTGGTCCTCTCACCTGGATGGGTAATTGCCATTCTTATCTTTGACAGGGCAAACTTGGGGTTTTTTGTTTTTTCTGAGAGAGTTCTCGTGTTTTCGTACAGTTTTTCCCTTTATATTTCTTTGGCCTGCTGCAGTCTCTGGGTTCCCGAGTCGTTCCTCAATGAATTTTCTTGTCTTTCTTGCTTTCTCTTTATTGCCGGTTTTTGTCCAGTGCATGCTTTTCAGTTCCTGTTTTTTTCCTTGATTTTGTGGTTTGGTTGATCTGATCTTTCAGCTGTTCTCTCGGTGATCAGTGGGCCCTTTTTTCTGTTGTTAGCCCCTCCTTTTGTATTTTCTTGTTTCTTTCCCATACTGTTTGGATGTTTTCTTCCAGGTCTCACGGTTTGACTCTGCCATTGCTCTTCGACTATTCCTCTGGGAGCTGGGGAAAGCCAAAACTTGAAGTTGTTCTCAGTTCGAGCCGAATTCTTCTATTTTTCTCTTTCCTTCAGGCTTTGCACATTGAATTGTGTGATGGTCTTCCTGCCCGGTCGATGTAGGGCTTTGAGCTTGGTCTTGAGGATGGCAACAACAGATGATGGGTTTGTGCTGCATTGCTCCCCGCTTCACCCTGACATCATGCAGGCTCCTTCTCCACTTTCGCCGATGGGATTTTGGTCAATCTGGTTTTCTTTTTGTCTTTTGCCACGGGGGAAGGTCCATGTGGTGGTTTTGGACTTTCTTGTGGGGGAAAGATGGTGCCTTCCAATGACCAGGTCGTTAACATGAAAATTCTGTAAAGTTTTTCCATTTTCATTTTTGTTTCTCAGTGCCATGTCTGCCCCTGATCATTCTTGTTTGTGGTTTGTCTGTCCCCACTTTGGGATTCATGTTCTCCCATTAGTATTTTAGATCCCTCTTTGGTGTTTGTCCATGATGGTCTGGACTTGTTCGAAGAATTTTTTTCTTCTAAATCTGCTGTTTTTTTGGGCGTTAGCACTGAACGATGGTAACCTTTCTGCCTTTTGAGTTGAAACTGCTGTAGGATCCGTGGTGACACTGGTTCCCGGACAGCAGTGCTTGTTTTTGCTTCAGGTTTTCATCAGCAGCGCTACTCCATGTGTGTGGGGCTGGCCTTCTTCCTGTCCCGAGTAGATGATAGTGTCTCCACTCGCAAGCTTTGTCTGCCCGGTTCCATTCCATCTGGTCTCGCACAGGCCAAGGATCTTTAGGTTGTACCTGTGCATTTCTTACTCACCTGTGCTGTTTTACCGGTTTCATACAGGGTTCTGAATTTTCCAGGTCCCTTTTCCTGGTTGTTGACTTGGTTGTTAAAAGAGTTGTCGGCGCACTGGCTTCCGAAGGCTTTCACCAGCACGCGTCATAGGCTCTACCCGAGAGGACTCTTCCCCAACCCTGTCGACTCGTATGGGGGTATCGTTGCAGTTTCAGTAACGAGTGGTTTTTAAGTGAAGGGTCGTTAGCCCAATGCACAACCCCCAACCTGGGGACCGGGTGCATCGTTTAGTCTGGCTCTCTCCCCCAGACCTGTTGAGCATGGTGAACCTGCCAGAGGCCCCAAGCCCCCGCCCACATAGCTCTGGGGGTCATTGAAGCACGCAAGCCCTCCCACCACGACAAGGTGATACACCATCGGGACAGAAGCACTTATGTGCTTTTTAAAAATTATTTATTTTTTTTAAACCAATCCCAGTGTACATGCGGTTTTGAAAATTTTGCCATCCATTCCCACCAGCACACAAAGGACTACTTTTTCCCAAAAAACGGAATGGGTTTTAATGTGTGCGCATATGTTCTGCGTGTGTTCGCAAAACGGGGCTTGGGTTTATAGTCTGATCGAGGGACTGATCTACTGGCAATGTTTAATGGTAAGTGTAAATAACAAAACAAGCAAAAGAAAAAACACACCACACACACACACACACACACACACACCACACACACACACACACACACAAAAAACAAAAAATATAAGATAAAATAAACACACACCACACACACACACACACACACCAAATCACAGAGAGAGAAACGTTAAAATCCGTTCGGCTTTTCAGAAGAGTAGGCCATTGTGTACCGGTGTGAACGGATGACAACAATTACAAAAACTGCATACACACGGGGACTAGATGTAAATTAAAAAAAAAAACAGATGAGTACTTATTCCAATATCCTCGAATTAATGACATTTGAAAAAAATAAAAATAAACAAAGCAAATCAAGGTAGAAAACAAAACTTTTAAAACACATAAAAAAAAATTAAAAAAAGCCTCCCCGGCGGGGAATTGAACCCGGTCTCCCGCGTGACAGGCGGGGATACTGACCACTATTACTACCGAGGACATGGCAGTAGACGATCATCATTATTATAACAGTATCAAACAGGTAGTTCTCTCTCTCTCTCTCTCTCTCTCTCTCTCTTCTCTCTCTCTCTCTCTTTCTCTGTGTGTGTGTGTGTGTGTGTGTGTGTGTGTGTGTGTGCGCGCGTGTGTGTGTGTTTGTTTGTGTGTGTGCGTGTGTGTGTGCGAGTGTGTGTGTGTGTGTGTGTGTGTGTGTGGTGTGTGTTGTTTTCGAGGATAATGGAATAAGCACTTTTGTACTAAATTTTTTTTTTTACATCCATTCCCATTGTGCATTCGGGTTTGAAGATTTTTGTCATCCATTCCCACCAGCAGAATGGACTACTTTTCCTAAAGTGCATGGGTTTTAATGTGTGCGCAATATGTTTGCGTGTGTTCGCACACGGGGCTTGAGTTTATAGCCCGATTGAGGACTGTGATCTATGGCAATGTTTAATGGTAAGTGTAAGTAACAAAACAAGCAAAAGAAACACACACACACACACCACACACACACACACACACACACACACACCACACACACACACACACACACACACACCAAATCACAGAGAGAGAAACGTTAAAATCCGTTCGGCTTTTCAGAAGAGTAGGCCATGTGTACGTGGGAACGGATGAAAACATTTACAAAACTGCATACACACGGGGACTAGATGTAAATTTTAAAAAGCAGATGAGTACTTATTCATTATCCTCGAAATTAATGAAATTTGAAAAAGAAAAAAAAGATAAAGCAGATCAAGGCGCAAGGGCAAAATACACATAAAAGATATTGAAAAAGCCTCCCGGCGGGGAATTGAACCCCCGGTCTCCCGCGTGGGCAGGCGGGGATACTGACCACTATTACTACCGAGGACATGGCAGAAGACGATCATCATTATTATAACAGTACAAACAGGGGATATATATATATTTTATCTCTCTCTCTTCTCTTTTCTTCTCCTCTCTCTTCCCCTTTTTTTCTTTTCTTTTCTCTCTTTTTGTGTTTGTGTGTTTTTGGGGGTTTGTGTGTGTGTGGTGTGTGTGTGTGTGGAGGGTTTTTTGTGTGTGTGTGTGTTTTGTGGTGAATGTGTGAATTGTGTGTGTGGAATGTGTGGGTGGGAGTGTGTTTTGGGGTGAGTGTGTGGTGAGAGAGAGGAGTGTTGTGTGTGTGTGTTTCTTTCCGTTCCCTTTTGAGTTGAAAAGCATATATTTTTATTATGCCCAAAAGGAGAACACCACAACCAAAAAAGATTACATCATGGTGAAAAAACGGTTTCAGTCTAGCGTTACATGCACAGACACAAGTTTTCCGGGGCGACATAGGGGAGTGATCCGATCTTGTGTGATGATTTCGATAGTCTAAAGAAAATCACAAGCGGAAAAAATCAGGTCAAAATTTTTACCTCGAGAAGCTGAAGGCCCAGGGTATTAGAAATTTTTTAAGCAAGGATAGGTGGAAAGTTTGCAGCACTCACTGTGATAGACTCAGACATAGATACACTGACGAATAGTTTCAATACAGCGGTGACTGAAACAGCAAACGAGCTTCTTGGCAAACGCCGACCAGTCAAAAAAACCATGGGTCACACCTAACATCCTACAACTATGCGACAAGCGTAGAGAGTTGAAGAAAAAGAAAAATGAAACAAAAGAAAGAGCAGAACAATATAGGGCAGTCAACAAAGAATCAGGAAGTCCATGACGGAGGCAAAAGAGAAATGGATCGGTGAACAGTGCCAAGACATTGAAGAGAACATCAAGAAAAACAATAGCAAGAAAGCATATCAGCTGGTGAAAGACCGACTAGCACGAAAACAGAGAAAAGGTTTAAACAATCCAAGACAAAAATGGGAAGAGTCTCACTGACGACAGGTATTCTGAACAGATGGACAGAATACTGCTCCGACCTGTATAACTATAGAACCGCAGGAGATCCAGAAGTCCTTAATGTACCGAAAGCAAAAGACACAGGACAGTCACCCTACCCTCCGAGAGAAGAAGTGGAAACAGCAGTCAGATCGCTGAAAAAGGGGAAGTCAGCAGGGGCTGACAACATTCCAGCTGAGTTGGTCCATGCTGGAGGGAAGCCATGATCAGCGCCCTACTAAGAATCTGCAACAAGATCTGGCAGACAGGAAAATGGCCAACACCATGGACGCAGCTCACTCATCATCACCCTCCCCAAGAAGGAAATCTACAACAATGCCATAATTACCGCACAATCAGCCTCATAGTCACCCAAGCAAGGTCATGCTGCAGATAAATATTGAATAGACTGAAGCCACAAGCAGAGACCATCATTGCTGAGGAACAAGCAGGTTTCAGAGCAGGGTGCAGCACAACAGAACAGATATTCAACCTCAGAATACTATGTGAGCGGTACCTTCAACATCAACAAGACCTATACCACGTATTTATCGATTTTAAGAAGGCATTTGACAGGGTGTGGCATGCAGCTTTGTGGGCAACCATGAATTTGTACAGCATCAATGCAAACCTGATCAGAGTCATCAAACAGCTGTACAGCGAGGCCACCAGTGCATTGTATACAACAACAACATTGGAGAATGGTTTCGAACAACAGTTGGAGTAAGGCAGGGCTGTCTACTCTCACCCACTCTTTTCACATCTTCCTTGAGAGAATCATGGCTGATGCACTGGAACTCATGAAGGATCAGTCAGCATTGGTGGCAGAACGATCACAAACTCCGCTTCGCAGATGACATTGATAGATAGCAGGATCAGAAAAAGAGCTTGCCAGCCATAACAGAACACTGGATAAGGCCTCCAAAACATACCGGCATGGAAATCAGTGCAGAGAAGACCAAACTGATGACTAATAACACCAACGGCATTAGCACTGATATCAGGGTTAATGACCAGAAGCTGGAAACAGTTCAAAGCTTCAAGTACCTGGGAGCCATTGTATCCGACCAGGGATCAAGCCAGAAGTAGTATGCAGGACTGCACAGACAATAACAGCTTTGTCAAAACTAAACACCATCTGGAGAGATAAGAATATCTCACTTATCTCCAAGATACAGACTAATGCGCTCCTTGTCATATCCATATTTCTGTATGCCTGTGAATCATGGACCCTGACTGCAGATTTGGAGAGAAGAGTACAGGAAGTGGAGAGAGATGCTTTCGGAGACTCCTTGGCATCTCCTACAAAGACCACATAAGCAACGAAAGCGTGCATAACAGAATCCAGCAAACCATTGACCCTATGAAAAAACCTTCTAACGATCGTGAACAAGCGTAAACTTAAATGGTATGGGCATGTCACAAGATCCCAAGGAATTACAAGACAGTTTTGCAAGGCACTGTCCAAGGAGGAGAAGAAGAGGCAGACCAAGGAAGAGCTGGGAGGATAACATCAGCGAATGGACAGCCTAGAACTCAACAAAACCCTGAGAAAGGCAGAACAGAGAGAGGAATGGAGGGAACTGGTTGCTGAGTCTTTGAGGGTGCCCCCACGGTCGTCAGACTACGGGACAGATATATATATATATATATATATATATATATATATATATATATATTATGCTTATTGGACCTGGGACCCTTTTCTAGGCTATAAATTATCTTGAGAATCTATCAGACATGGGATTTTGCTGACAAAAAGTGGAAATGTTCACTGAAAACAGAAAAAAAGAGGAAAAAAATGGGTAAAAAAGAGGAAAACCTGACTGGCACTTGTGGCAGTTACAAGAGTGCAAGTAATCACTTTTGACAGCTTAGACCGGGGCTCAATTCCCCGCCGGGGAGGCTTTTTTTTCCCCCTTGTCTGTTTTCTTTTTGGATTGGGTCTTTTTTTCGTTTCTTAAAAATCTCTTTACAAAGTCATAACGTTTTGTGCCATGATTTTTCATGTTGTATTTCTTCTTATTTTCTTAAATAAGGGCGGAAAAAAAAGAATCATTATGACTTTGCCTGTGTTATTGTGCATATACCAGTGCTTTTTAGTAATACTTTTTTGGGGGAGGTTTGGATAAAACTCTGTGTGTGTGTGTGTGTGTGGTGGTGTGTGTGCGCGCGCATGTGACTTAATTTAATGTGGATCAATGTAAGCAACCAAACAAGCGAAAGAAACACCCACACACCACACACACACACACACACACACACCACACACACACAAATACACACCACACACACACACTCTCACTCTCTCCTCTCTCCACACACAAACACACACACACACACACACACACAAAACCCACACACACACACACACAGAGCAAATAAAAGTAACAAAAGAATAACATATACAAATAGAAGGGGTAAAGAAAAAAAAAGCCTCCCCGGCGGGGAATTGAACCCCGGTCTCCCGCGTGACAGGCGGGGATACTGACCACTATACTACCGAGGACGTGTTACAACATGGGCATCATTATTACAACAACAAACACGCAGTTCTATTGTTACGCGCGCGCGCGTGCGTGCGTGCGTGTGTGTGTGTGTGTGTGTTTGTGTTGTTGTTGCTTTTCGAGGATAATGGAATAAGCACTTATGTGCTTTTTAAAAATTATTTATTTTTTAATCCAATCCCAGTGTACATGCGATTTTGAAGATTTTGCCATCTATTCCCACCAGCACACAGTAGACTACTTTTCCGAATAGCGGAATGGGTTTTAATGTGGGCGCAATATGTTCTGCGTGTTCGCACACGGGGCTTGGGTTTATAGTCTGATTGAGGGACTGTGATCTACTGGCAATGTTTTATGGTAAGTGTAAGTAACAAAACAAGCAAAAGAAACACACACACACACACACACACACACACACACACACACACACACACACACACACACACACACACCCCCACACACACACCAACAAGTTTTAAAAGCATTGAGCTTAAACCTGTAGATAATAGATACAACATTTCTATATTCATGTAAATTACGACATTTGATCTTATCAAAAGATAATACATGGGGTACATCATCACTCAGATAACTGGTACCTTGTAGCTTCTTTTTAAAGGTTTCCAAACATGCATTTTGTAAATGTTATAGCCCCCGTGGATGGATTAAAGGAAAATTTGCGCAAGACCCCTCCCCTTTTCGCCACCTTTTGCTATTTTTCAAATTTTTCATTTTAAAAAAAACCACAGTCGGGGTATCCCGCAAAAGGTAGACCAGTGCCCCTTTTTATAAAATGAATTAAGGGCATGTACTGTGGCAAATTTACCTTTATCTATTCTTTTACGATGAGAATCTGAAAAAACTTTACCTGCCTTCCAGTTCGTGCTTACAGCAAAATTCTAAACAAGACTTCCTCTAATGAACAAATTGTTTTGATAAGCCAACCCTATGTTTGATCCTTTAAAATGAGGGTAGCTTTAGTTTTATGAATTTTCAACGTTAATATTTTAATTTCATTTTTTTGTTCAGAAATTTTGTTTATGCTTTTTTTTCCCCTAAAATTTGTTTATTGCTATTGTTTAAATTTTGTCTTCCCCCCTCCTACTAACACCTCACCCACACACACACCCAAAAAACCACAACGACAGACAGACAGACCAAAAACACACACACCACAAAACCACACTTTCCCTCGAATCCTATTTTTTGAAGGACGTTAACTGAAAACACTTTTCACACAAAGTAAAAAGATAAAATAAAACAACCAACCACCACACCAAATCACAGAGAGAGAAAGTTAAATCCCCTTCCCCTTTTCGAAAATAGGCCCTTTTGTACCCGGTTGGGGAAAGGTTGACAACATTTAAAAAACTGATAACACGGGGTAAATGTAAATTTTAAAAAAAGCATAGTACTTATTCCTTATCCTCGAAAAAAAATGACATTTGAAAAAAAAAAAAAAAAACAAATCAAGGTACAAAAACAAAAATTTTAAATACAACAAAAGAAATTAAAAAAACCTACCGGCGGGGAATTGAAACCCCGGTTTTCCCGCGTGACAGGCGGGGATACTGACCACTATTACTACCGAGGACTTTGGGAGTAGACGATCATCATTTTTATAAAGTACAAACAGGTAGTTCTCTTTTCTCTCACGCCTCTCTCTCTCTCACGCTCTCTTCTCTTATCCCCCCCTTATCCCCCCCCCCCCCCCCCCCCCCCCCCCCCGTACACTGTGTAAGTGAAGTTTTATTGCTATAGGCTTTATTTTTTTTATTTTCTATATTTCTTAAGGGGGGGACTGATGAAAAAAAACACAGGGGGCTTATTATTACCCGAAATAAAAGAAATTTTTCATTGTCATTGTCTTCTCTGTGTGTGTGTGTGTGTGTGTGTGTGTGTTTTTGTGTGTGTTTTTCCCCTTCCTTATGGGGTCTAATCATCTCCCTCTCCTGTTTTTCTCTCTGTCTCTCTTCTTTTCTTCTGGGTTTTTTGTGTGTGGGTGGGTGTGTTTGTGTGTGTGTGTTTTGGTTTCTTCCCCTTTCCTTTTTGGGGCATGAATAGCATTCTCTCTGCCCGTTCTCTCGTCTCTCTCTGCTGTTTTCTGTCTGTCTGTCTGTCGTCTGTTGTCTGTCGTCTGTCTGTCTGTCGTCTGTCTGTCTGTTGTTGTCTGTCTGTCGTTGTCTGTCTCTCTCTCTTCTCTCTCTTCTTATAAATATTATAAAAAAATGCTTTTCACTGGGACCCCTTTTTTGGGTAAAAATTGTCTTGGAATCTATCAGACTGGGGTTTTGCTGACAAAAGGGTTATGTTTTACTGAAAAAAGAAAAAGAGGAAAAAAATTTGGGGAAAAAAAAGGGAAAACCCGATGGCACTTGTGGGATTTACAAAAATGCACCGTCCATCACTTTTGCAGCTTAGACCGGGGTTCAATTCCCCGCCGGGGAGGCCTTTTTTATTCCCCCCTTATTTGTATGTTTTGGATTGGTCTTTTCTCGTGGCTTAGAAATCTCTCTACAAAGTCATAACGTTTTGTGCCATGATATTTTCATTTGTATTTCTTCTTCTTTTTTCTTAACAAAAGGCGGTAAATAAGAAATCATTATACTTGCCTGTGTCCTGTGTATATTCCAGTGATTTTATTAATACTTTTTTTTGGGGGAGTTTGGATAAAAATCTGTGTATGTGTGTGGACTTATTTAATTGGATTAATGTAAGCAACCAAGCAAGCGAAAACACCCACACACCCACACCACACACACACAGAGCAAAATAAAGTAACAAAAGAATAACATATACAACTAGAATGGTCAAGAAAAAAAAAAAGCCTCCCGGCGGGAAATTGAACCCCGTTCTCCCGCGTGACAGCGGGGAACTAACACTATACTAACGAGGACTGATTGAACAGGGGGCAATCATTGTTATAACACAAACAACAGTTCTAGTGTAAACGCACGCGCGCGCGCGCCAACAAAAAACACGCATTCTATTGATACGGCAAGCGCGCGCGCGCCGCAGCGCGTGAGTGTGAGTGTGTGGTGTTGGTGTGTGTGTGTGTGTGTGTGTGTGTTTAGTGTTGTGTGTTGCTTGTTTCGTAGGATAATGGAATAAGCACGTTATTTTGACTTGACTAACTTGTCTATGCCTCATGGTCCATGGGGAACATAGGCTGCAACAACACCCTCCAACGAACACGGTTTTGGGAGATCCTCTTCAGCTCGGCCCATGTAATTCCGCTGCCTTCGTTCCTTCGTCAACAACTTCAGCGCCAGTTCTGTTGGTCGACCAACTTTCCGCTTCCCTTGTTGGATTCCAGTCAAAGGCCTTCTGGTGACATTTGACGCAGGCTTGCGGAGTGTATGTGCCGATCCATCCCACTTCCTTTGTTTTAATGATGGACTCCAATGAGTTTGTCTGTCCTGTCCCACAGTTGTTTGTTTGGATATGACTTCCCGCCACCTGAAGTTTGAGGATGGACCTGAGAGCATTTGATGAATAAGACTGGAGTTTGTGGTGTTGGTTTTTGTTACCCGCCAGGTTCTGAGCATAAAGTAGGACCGATTTGACATTGTGTTGTAGATACCAAGCTTAAGTTTGAAATGAGAGTCTGTTGACCTCCAAAATGGCGAAGGGAGTGAAGGGCGTGACGGGCTTTGGTTGATTCGCACTTGATGTCTTTCATCTGTTTCCCCCAATCATACTGACGGACACTGCCCAGAAAATAAACTTCAGCCTTCTTTGATGGTTTCTTCTTGCTGCAGTCGCACTGGGTCATGAGTTTTTAGTATGTTCACACCCGATGAACTCCGGTCTTCCCGATGTTAATTGGAGGCCATTCTTTCAGCATCGTCAGCAACACGACAAGCTTTCTCTTGGCGTCATGTTGCCTGTGGGGAGAGAAGGCATGATGTCATCTGCGAAGCCAGGTCTTTCCCGCTTGCTTCATGAGGTCCACTGTATGCCGGTTCTCCTGCCTGCTGTGGCGTTGCCGCATTAAATCCGTCAACCACCAACAGGAAGATGGTTTGCACAACAGACAGCCCTGACGAACACGTCTGTACTGAGAAGGCTCCGTCCAGATTTATCCCTTCATGGATGACTTGACAGGTGGCATCTTCATATAGCTGCTGGCTGATGGGATGAACTTTGGTTGAAAGCCATAGTGATGCATCAGTTTCCAAATGACATCTCGTCGACGCTGTCAAATGCCTTCTGGAAGTTTGACAAAAGATGAATATAGGGGGGTCTGCCACTCCCGGGACTGCTCAATGATGATGCGCTGGTGGCGATTTTGTCTGTGCATGATCTGTCTGCCTAAAGCCTGCCTGTTTCATCCCAAGTGTCTTGTCCATTGGCCTGTCATCAGTCTGTCTAGCATGAATTCTTGTCATTACTTTCCCTGGATGGACAGTAGCATGCGCCTCTCCAGTTTTGTTGCAGGAGGACAATGTCCCTTTCTTTGGCAGCCTTAACGAGAAGGCTTTCTTCCAGTCTTCTGTACACTCTCTTGCTCCAGATCTTTATAGATGGGTATAAACTCTCAGTGGCAGTTTGAATGTCCGCCTCCAGTGCTTCTCAGGTAGGTATACCGTCCTGGGCCTGCTGCTTTGCCTATTTGGTGATTTGATGCTTTGGTGATCTCATACCCTTGGTAGGTGGTCCGGTGTATTGATGGCCAAGGATTTAATAGTGGGGGATGTCAGGCTGCATGGGTGGTGGCGTCGGTTGAGCGTTTCTGAAGCTGCTCTGCCCCTCTTGCTTCTGTCCTCCTCACCAGGAATGGTATGCCAATACATATCTTTGACAGGGCAGCTAGGTAGTTTTTTTATCCGAGAGAATGTTCTCGTGATCTCGTAACAGTCTCTTTCATATTCTTTGGCCTGCTGCATTCTCTGCTTCCAAGGGAAAAGGTCAGTTCCTCAATGAATTTTCCTCCTTGTCTCTTCTTGCATTTCTCTTTACTGCCCGGTTTTTGTCCAGTAGCATGCTTGCAGTTCCTGTTATCTTTTCTTGATTTTTTGTGTTTTGGTTGAATTCGATCATTCACTGTTTTCCTCTCGGCAGAACAGTGCCCATTGTTTCTGTTGTCAGCCACTCCTTGTATTTTTCTTGTTCTCCTTTCCAAGGACTGTTTGGCATGTTGTCTTCCAGGTCTCACGTAGACTCAGCCATTGCTCATCGACTATTTCCTCTGGCAGCTGTAAAGCACAACTGAAGATGTCCCATTTCGAGCCTGAATCTTCTATTTTTTCTCTTTCCTCAGCATTGCACATTGAACTTGGTGATGGTCGTCTGCCCGGTCCGATTTAGGCTTTGAAGCTTGTCATGAGGATGCAACAACAAGATGATGGCTGATGCTGCATCTGCTCCGCAGCATCACCCAGACATCAGCAGCTCCCTTCTCCACTTTCGCCCGATGTGATGTGTCAATCTGGTTTTCTGTCTTGTCCACGGGGGAAGTCCATGTGGTGTTGTGGACTTCTTGTGGGGAAGATGGTTCCCTCCATGACCAGGTCGTTAACATGCAAAATTCTGTAAAATTCTCCATTTTCATTTTGTTCTCCAGTGCCATGGTCAATCCCAAGATCAGTTCTCTGTTTTGTGTTGTCTGTCCTCCACTTTGCATTCATGTCTCCCATTAGTATTTTAGATCCCTCCTTTGGTGCTTTGTCCATGATGGCTGACATGTTCGAAGAATTTTCTTATATCTTCAAAACTCTGCTGTATTGTTGGAGCGTAGACACTCAGAACGATAGGTAACTCTTTCTGCATTTTGAGTGAAACGAGCTGTGAGGATGCCTTGGTGACAACTGGTTCCCAGGACAGCAGTGCTTGTGTTGCATCAGGTCTCATCACACGCTTTACTCCCATGTTGTGGGCTGGCCTTCTTCCAGTCCAGAGTAGATGATAGTGTCTCCACTCGCAAGCTTTGTCTTCCCGGTTCCATTCATCTTGTCTCGCACAGGCCAAGGAGTCTATAGGTTTTTAACCTGAGCATTTCTCTACTCACCTGTGCTGTTTTACGGTTCATACAGGGTTCTGATGTCCAGTCCCTATCCTGGTTGTTGACTAGTTGTTTTAAAAGAGTTTGTCGCGCACTGTCTTCCCGAAGGCTTTCACCGGCACGCGACATAAGCTCTACCAGAGAGGACTGCTTCCCAACCAAGACGCTCGTAAGAGGTATCGTTTCAGTTTCAGTAACAGAGTGGTTTTTTAAGTGAATGGGTCGTTAGCCCCATGCACAACCCCCAACCAGGAGGACCAGGGTGCAGTCGTTTAGTCTGCTCCTTCCCCAGACCTGTTGAGCATGGTTGAACCGCCATAGCCGAAGCCCCCGCCCACATAGCTCTGGGGTCATTGAAGCACGCAGCCATCCCAACCACGACAAGGAGAATACACCCATCGGGACAGAACACTTATGTGCTATTTAAAAAATAATTTATTTTATTAATCCAATCCCAGTGTACAAGCGTTTTGAAGATTTTGCCAACCATTCCAACCAGCACACAAAGGACTAACTTTTCCGAAAAAGCGGAATGTTAAATTGTGTGCGCCAATATGTTCTGCGTGTGTTTCGCACACGGGCTGGGTTTATAGCTGATCGAGGGACTGATCTACGGCAATGTTTTAATGGTCAAGTGTAAGTAACAAAACAAGGCCAAAAGAAACAAACAAACACACACACACACACACACACACACACACACACACCCCCACACACACACAAGCACACACACACACAAGCACACAAAACAAGTATAAGATAAATATAACCACTCAACACACGACACACACACACACACACACACCAAAATCACAGAGAGAAAACGTTAAAATCCGTTCGCTTTTACAGAAGAGTAGGCCATTGTGTACGGAGTGAACGGATTGAAACAATTACCAAACTGCAAACCCACGGGACTAGATTGTAAATTAAAAAAAAAAGCAGATAGTACTTATTCCAATATCTCGATAATTAATGACATTTGAAAAAAAATAAAAATAAACAAAGCAAATCAAGGTAGAAAACAAAACTTTTAATACACATAAAAGAATTAAAAAAAAGCCTCCCCGGCGGGGAATGGAACCCACGGTCTCCCGCGTGACAGGCGGATACTGACCACTATACAACCGAGGACATGGCCGTAGACGATCATCAATATTATAACAGTACAAACATGTAGTTCTTCTCCTCACTCTCTCTCACTCTCGATCGCTCTCAAAACCTCTCTCTCTCTCTCATCTCCTCTCATCTCTCTCATCTCTCTCTCTCTTTCTCTGTGTGTTGTGTGTGTGTGTGTGTGTGTGTGTGTGTTTGTGTGTGTGTGTGTGTGTGAGGTGGCGCGCGTGTGGTGGTGTTTGTTTGTGTGTGTGCGTGTGTTGTGCGATGTGTGGGTGTTGTGTGTTTGTGTGTGTGTGTGAGATGGGTGATGGTGGGTGTGTGTGTTGTTTTCGAGGATAATGGAATAAGCACTTTTGTACTAAAAATTTATGTTTTTACAACCAATTCCCATTGTGCATTCGGGTGTTGAAGATTTATGTCATCCATTCCCACCAGCACAGAATGGACAACTTTTCCTAAAAAGTGCAATGGGTTTTAATGTGTGCGCAATATGTTCTGCGTGTGGTTCGCACACGGGGCTGAGTTAATAGCCGATTGAGGGACTGTGATCTACTGGCAATGTTTAATGGTAAGTGTAAGTAACAAAACAACAAAGAAACACACACACACACACACACACACAACACACAACACACACACACACACACACACACACAACTCATAAGACCAAATCACAGAGAAGAAACGTTAAAATCCGTTCGGCATTTCAGAAGAGTAGTCCATGTGTACCAGTGGAAACGATGAAAACAATTTACAAAACTGCATACACACGGGACTAGATGTAAATTTTAAAAAGCAGATAGTACTTATTCCATTATCCTCGAAATTAATGAAATTTGAAAATGAAAAAAAAGATAAAGCAGATCAAGGCGCAAGACAAAATACACATAAAAGATAATGAAAAAGCCTCCCCGTTCGGGGGATTGAACCCGGTCTCCCGCGTGACAGCGGGATACTGACCACTAAACTACCGAGGACATCGCCGAAGAACGATCATCATTAATATAACAGTACAAACAGTATATAATATAGATATATTACTCTCCTCTCTCTCTCTCATCTCTCTCTCTCTCTCTCATCTCTCTACTCTCCTCTCTCAGACACTCTCTCATCTCTCTCTCTTCTCTCTGTGTTTGTGTGATTTTGTGTTGTGTGTGTGTGCGTGTGTGTGTGTGTGTGAGTGGGTGTGTGTGTGTGTGTTGTGTTGTGAATGTGTGAATTGTGTGTGTTAATGTGTGTGTGGAGTGTGGTGTGTGTGAGTGTGTGTGTGATAGAGAGAGAATGTATGTGTGTTGTGTTTCTTTCCCGTTCCTGTGATCATGAATAGCATTTATTTATATATATATCCTAACACATGGAGAACACCACAACCAAATAGATTACATCCGTGAAATACGGTTTCATTCCAAGCGATAACATCGCACAGACACAAAGTTTACCATGAGCAACATAGGGATTGATCACGATCTTGTGGATGAAAACTTTCCGACTACGTCTAAAGAAAATCCACAAGCGGAACATCATCAGGACAAATTTGACCTCGAGAAGCTGAAGGAACCCAGAGGTATTAGAAATTTTTCAGCAAGGAAGTTGGAAAGTTTGCAGCACTCACTGTGATAGACACAACATAGATACACTGACGAAATATTTTTCAATACAGCGTTGACTACACCGCAAACGAGCTCTTGGCAAACGCCGAATTCAAAAAACCATGGGTCACACCTACAACCTACAACTATGTCGACAATCGTAGAGAGTTGAAGAAAAGGAAAAAAATTGAAACAAAAGAAAGACATAACTCTATAGGCAGGTCAACAAAAGAATCAGGAAGGTCCCATGACGGAGGCAAAAGAAAATGGATCGTGAACAGTGCCAAGACATTGAAGAGAACATCAAGAAAAAACAATAGCAAGAAAGCATATCAGGCTGTGAAAGACCAGACTATATCACGAAACAAGAAAGGGATAACAAATCCAAACAAAAATGGAAGAGTCTCACTGACGACCAGGATATTCTGAACAGATGGACAGAAAACTGCTCCGACCTGTATAAAACTATAGAACCGCAGGAATCCAGAATCCTTAATGTACCCGAAAGCAAATACACAGACAGTCACCCTACCCTCCGAGACAAGTGAAACAGCAGTCAGATCGCTGAAAAAGGGAAGACAGCATGGGCTGGACAACATTCCAGCTGAGTTGGTCCATGCTGGATGGGAAGCCATAACAGCGCCCTCCTAAGAATCTGCAACAAGATCTCGGCAACAGGAAAATGGCCAACATACCATGGACCAGTCACTCTCATCACCCTCCCCAAGAAAGGAACATCACAACAATGCCAAATTAACCGCACAATCACCACATAATCACCCAAGCAAGGACATGCTGCAAGATAATAATGAAATAGACTAAGCAACAAGCAAGACCCATCATGCAGAGGAACAAGCAGGATTTTCAGAGCAGGGTGCAGCAGCACAAACAGAACAGATAATCAACCTCATGAATTACTAGTGAGGCGTACCTTCAACAATCAACAAGACCTATCCACGTAATTATCGATTTTAAGAAGCAATTGACAGAGTGTGGCATGCAGCTTGGTGGGCAACCATGAATATGTACAGCATCAATGCAAAACCCTGATCAGATCATCAAACAGCTGTTACAGCGAGGCCACCAGTGCATTGTACTACAAACAAAATACAAGAAATGGTTTCAACAACAGTTGAGTAAGGCAGGCAGTCACTCTCACCACACTTTTCAACATCTTCCTTGAGAGAATCATGGCGATGCACACTGGAACAAATCATGAGGAACAAGTCAGCATTGGTGGCAGAACGATCACCAAAACCTCGCTTCGCAGATGACATTGAAAGAATACGCAGGATCAGAAAAGAGCTTTGCCAGTCCTAACAGAACACCTTGGATAAGCCTCCAAATACATACGGCAATGAAATCAGTGCAGAGAAGACCAAAACTTATGACCTAATAACACCAACGGCATTAGCACTGGATATCAAGGTTCATGACTCAGAAGCAGGAAACATTTCAAAGCTTCAAGTTACCTGGGAGCCATTGTATCGACCAGGGATCCAAGCCAGAAGAGTATGCAGGAACTGCACAGACCATAACAGCTTTGTCAAAACGTAAACACCATCTGGAGCGATAAAGAAATATCTCACTTATCTCCAAGATCCGAAACAATTGCGCACCCTTGTCATATCCTATTTCTAGTATGCCTGTGATCATGGACCCAGACTGCAGATTTGGAGAGAAAGTAACAGGAGTGGAGAAGAGATGCTTTTTTCGAGACTCCTTGGCATCTCCTACAAAGACCACATAAGCAACGAAGCTTTGCATAACAGAATCCAGCAAACCATGGAACCTATTGAAAACTAACCTTCAAACGGATCGTAACGAAGCGTAACTTAAATGGTATGGCATGTCCCAAGATCCCAAAGGAATTACAAAGACATTTTGGTCAAGGCAACGGTCCAATGAGGAAGAAGGAAGATGCAGAACAAGGAAGAGCTGGGTAATAACATCAGCGAATGGACAGGCCTAAGAACTCAACAAAACCCTGAGAAAGGCAGAAACAAGAGAGGAATGGAGGGAACTCTGGTAATTGCTGAGATCCATGAAGTTGCCCACCACGTCGTCAGACTACGGACAGATAATATATTATATATATATATATATATATATATATTAATATATAATGCCTTATAAGACCGGGACCCTTTTCTAGGCTATAAATTATCTTGGAGAAACCAAACAACTGGGATTTTAGCTGACAAAAAGTGAAATGTTCACTGAAAACAGAAAAAAATAGAAAAACATGGTAAAAAAAGAGGAAAACCTGACTGGCACTTGTGGCAGTTTCCAAGATAGCAAGTAATCATTTTTCACAGCTTAGAACCCCGGGCTCAATTCCCCGACGGGGAGGCTTTTTTTTCCCCCTTTTCAGATTTCTTTTAGATTGGTCTTTTTTTCGTTTCTTTAAAAATCTCTTACAACAGGCATAACGATTTTTTGCCAAGATTTTTCATTGTATTTCTTCTTATTTTCTCAAATAAGGCGGAAAAAAAGAATCATTATGACTTGGCCTGTTATGTTCATATTACCAGTGCTTTTTAGTAATACTTTTTTGGTGGAGGTTGATAACACTCTGTTTGTGTTGTGTGGTGTGTGTGTGTGTGGCGGCGCGCATGTGAACTTAATTTACTGTGGATCAATGTAAGCAACCCCAACAAGCGAAAGAAACACCCACACCAATTACACACACACACACACACACACACACACAACACACACACCACACACACAACACACACACAATGCCCACCTCTCCTCTCTCTCCTCTCTCTCTCACACACACACACACACACACACACACACCCACACACACACACACACACAATCAAAATAGTAACAAAAGAATAACATATACAGGATAGAAGGGTAAAGAAAAAAAAAGCCTCCCCGGGCGGGAAATGAACCCCGGTCCTCCCGCGTGACAGGCGGGAACACCCACTATACTACCGAGGACGTGTTACAACATTGCATCATTATTACAACCACAAACACGCAGTTCTATTGTAACGCGCGCGCGCGTGCGTGCGTGCGTGTGTGTGTGTGTGTTGTGTTTGTGTATGTTGTTGCTTTTCTAGGATAATGGTAAAGCACTTATGTGCTTTTAAAAAAATTATTTATTTTTAATCCAATCCCATGTACATGCATTGAAGATTTTGCCAACTAATCCACCAGCACACAGTAGACTACTTTTCCGATAGCGTAATGGATTTAAATGTGGGCCAATATGATTACTGTTCGCACACGGGGCCTTGGGTTTATAGTCTGATTGAGGGACTGTGATCTACTGGCAAATGTTTTTATGTAAGTGTAAGTAACAAAACAAGCAAAAGAAACACACACACACACACACACACACACACACACAACACACACTCACACACACCCACACACACAACAACACACACAGTACACACACACACACACACACAATTACTAAAAAGCATGAGCTTAAACCTGTATATAATAGATACACAACAATTTCTATATTCATGTAAATTCCGACATTTGATCTATCAAAAATAATAACAATGGGTACTTCATCACTCCAGTAATAACTGGTACCCTTGTAGCTTCTTTTTAAATTTGTTTCCAACTGCATTTATTGTAACATGTTATAGCCCCCTCGTGGATGGATAGAGAACACTTATTCTGCAAGACCATCCCTAGTTCAGCTCCACCTTTTGCCTATTCTGTCAACTATTTCATAAAGTAGATACCACAGGCGAGTTATCCAGCAAAAGGTACACCAGTGCCTCGTATCACCTCCGAAAATGAATTAGATGACAGTATCTGTGGCGAAAATCTTACCATGATCATATTCTTTTACGATTTCAAGATTCAGAAAAACGTTTTACCTGCCTTCTACCCAATTCGTAGCGTACAGCAAATTCTAACAAGACAATCCTCTAATGAAACAAATTGTTTGTCATAAAGTCATACCCATATGTTTAGGACTCCTTTAATAATGAGGATAAGCTTCTAGTTAAATTAATTAAGCAGAACGTATATTTTAACTGTTCAATTTTTCTGTTTCATAATTCTTGTTTATGCTTTTTTTCCCCATAATATTTGTTTATTGCAATTGTTTTATTTATGTGCATACCCCTCTCTACTACTAACACACTCACAACAAACACACACAAACCACACACACACACACAGACAGACATACAGACACATACACACACACACCACACCACACATTACACACACACACACACTCTTATCCCGTCTGATATCACTATTTCGTGGAAGGACGTTAAACTGAAGAACACCTACTACGACACAAAAGTATATAGATAAAATAAACACACACACAACACAAACACACCAATTCACAGAGAGAGAAACGTTAAAAATCCTTCCGCTTTTCGAAAAGAAGGCCATTGTGTACCGTGTGAACGGTGAACAAAACATTTATTAACAAACTGCATACACACGGGTACTAAATGAAATTTAAAAAAAAAAGCAGGTGAGTACTTATTCCATTATCCTCAGAAATTAATGACATTTGAAAAAAATAAAAATAAAGCAAATCAAGGTACAAAACAAAAATTTTCATACACACAAAAGAACTTTAAAAAAACCTCCCGGCGGGGAATTGAACCCCGTCTCCCGCGTGACAGGGCGGGATACTGACCACTATACTACCGAGCGACATGGCATAGACGAACTACATTATATAACAGTACAAACAGGTAGTTCTCTCTCCTCTCATCCTCGATCCTCATCTTCTCTCTCTCTCTCATCTCTCACTCTTCTCTCTCTCTCTCACTCACGCGACTATCCCCTCTCTCTCTCATGATTCCCCCCCCACCCCCCCCCCCCCGTACACTGAGTCAAGTGAAGTGTATTGCATAAGGCTTTATTTTATTTATTATCATATATATCCTTAAGTCGGGACTGGATGTACAAAAGCACATGTGAAGCTCTTTATACAATATCCTCGAAATAAAAGAATTTTGTCATTGTAATTGTCTCTCTCGCTCACTCTGTGTGTGTGTGTGTGTGTGTGTTGTTGTGTTTGTGTGAGTGTGTTTTCTTCCCTTCCTTATGGGTCAGAATAACATCTCACTCACACTGACTCCTCTCTCTGTCTCTCTCTCTTTGACTGAGGTGTGTGTGTGTGGTGTTGTGTGTTGTGTTGTTTGTGTTTCTCCCGTTCCATGTGGGTCATGAATACATCTCTCTCTGTCTCTCTCTCTGTCTCTGCTGTCTGTCTGGTCTGTCTGTCTGTCCAGTCTGCTGTCTGTCTGTCTGTCTCTCTCTCTCTCTCTCTCTCTAATAAATATAATACATATATAGTATATATATAAAAATGCTTATTCGACCTTGGAACCTTTTCAGCAAAAAAATTGTCGTTGAAGAATCTAACATTACCAAGTGGATTTTTGCTGACAAAAAGTGGTTATGTTCACTGAAAACAGAAAAAAAGAGAAACTAATGGTAAAAAAAAGGAAAACCTGACTGGCAAACTTGTGGTCAGTTACAAAAGTGCAAGTAATCACTTTGACATCTCATTCAAAATTCAATGACACTATTAGTTAAAAAATTTGACCAGTGAGACAATAGATGAACATTTTCCCCATTTATTATGATTTATCCATACCACACTGGATACTCCCTTGCCTCTCGCTTTAAATTTTTTGTGGTCACATTTTTAATACAGAGTAAGTTATAATAATGGAGAGTCTCCTTTCCTCCCTTTTGAACATAGGATGAAAACATGATGCATTAGAAAAAGTATTACTTAGTGAACAAACATCCCAGAAGGAAGAAATCCCTAAAATACACTTTCCGATATACTAGAAAAACCCCTACAACCAAACAATAAACACACAATACAATGCAACAACAGATTCCAAAAAAAACAAAACTCCACAGCGCACACACACACACGAAAAACACATAAACACCAACAACCCCCAACACCGACCCCCCCCCCCCCCCCTCCCCCGCGCTCGCGCACACACACACACACACACACCCACACACACACACACACACAGGGGGGTGGGGGGGGGGACGGAATAGCCTGGTGGTTAAGTGATGTATTCGTGATCTGCTGACCCGGTTCGATTCTCGTTCAAAGATTTTCCTCTGAGTCAACATCAGCGCCGACTCCACTCTCCTTCAAAAGTCTTTCGGATAAGAATATATAAACCAGTCCCCGACAACACTAGCGCATAGGTTAAAACCCGTTACCCGCTTTCGGAAGAATAGGCCATTGTGCGGCGGTGGGAACGTAAGACAAATTGACAAAACTGCATACACACGGACTGGATAAAAAATCACATAAGTGGTTTCTTCCATTATCCTCGAAATAGAATTCCAACACACACACACACACAAACACACACACACGTACCACCACGCAAACAAACCAGAACCGAAAAGCAACACACCCAAAAAACACACACAACACACACACGGCACGCACAACGACACGCACGCACGCAACGCACGCACAACACGCACGCACGCAGAGCTCACGCACGCACACTCTCACTCACACAAAACCACAATTAAACAACCAAAGAATGAGCAACATCCTTCCTCCCCCCCAAAAAATCACTACAACACACTTATTGGGAGCAATACCTCATGGACAAACATCCACTACCATCCATCACCCAACACTCACGCCGCACAACACCGGAACACACATACACACACAGACGCAACCGCACGCACGCACGCGCACAACACACAACAATTTTGTTTTTTGCAATCCACTACATACAACAACTACTATTGATGCTGCTGCTGCTAGTACTACTACTGTCATTCATAAACGTGAACAGACATTAAACTGATTAGCACAGAGGAGAATCCACACACACACACAACACACCAATAGAGAGCGATGAGAGAGAGATAGAGAGAGAAGAGGAGAGAGAGAGAGAGAGAGAGAGAAGAGAGAGAGAGAGAGAGAGGGGGGGATGGACTACACAAAAAGTATAATTAACTGAGATCTGTGCACATAACTGTACCTTGCAAACAGTCAAACAAAGAACTCTGAACAAAGGCTTTGCCACGTTATTGTTTTTATTCTCCGTCTTATGACATTTTGCACTTATTCATTTCTTTTCATCAAGTCTTCACAATGTGTAAGTTATTCTAAAGATCCCTTTTGAATTGTTTTTAATTTCATCTGCGAGCCGGCTACCCAACCCTAACTCCAGCCTCTCTTTTTTTGGCTGAAGGGAGAGGTAGCTTTGCCCTAACAATGCACTTACCAGGCCATCATGACCACAATGACGACCCACTGACTTTGTTTGCTTTAGAACTTACACCACTAACATTAAATCTCGAAACCACAAAGCTTGCTCATTCATACGCTTTTTAAAACACTTCTTCCCCTTCATCTACCCGTAGTTCCATGGAGTACAAATGAAGATTTGCAACCAGCTTCTCCCTCCCAGACGTCCTCATGCTTTCCGTCAAATCATTCCATTCAAGGCCAGAACAACTCTATAGAAGTCTTTCGCCCCGTTTTCTCTGTCTGCCTCTTGCGTTTTTTTCACTAAAGTCAGGCGCTCTAAATGGTACAAACCCAGCGTTTTTAATTTCTGGTTTTCACTTCCTCATTGATGTGATCTCGTACGAGACCAAGCAGTTTGCAAAAGCCCCTCATCTCCATGCCATAGCTGCCGTTCTGGTCCACGTTTCACATGGTACAAAAATATGGACTCAAGTGACCTAAAAGCTTAAATTACGCCATGTTATCTTTACAATCCAGATAGCACAGTCCCCCTTAACAAAGTGCAAAACATCACTTGTAAGATCTAAAGAAGCAAACCTGGAATTATTCTCATAAAGAAAGTCAGTTGGGCAAGTCAAGTGCCAGGGTGTGTGCCACCACATACAGGAAACATGGAAACAGTACTGTTACAGAAAACATTCAAAGGGAATATTGTCTCCACAGTCATAGCCAAGCTTGGATTTGACAGCTAGAGGTAAATTAAACTTGGGTGTAAAAAGTATCGGCACCTTTGACATTTTCACTTGGACACTGACTGACGTTGACTTATGTCCTCTGTGTTGGTTCCTTGGGGAAACATAGGCTGCAAATTGTTGGACTAAAACAAGTTTTTTTTCTCAGATGAAGTGCACTAACATCGCAAGAGCAAAATAATTGACCTTTGCAACACAAAATCAGCAAACAACTTGACATGCTACTCAGCAATAGGGGGTCCTAATCCCCCTCCGTGAGTACAACCAATCGTAAAAAAAACGGCTTCAAATGCAATAAAAAACTAATTTTGAAACCCTAAAATAGGAAATATAGGGGAAAAGGAACAGAAAATAATGTTGTGAAGGAATCACCGCAATAACTTAAACATTCTACATATAAACAATTGTCTAAGAATTCACATGAAGAGAACATGACATGAACATGCCGTTGTTCTCCAGGTCCGTTATGATCAAAATTGATACAAGTCAACAAGCTAAACACACACATACTACCTTATCACTGAAGGTTTAAAACAATTGTTTGTGGGCATAGAACTGTTACATGCATCTAAAACAATTACACACTGCCAGAAAAAAAAACAAATATTAAATACCAACCACACACCTCCATCCCAAACATTACAGAACATGTACAATTTAAAAGCATTGTGTAAATCATTCAACAAAGGGAAATAGGTTTGGAAGAAATATGGAACAGGTTTTATAGGGACGGTTAGCAGTTTATGCAGAAAAATAAAATACAAACAAAAACTCCAGTCAAGCACCAATAGTGGAAAAGACAGCACACAAAACAAACATGCCCGTTTACAGCTGGGTAAATAGACAGCCACCAAGACAAGAAAATGTTGCATTAAGCAAAACCATGAAGTCACTACTACTTCAACAATAACGTCAAGCTCATTTGGAGACCAGGTCTATAGTATAGTGTAAAACACAGCGTCAACTATACCCACATTTTGACAAAGGAAAAGAAAAGGTCATCTCTTTTGCTCAATACTCAAATTGTGTACATGAAGCAAAAGTAAAAAAATAAACATCAGGTTTTGGTAATCATAGACTATGTCAATATAAAATAACAAAGATTTGATCGACAAGACAGAAAAGTGGAGCTGAAAATACACGGGTTTCATCTAACTGGACAAAGTAAATTAAAGCAGCAAAAACAACAAGCCAACTAACTAAAAAACATAAACAAAAAAAAACAACCCACCAACAAACGAACAAACAAAAAACCATCAAACAGCCATGTTTCATACAAGTGCTTGAAAAAAAAAAGATCAACCACTAAAAACACACATATGCTAAGCCAATAATCTAGTTTTTAACACAACCCAGGTTTCACGAGAGCACAAAAGTCAAATGCGAGCAAAAACCACACTCCCGCACATACTGTACCGTCGCAGTGGGTTCCTCTAAGAACACAGTATATTGGTATCATTCACCACCACAATTTTACAATCCACGCATTTAAAAAATGCAAGTTCAGAAATATTTAGCTCAAAAGGACATAAACAGATACCAAACACAGGCAGATAACAAAACTGGCAAGGGAGCACAGAGAACTCATGCTGCAAAGAGCGCTGCTTAAATGCCAGTTACCTTTCCCTTAGACTTGCGACTGACATTTATGTGTGGGGCCTAAAACATTTCACCCCTCTTATTTCTTTAAAAAATATTTTCCAAATATTTAAAAAAATACGTCGTGGTCTCCAACACCACTCCCCCCAACCTTTACTTTTCCAGCTTTAAACCAAGCTAAAAAGAGGGAAAAAGGCTTGACAGTACATTTGTTCTAATATATGTTAAAAGACTGCTGGGAAAGATGCAGATGAAGCTGTGACCTGGGTAATGGGCATGTATGTCCCTGACATATGACAAAGCAAAAGAAAGAAAATAAGGTAACAGCCGCGCGCGCGCGCACGCACACACACACACACAATCAGGGTTTCGTAAAAACTATTCCTGTCACACTGCTCTAACTCAGCTCACTGACAGTCTCCTACACAATATAAATGACAATAAGTTTACTGGCCTCCTGTTTGTTGACTTTGAAAAAGCATTTGATGTGATCAACCACTCTTTGTTATTGCGTAAATTAGAATTGTACAAACTGCCACCTGAAGTTATCCAACTACTAGAAAATTTTCTGCCCAAATAGGCAAGCCTTGTATCTGTAAATAACCAAGCATCAGAACTACTACCCATTAGACTGGGTACCACAAGGCTCAGTATTGGGACCCACTTTTGTTTTCAGTCTATGTAAATGATTTACCCTGTTTATTAAATGTAACTGTGAAATGTTTGCTGACGATACCACTCTCTTTTGTAGTGATTTCAGACTCCAGCAGATTAACTAGCAAACTTAAATACAGTATTGACAGATTGATTATTTGGCCCTCAATTAAACCCACATGTCCTTAAATGCACAAAAAACAAAGTGTATGTACGTATCAGCAAGACAGAAAAGGCAAAAATTGAATGATAGGTTTCAACCTCTGTTGTTGGATAACGGAATAGTTGAAGAAGTTGACTCTCATAAAATATTAGGTGTTACCATTGACAAAAATATGACTTGGACTGATCACATAATGTCCCTAGGTAAACGCCTAGCTCACAGGCTACTTCAATTATCCAAAATAAAACACTTTCTAAATAATCATTCTCGAAAACTTTTTTTTTGCGGTCACATTCTACCAAACATTGGGCTATTTCGTCAACTATTTGGGATACCTGCAGTGGAACGAACTTGGAAATTCATTCATCGCTTATATAAAAGAGCAGTAAAACTTTTATTGTTAAAAGAAGCACCCTGACAATTGAGGATTATAAGCAAATAAATGTCCTGACATTTCGAAACCGACTTTCAAATTCAATAAAGCTGTGTTTATGCAAAAAGTTGTTATCAAAATGCACCTCCCAAGATTACCAAAGCTTCAAAGTTAACCAACATAGACACAACCATTTGCTAACATTTCCAAGACCCAGAAATAACTTATATAAATCGAGCCTCTTGTATTCAGGCAGTGCCTAGGAATAAACTACCCCAAAATTGAAATGTATTAAAAGCAAAATCAGTATAAAACACATCTAAAAAGATTTTTTCATGAAAAAAAGTACAGAACACGACGTGTAACTTAAGAGAGTGAATTAAGTGTCCCCGACGTTATTCTTGTCATTAAAATCAGATATGACCCAAGTTTTCATATTCATATAGATACATGTGTAAACAATTTATCTATATATGGGTTGATATATACAACCCCAGCACGCTTTGAATCTGATGTTTTGTGTGTGGGTGGTGTGGGGTGTGTGTGTGTGTGGGGTGTGTGTACAAGTGTGTGTGTACAAGTGTGTGAGTGGTGTGTGTTGTGTAATTGGTTTTGGTTTTGGTTTTTTACTTTCTTGCTGTTTTGGCCCTTTTTTTGTTCTTTTGTATTACACATAATATGCTGATCTATTTAGTTTTGTCACTGTTAGTTTTCTGGTTCATTGTATTAGATGAGCTAAATTGTTATTGCTGACGTTAGTACTGCTGGGTGGATTTACATTGCCTGAATTTTTTCTTTAATCGAAGGATTAACGTTGCTCTGCCTCAAACCAAAAAGCACATATACATGTGTGTATATGACCCGGGGAAAGGGAGGAAATGGATGTCTTTGTTATACTTCTTTGCTCTGAATCCAATAGCTCTGGTTATTCTTGTTTTTTTTATATATGAGTATATTATGTGGTAAAGGGGGTATGGGTGAGGATGTGTATGTGTATGTAAGTGTTTAAAAGATACATCCGTTTTCTCTGTTTATAAACCATTAATTTTGGTTGTTGTTGTTGTTATTGGGTTGGTAGTGGTGGGGGGGGATTCTGGTTTATTTTGCCTTTTGTTTGTTTTGGGTTTAGGTGGTTTTCTGGGAGGGGCAGGGGAATTTTGGACCTTTTTTTCGTCTTT
>CM054137.1:75467033-75486199 GCA_028751875.1 Rapana venosa | reverse complement strand
CCTTTGTAAACCAGGTGGTTGCGGACATGTTTATCCTTATGGTTTTAATGGGGATGTTTGTTATAGATTTCAATAAAAACTTTTATCCAGACTCAATGGCCAGGTCTGGATCAGTAATATTGAATGTTTCCGAGAGCATGGAACTGCTTAACTCTAGTAAGAAAAGCTGCTCATTAAATTTTGCAAAAGAACGATAGGTTATAGTTTTATGGCCAGGTTTAGGAATTTTTGTTCCTTTTTTTGACCATGTGGTACAGACTGGGTAGTGGTCGCTACAGTTGTGTACAGGGACACACGTTTCTATGATGTTTTTAGGGTCTGATACATAGATGTGATCAATGATTGTGTTAGAATTTGATGTGACTCTTGTGGGTGAAGTTACTAATTGGTGAAGATTGAATGAGTTAATAATTTGGGTCCATTGGTTGTTTACTTTTGCTAGGTCAATATTAAAATCCCCTAGTAAGATAATTTCCCTAGATTCTAATAGGACTAGTTCATCATGGAGTCAAACTTGTCTATCCAATTTTTTCTTTCTGTTGGATTTCTGTAGCAGAACCCCATTATAATAGGCGCTGCACCTTTAGAGAGAGAGAGAGAGAGAGAGAGAGGAGAGAGAGAGAGAGAGAGAGAGAGAGAGAGAGAGAGAGAGAGAGAGAGAAGAGAGAACTACATGTTTGTACTGTTATAATAATGATGATCGTCTTCTGTAATATCCTCGGTAGTATAGTGGTCAGTATCCCCGCCTGTCACGCGGGAGACCGGGGTTCAATTCCCCGCCGGGGAGGCATTTTTTAATTTCTTTTATGTGTATTTTGTCTTGTGCTTTGATTTGCTTTATTTTTTTCTTTTCAAATTTCATTAATTTCGAGGATAATGGAATAAGTACTCATCTGCTTTTTTAAAAATTAACATCTAGTCCCCGTGTGTATGCAGTTTTGTAAATGTTGTCAACCGTTCCCACCGGTACACAATGGCCTACTCTTCTGAAAAGCGGAACAGATTTTAACGTTTCTCTCTCTGTGATTTGGTGTGTGTGTGTGTGTGTGTGTGTGTGTGTGTTGTGTGTGTGTTTATTTTATCTTATACTTAGTGTTGTGTGTGTGTGTGTGTGTGTGTGTGTGGTTGTGTGTGTGTGTGGTGGTGTGTGTGTGTGTGTGTGTGTGTGTGTGTTTCTTTTGCTTGTTTTGTTACTTACACTTACCATAAAACATTGCCAGTAGATCACAGGCCCTCAATCAGACTATAAACCCAAGTCCCGTGTGCGAACACACGCGGAACATATTGCGCACACATTAAAACCCATTCTGCTTTTCGGAATAGTAGTCCATTGTGTGCTGGTGGGAATGGATGAAAAAATCTTCAAAACCGCAAGCACACTGGCATTGGATGTTTGAAAAAAAAAAGCCAAAAAAAAGCACATAAGTGCTTATTCCATTATCCTCGAAAAACAACAACAACAACACACACACACACACACACACACACACACACACACACACACACACACACACACACACACACACACACCTAACCATAGAACTGCGTGTTTGTTGTTATAATAATAATGACCATGTTCAATCACGTCCTCGGTAGTATAGTGGTCAGTATCCCCGCCTGTCACGCGGGAGACCGGGGTTCAATTCCCCGCCGGGGAGGCTTTTTTTCTTTTCTTTGCCCCTTCTATTTGTATATGTTATTCTTTTGTTACTTGATTTTCTGTGTGTGTGTGTGTGTGTGTGTGTGTGTTTCTTTCTTTTGCTTGTTTGGTTGCTTACATTAATTTACCATCAAAACATTGTTAGTGGATCAAAGTCCTTCAGATGAGACTGCAAAGCCAGGCCCCGTGTGCGAACGCACCCAGAACATCTTGGGCACACGTTAAAACTCTGCTTTTTTTCGGAGGAGTAGGCCATTGTGTACTGGTCAGAACAGATGACAAAGTGTTCAAAACCCCATAAGCAAAGGGACAGGATGTTTAAAACAAAACAAAAACACACAAAAAAGTTGTTCGCATTTCATTTTCATTTATTTATTTATTTTTCATTTATACCACTTTAAGTCACGAGATTTCTCTGCGTGAAATTCGGGCTGCTCTTCCCGGGGAGAGCGCGTCGCCACAAGAGCAGCGCCGCCTTTTTTCTTTTTTTTTTTGGTATTTGTCTGCAACTGCATTTGTTTCCCTATAAGAGTGGCTTTTTTCTAAGAATTTTGCCAGGGACAACTCCCTTGTTGCCGTGGGTTCTTTTACGTGCGCTGAATAATTTTGTGTAATACACGGGACCTCGGTTTATCGTCTCATTCGAAAGACTAACGCCCAGACCACCACTCATGGTCCAATGGATGGGGGAAAAGTTTCGGGCCCAATCGGGATTCGAACCACCGCACACTTCCGACCCGGACTTTTTCGCTTTCTAGACAGGCGTGTTACCTCTAGACCACCGTTCCAAACAAAACAAAGAAGCACACACACACACACACACACACACACACACACACTCACTCACACACAGTTTTATCCAAACCTACCCCTAAAAGTATTAATTACTAAAAAATCGCTGCACAATAACACAGGCAATACCTTTTTTATGTCCTGTTTTTACAAATTTTTAAAAAAGCAAAAAAGAACTATAACAAGAAAAATCAAGGCACAAAACGTTATGACCTTGTAAATGGATTTTTTTAAACGAAAAATAATAAACAACCCAAAAACAAAAAAAGAAGGAAAAACAAAAAAAAAGCCTCCCCGGCGGGGAATTGAACCCCGGTCTCCCGCGTGACAGGCGGGGATACTGACCACTATACTACCGAGGACCTAATACGTGCAGTCGACATAAGAGTACTTATTCCGTAGCTTACTTCATAAGGTACGGGACAGTTATGAATTGTGATAGCCTTATGTCCACTTCGACAGTATTGCCGCAGTATACAAACGCAGGTACATTACATGGACTAAAAACATTTTCTTCTTTTAACCCCATTCCCCAGATATTCCCCGGAAAGTTAGGGAATACCCGTTTTACCTTCATGCAGTCTTGATTTGAGTTGTTATTTCTGCAATATCTTATGTCGTGTGTTCATGTTCGTTGATAGAAAACGATGTGATGGCCAAAAGTCAAATTAGTTTCTGACTGGGTTTGATCCAGTTAGTGACGAAAATCCAGTTAACGACATCATTAGGGCGCAAAAACTGATAGGATAAAGCACGTGATAGGATAAAGCACGTGATAGGATAAGTCAATGTGCTTCTCATCACCATGATCTTGAATTTAAGTCCAAAGTAATGGCCACAGGATCGAAACTCGTTGTTTTAACCGGATTCGGATTCGCATGCCCACCCAGACAATGAGAATTGTCAGGTTTAATTAAAATAATCGTCTGTCTTGCAGGGATGTGCAGGCTGTGTATTGGCAGAAGAGGAGGTGGTTGTTGTTTTTGTTTTTTTTAATTATTCTTTTACATCGAGGATAATGGAATAAGCACTTATGTGCATTTTTCATCTAGTCCCCATATGTATGCGTTTTTGTACTTTCTGTCATCTGTTCCCACCGGCACACAATGGCCTACTCTTACGAAAAGCAGAACAGGATTTAACGTGTTCGCAAGATGTTCTGCGTGCGTTCGCACACGGGACCTCGGTTTATAGTGCCATCCGAAGGACTGGTTTGTTTGGTTGGTTTGTTGTGTTGTTGTTGTTGTTGCTGTTGTTTTTCGAGGGGGTTGCTTTGTTTTGTTTGTTGTTGTTTTCTTTCACAGGAAGTTTCCAGAACTAGGGAGGAGTTGTTACCTCCGTTGAGCCTGTCCACTTAACGACTATTACCTAACCCCCCACCCCCCCCCCCCACCCCCACCCCACCCCTCCCCCCCTCCCATTCATACGAAGTTCGTCATCGTGATAAATAAATAAAAAATATGTAGCCATAATTATTAGGTACAATCAGGTCTGCTGGCGATCATCTCCAGACGCCTATTCTTTCTTTTTTTTTCTTTCTATTTTTTAACCGTTGTTATTATTCCTGTTGGTACTGTTGTAGTGGTAGTGTATGGTGGCAGCGGTCATCACATCACCATCGTCATTCTCATCATCATCATCATCATCATCAACATCATTATCGCTATTATCGTCATTGTCATCAACACTGTGGCAATTGGTGACAGTGGCAACAACATGGATTCATATGAATTCGCTCCTCTGCACACGCTATTTATTTTTTAGTTAGATAATCATTCTTTTATATTGAGGATAATAGAATAAGCACTCGTGTGCTTTTTCATCCAGTCCCCGGGTGTATGCAGTTTTGCAACTTTTGTCACCTGCTCCATCAGCACACAATGGTCTACTCTTCGGAAAAGCGAAACCATGTTGGGGTTCTTGGTTGTTTGCGTAATTATCATTTATGATTTTTCTGTTTGTTTGTTTGTTGTTGTTGTTTTGTTTCTCCCCTCCTGGACATTCCTCCTATCCTTTTCCATTGCTATTTTGTTATTGCTGTATTGTTGCTCTTAGTGGTGATGGGCGATTGTGTTATTATTGTATTGGTGTTATTATTATCATTATTTATTTGTTTAATATGCTTTGTTTGTTTGATTGATATTGAATGGATATTCGAAATGTTAAATAAGCACCACTTTAAGAGCACAAGCTCGTATGAGTACATGTTCGCGTATGTAAAAGGAGATGATGAATATCCTTACTGACAGTATTGTCAATGATAACAGCAATGAATACCTAGTATTTTGGGGGTGTTTTGTTTGGTTGTTGGTTTGTTCGTTTGTTTATTTGTGTGTGGGAGGGGGGGGTTGTTGTTGTTGTTGGTGGGTGGTGGTGTTTTTTTTTGTTTGTTTGTTGTTGGGTTTTTTGTTTTGTTGTTTTGGGTTTTTTTCAGGGTGGGGTGGGGGGGGGGGGGGGGGGGGGGTTTCTCTTCTTCTTCTTCTTCTTCCTTCTTCTTTCTTCTTCTTCTTACTGTTTTGTTATATGTTTTGTTTTGTTTCTAATTATTATTATTAAGGAAGGTTCTGGGAGGGATGTTAGGACACTGGCACACCACAACTCAAGGAATGATGATGAGGCCACACAGGGGTGTTATGGTAACACTTTTTATTGTTTCATCTACACAACAACACACACCTGAAACAGCTACTTTATCCATATTTAACTAGGCACATCATTGATGAAAGGCACATAGCAGCAAATAGCTATAATACTGTCGTCTAGCCGAATGTAAGAAAACCATATTCCTTTCATCACTCATACCAAAATACCAAGTTAATCATAGGAAACCAATATAGAGAGTATAGAACTGGAAATAGACAACCCAAACTACAAAACGACCAGGAAAACCCTTTCCTCAATACTCTCAACTGACATTATCCTAATAATGTCCACAGAACTGGTCTATACTAACATTTTTCACAACATTGGTCCCTATAATAGTATCATATCCCATGGATATTGTAGCACAAGAGAGAGAGAGGGGGGGGGGGGGGGGGGGGGGGGGGGGAGGGCAGAGACAGAGCAGGCACAATCTAGTGTGTCACAAAACCCACATACAAATTAATCACTTTTGACACAAATGACTAACCATACTCCAAGCCACATTTATATTATGTTCAACTGCCTACTTTTAGCAGGGCAATTACTACAAGGGCCTAGCTAGGCCTAGTCCTTTACTACATTCAAGTCTAACCTTCAAGTCTTCAACTCTTTTAGTTTTAGCAGTCAACTCTTATCTCAATTCAAATTTGCCATAGTAGTCTATCCTAATAACTCTGTTACCAAATCCACATCCATATTTTGATCAATGCAATTCACAAACTTAATCTCAACATGATACACACATCAAATAGTTACTTATTCAAAAAATTCCACTTCTCACATGAACATCCAATAGTAAAAGTCTCATGAATCTAGCCAACTTTAATGTGTAAAGCAATAACACACACTCTCACTGTACCAGTCACAAAATTTAACCAATGCTAAATTCAGCTAGTACAGGCTTATGAGTGATACCTTAACTATATTCCTCTTCAAATTCACTAATTCAATTCCATAACATTGATAATAAAAGAACAGCAACAACTGCAACACTCTTTCATTATTAACAAGACTTCTTATATCTATAAATAAAAATTCCATGAAAACTTTAGCTAAATTGCCCTTAGCCTGAAATCTACAAGTTACTTCAAATTGGAGTTTTAATAGTCACTTGTACAATGGTTCTTTCTGTACGTATGTAAAACGTTTATCCATGTACGTGTATATAGAACGTTTATTCTGTATGTATGTAAAACGTTTATCCTGTATGTATGTAAAACGTTTACCCCTTTATGTATGTAAAACGTTTATCCTGTATGTATGTAAAACGTTTACCCCAGTACGCATGTAAAACGTTTACCCATGTACATATGTAAAACATTTATCCTATACGTATGTAAAACGTTTACACCTGTACGTATGTAAAACGTTTCTCTTTCTACGTGTGTAAAACGTTTATCCTATACGTATGTAAAACGTTTATCTTGTACGTATATAAAACGTTTCTTTTTCTATGTATGTATTTATGTAAAACGTTTCTTTCTGTACGTATGTAAAACGTTTATCCTGTACGTATGTAAAACATTTCTTTCTGTACGTATGTAAAACGTTTCCCCTGTACGTATGTAAAATGTTTATCTACGTACGTATGTAAAACGTTTTACATGAACGTATATAAGACATTTATCTTGTATGTATGTAAAACGTTTATCCTGTAAGTATGTAAAACGTTTATCCTGTACGTATGTAAAACGTTTATCCTGTACGTAAGTAAAACGTTTATCCATATATGCATGTAAAATGTTTATCCATGTACGCATGTAAAATGTTTATCTATGTACGCATGTAAAACGTTTATCCATGTACGCATGTAAAACGATTATCCATGCATGTAAACTTTTATCCATATACATGTGTAAAACGGTTTCCTGTACGTATATTAAACGTTTCCCTCTCTGTGAATGTAAAACGTTTATCCTGAAAAATGTGTAAAACGTTTACCCATGTACGTCGATAAAACGTTTATCCATGTACGTATGTAAAACGTTTATTTATGTACGTATGGTAAAACGTTTATCCATGTACGTATGTGAAACGTTTATCCTTGTATATATTTAAAACGTTTATCCTTGTACGTTTTTAAAACGTTTATCCCTGTACGTATGTAAAACGTTTTAATATGTACATATGTAAAACATTTATTCTGTACGAATGTAAAACGTTTATCCTTGTACGTTTTTAAAACGTTTATCCCTGTACGTATGTAAAACGTTTTAATATGTACATATGTAAAACATTTATTCTGTACGAATGTAAAACGTTTATCCTTGTACGTATGTAAAACGTTTATGTTCTACGTATGTAAAACGTTTATCCCTGTACGTATGTAAAACGTTTATGTTGTACGTATGTAAAACGTTTATCCATGTACGTATGTACAACGTTTATCCATGTACGTATGTAAAACTTTTGATCATGTACGTATGTAAAACGTTTATCCATATACGTATTTAAACGTTTATCCTTGTAGGTATGTAAAACGTTTATCCATGTATGTATGTAAAACGTTTATTCATGTAAAGGTAAAGGTAAAGGAGTCCCATAACCTATCAGGTCGTAGGGGAGCGAGGCGTCAGAGACCTCACTTCTCTAGGGCCAGCATATTGAGGGCGGCGCCCATCTCCTCTCCCTCGCTGCTTTACCTTCCCTGACCCTAAAGAGGGCAGGTACCCATTTACAGCTGGGTGAACTGGGG
The DNA here is from genome assembly GCA_028751875.1 of Rapana venosa. Lineage (NCBI taxonomy): Eukaryota > Metazoa > Mollusca > Gastropoda > Neogastropoda > Muricidae > Rapana > Rapana venosa. Next base: position 75,478,409 of record CM054137.1, on the reverse strand, counting down.
GAACTGTACGTATGTAGGTATGTAAAACGTTTATCCTGTACGTATGTAAAACGTTTATCCTGTACGTATGTAAAACGTTTATCCTGTACCTATGTAAAGTGTTTATCCTGTACCTATGTAAAGTGTTTATCCTGTATCTATGTAAAGTGTTTATCCTGTACCTATGTAATGTGTTTATCCTGTACCTATGTAAAGTGTTTATCCTGTACCTATGTAAAGTGTTTATTCTGTACCTATGTAAAGTGTTTATCCTGTACCTATGTAAAGTGTTTATCCTGTACCTATGTACAACGTTTCTTTGTGTACGTGCGTAAAACTTTTCTTTGTCTACGTTTGTAAAACATTTATTCTGGTACATATCTAACACTTTGTCATCGCCTGGGGTTTATCACCGCTCTTGATTAAACCATTGACGCTGGGGGCAACAGCAAAGTGAGAGGCTGTATGACCAGTGGCTTTCCCATTCATGGAATTCCACTTTACAGCTTAGTCTTTAGTGATCGACTATGACTCACTGACTAGGAGGCTTGACTTGCACAGTCCTTATGTGCTGCAGCCCTGGGGGCTGGTTGGCCTTTGGAGAACATTTCCAACCCTGACTGTCCTTATGCCCACTTGAACGAGAGAGTGGGGATGTACTGTGGGCAAGGTATCTCCACTATAATCAAATTTCCGCCCAATTTTCGAAGCAGCAGCTGCCTCCCTGCTGTTTTGGAGGTCATCGTCGAACACGATGGACAAACATACATACATACATACATACATACATACATACATACATACATACATACATGTAAAAATGTTATTTCTGTACGTATGTAAAACGCTTACTTCTATACGTGTGTAAAACATTTAGTTCTGTATGTATATAAAACGTTATTTCTTTTTTACGTTAGTAAAATGATAGTATGCACACGCATATACAAAACCCGTGTACACTTCACTAGCCCTGATGAGGAGGAGAAAGAGGAGAAGGAGGAGGAGGGAGAGGAGGAGGAGGGGGAGGAGGGGAGAAGGAGGAGGGAGAGGAGGAGGAGAATAATAATAATAATGTATGGAACTTATAGCGCTGAATCTTGTAAAGCAACAAATCAAAGCGCTCAGATAACTTTTTTTTTGTTTTTGTTTTTTAATATCGAGGATAATGGAATAAGCACTCATGTGCTTTTTTACAGCCAGTCCCCGTGTGTATGTGGTGCATATGTGTATGTGTGAAAATTGCTATCCGCTCTTGCGCCCCCCCCCCCCCCCCCCACCCCCCCCTCCTTTCCCTCCCTCTCCTCCTGAATCCATTTGCTCCACTATCACTCTCTCTCTCTCCCTCTCTCTCTCCTCTCTCTCTCTCTCTCTCTCTCTCTCTGCTCTCTCCTCTTCTCTCTCCCTCCCTCCCTCCCTCCCTCCCTCTCTCAGGTGGGAAAGCTGGTGCTTAGAGTGATGTATTCGAGATCTGCTGACCCGGGTTCGAATCTCGTTCAAGAGGATTTTTTCTCCGGAGTTAACATCAGTGCCAACTCAACCCCTCCCAAAAGTCCTTCGGATGAGACTATAAAGCGAGATCCCGCGTGCGAACGCACGCAGAACATCTTGCGCACACGTTAAAACCGGTTCCGCTTTTCGGAAGAGTAGGCCATTGTGTGCTGGTGGAAAAATTTGACAAAATTTACAAAAATGCATACACGCGGGGAATGGATGTAAAAAAGCATAGGAGTGCTTATTCCATTATCCTCGATATAAAAGATTAAAAAGATAAATAAATAAAACCTCTCTCTCTCTCTTCCTCTCTCTCTCTCTCTCTCTCTCTCTCTCTCTCTCTCCTCTCTCTCTCTCTCTCCCCTCTCTTCTCTTTTTCTCCTCTCTCTCTCTCTCTCTCTCTCTCTCTCTCTCTCTCTCTCTCTCTCTCTCTCTTCTCTTTTCCCATGCCCTATGTGTGGTCATATTCTTGATGATGAAGTGCATTTCCTGTTTCATTGTCAATCAATTGTTTCCATACGTGAAAACTGTGGTGTTTTCAATCTAGAAGCTTTCGGAAGGCAAGATACTTTTTCTATCTTATCGTCTGATGATGATATTGTGATCAAATCGGTTGCAAAGTTTATTGCTGAAGCACTGAAATTACGACAATTACAGCTAAGTTCCAATTAGTTTAACATTTGTGACTAAACTAAAGTAAAATTATATTAATATGTAAACTCCAGCATTTGTGACACACCTAAAGAAACATTTATAATTACGCTGTAATCTCCAGCAAAAATATTATTAAAAATTTCACATACAATTTCATTGGATGGTCTAATATAGCATTCTAGAATGTTCTTTTTATTATTTTTAGTTATTTGCTTATTGGTTCCTGTTGTTCTCGTTGCTATTACTTTGGGGTTCATTTTTGAACTGAGTTCATGTCAGAGTTTTAAGTCGTATCCGTTTATAGAGAGCTCTTTTGGTTGGTTTGTTTTTTTGGTTTTCATTACTTTTAAATGCATCATGTGATTTTTCTTGTATTTATTTGTATTTACAAAAGAAAGTCATTTTATACCCGTTGTCAATAGGCCACAATAGGCAATGACAATAAATTGGTAAAAGCTCTCTCTCTCTTTTCTCTCTTCCTCTTCTCTCTCTCTCTCTTTAAAATTTATATATATAAAATATATAATATTGGTTGTGGTGTGTGTGTGTGTGTGTGTGCATATGTGCCACCTGAGGGCTCACCATATTATGCTTATTTTGATGTAGAAAATGTATTAGTGAACTTGAAGACTGTCTTTTTGATTATACGCTTGAGTGAATGAGGCATATGTGATTTTGTCTGGTGATCTAAATGGCAGAATTTCTGGTATATCTCCAGATATTTGTGTTGATGACAGTATGTTTGAACACCATATAAACCAGCCTGTTATACCCTGAACAGAAATTCAGTAGATAAAAGTGCTTAATCACTATGGCAAATGTTTGCTTAATAGGTGTACAGCTTTTGAACTGTGTGTTCTGAATGGCATGTGTATAGGAGATACTGTTGGTCATTTACATACATTTCGGAAACAGGCAATAGTGTAAATGATTATTTTTTGTTGTCTTATGAGTTGTTCAACATTTTGTCTTCATCATGCCGGCTAATAGTGTCAGAAAGATTGGAATCTGATCATTTACCTTTAGAATTTTATTGAATTGAAACACAAAGAGTCAACGGGGGATGTTCACGAAACTCTCAATGAAAATGTATTTATTGAAAAGATCATAGGGAAATACAGACTTAGTAAACACCTATGTTCAGGCGTCAGCTCTGATGAATCAGTAAGGTTGCTTGAGCAGGCTATGAGTTTAGTTGACCACAATTGCAATGACGCTCTAACTGTTTTTAATGAGTGCCTCAGAAAGCGGGCTGACTGTATGAAGAAGAAAATTAACCTGACCAAAGGAAGCAATATTAGTGACTGGTATGACAGAGAGTGAAAATTTAAGCAAGGGGAAAAGCTAAAAGACTTCTTAAAAAATTTAGGGCAGACAAAGAAATAGGACAAACAGCCTGCCTATTGATTGCTAGAAGAAGTATAAAAATTTGTCAAAAGAAAAGAAAAAGAACATAATGACGCCTTGTTAGAAAAACTTGTGTCTTCTGTAAATATCAAAGAATTTTGGGAGACAGTACACAAAATATCATTTAAAAGAAAATCTCCACGTAGTGATTTAACCATTGATGATTGGTTCAAACATTTTCATATGTTGCTTGAGGTAGGGGACACAAACAAAAGACACACACTGAGTGGGACAATAACACAGACAATGACTATACTGACAATGATGACACAGAGTTTAGTCCAATGAATCGTCCAATATCAAAAGAAGAGGTCTATTTGCGTTAAAAAGATAAAGAATGGCAAAGCTGCTGGACAATAATATCTTTGGGGGAAAATTTGTTGAAGTATTCTGGAAATCAGGTGTTTGACTTTCTTGTAAAGTTTTTAATACATTATTTGACAAGGGCATATTTCCAGATAACTGGACATATTCTATTGGATTCCATTATTTAAAAAAGGGACATAAATAACCCAGGTAACTATAGAGGTATAGCCATAAGTGATGCAAGCAGTAAGAAAATAGTACAATAATAAACAGTAGACTTCAAGAATGGGTAAAGAACATAATTTTAACGGTGAATACCAAGCAGGATTTAAAAAAGGTTTATTCTACAGTTGACCACATGTTTTGTTTTTTTGGCTTTGATACAAAAACAGTTAGCTTGAATCGTAAGCTATATGTGCTTTTATTGACTTCGAAAAAGCCTTTGATAATGTGGAAAGAATATTTATTGTGGCCCATTCTTAAGAAAAATGGCATAAAAGGTCAGCTTTTTTAGTCTGTTCATAGTATGTATGTAAATGTTAGAGCTAGAGTTAATCCGGGGCGATTTGACAGATTCATTAACTTTCTAGGGGTTTAAACAAGGGACGTTACCAGTCCAATTTGTTTTCTCTTTTTCTCTTTTTCTTTTCAAAATGAGTTAGCATTAAATGTTTTAGAAAGGAAGACACCGCGCTATTCTTTTCAAATGATTTCTTTGAATTATTCATACTGTTGCTTGCTGATACGTGGCTTTAATATCTGAAACACCAATTGGTTTGCAAACACAACTTTAATAGTTTACAACAAGCAGCTTCTTCATTACATTTAAAAGTAAACATGAATAAAGTAACATTGTTGTATTAGAAAAGGGGGGGATTTAGCTGCAAGGGAAAGTTGGGTTTTACAATGGATCTGTCATGCCAGTTGTCAATGCATACAAATACTTGGGAATTATTTTTTCAACCAGGCTAAGTTTTGCTTCTGCATGTTTTTGATCTGAATTGTAGAGCAAAACGTGCACTGATGTGCATTCTACAAAAATTGTATAGGTTAAAAAGTAACTCATTTAAGACTTTCTTGAAATTATTGATTCTCAAATTCAACCAATTGTTCAGTATGGTGCAAGTTGTGGGGATTTGATAAACTTCGTTTCATTGTGAAAAGATACATTTATTTGCATTGAAAAAAATACTTGGGGTAGAAATGCGCACTCCTAATGATCTAGTGTATGGAAAACAAGCAGATATCCCATTTATATAAATTCAGCTGTAAGTGTATCAAATATTGGTTAAAGTTGACAAGAATGCAGGGATTTAGATTACCATATAAAGCAATATAGAACACTACAAGATTTGGATGCTCGAGGCAAAACTAAACTGGGTTACAAATATTCGTTGTAAATTGTATATGTATGGATTTGGCTATGTGTGGATGAATCAGGAGTGGAGGGGTGAATGAGTTTCTTTCAGCCTTCAAAGAGGAATGGTTTTATGTAGAGGCAAGAATGGAACTCTCACCTCAAAGATAGTGAGAGATTTGATATTTATAGAACGTTTTTGTACTTTTCCTGACGAAAAAACTTATCTATTGTTGAACATTGATAGACATTTCAAGCATGTAATGGCACGGTTTAGAATGGGCATATCTGAAAAATTTCAATTACATAGTTACAGATACAAACGGCACATGAAAGCTGATTCATATGCCCAGTATGCAAACAGGAGATTTTAAAAAGAAGTTTTATTTTGTCATGGGCCCAATTTTTAAAGAACTGCGAGAACAGTACATACCACTAAAGTTTTATAAATTCCCAAGTCAGTTTCGATTTGCATTACTCATGGCCTCAAAGCATGAACAAACAGTTAGAAATTTGTCAGTTTACTTATACAAGGCATTTAAATTGCGTTCAATATTGTTGTCTTGAATCTTCAATTATTTCTATTGCTTTGTGATTGTTTTCATATGTAACTTTAATGCTATTGTGTGTTTGTTGTATACCCCCTATCATGAGGGGCAATGGCCTATACATGATTAAATTATCCGAATCCGAATCCGAATCTCTCTCTCTCTCAGCATTGCGAGCATGCCCTATATGGGCCGAGAAGAATGTTTTCGCTTTGTGAATACATACTAGTCATTGCCAGCTCCTAATCTAAATCTTATTCTTCCTTAAAGATGGGCAGGCCTACTCCTATGTCCATCCACCCTTCATCATCTTACTTCTTCTATTCTTCGTTGAAGGCTCAAGACAACAACTATTGTTGTCTGTTATATGAACGAAATGCGTTGACCTGCCCAATTAAGAGCATCCTACTTCGGTGTGGTAAACATATTGCCGTCAGCGCCTGGGCTTTATCACACCATGGGGCAACAGCAAAGCGAGAGGCTGTATATTATCAGTGGATTTCCCATTCATGGAATTCCACTTTACAGCTTAGTCTTTAGTGATCGACTATGACTCTCTGACTAGGAGGCTTGACTTGCACAGTCCTTATGTGCTGCAGCCCTGGGGGCTGGTTGGCCTTTGGAGAACATCTCCAACGCTGACTGTCTTTATGCCCACTTGGCCCAGAGAGTGGGGATGTGCTGTGGGCAAGGCACTTCCACTATAATCAAATTTCTGCCCAATTTCCAAAACAGCAGCTGTTTCCTCTGCTGTTTTGGAGGTCATCGTCGGACATGACGGACAAACATACATACATACTTCGGTGTGGGAGACAATCGTTATCTTTTAAATCTTGCTGAGGGAGAAGACAGGGAAAAAAAGGGGCTGGGGAATGGACCAAGTTAGGCAGAAAATAGACAACAAGGCGGTGACGGGAAGAAGAGGAATAAGGCAGAAACAAAGACAAAGGGATAGAAAAGAGGGAATTCCTAGTACAGAGTTTCTAAAAGGTGGGGATGCTATGTATACTGAACAGGCCCCCCGGCGTCCCCACGGGAAAACCTTCATCTAATATTAGGCTATTTTCACGGCCCGGTGCCATCTTAATGTGTTTTGTTGTGGGTTTTGTTTTGTTTGTTTGTTTGTAGTTGTTGGGTTTGTTTGGGTTTTTTTGTGGTTTGGTGGGTTGTTGTTTTTTTGGGTGTTTTTTTTTTTTGGGGGGGGGGTAAAGTATTAAGGTACACCCCCACCACTCCCCCTCGTCTCCACCCCCATCCCCACCCCCACTCCCTTGGCCTCGACCCTCTCTCTCTCTCTCTCTCTCTCTCTCAATATGAAATCGCATAGTCGAGAGTACTTATCGATTTTCTGATTTTCTTTGTAAATAACGTCATCTTCAAGCTATGCATCACTATTCGACCCCCTCCCTCCCCCCCCCCCCCCCCCCCCCCCCCCCCCCCCCCCCCCCCCCCCCCCCCCCCCCCCCCCCCCCCCCCCCCTTGCCAGTTCTCAATGCAAGGTTTTCTTTGCCATAATTGCATGCTTTATGATTTGAATCATCTCCCCCTTTACACACACAATAATATTATCATGATGTAAATAATAATAATGGCATGACTGATGTAGGGATTAAATACTAAAATAAATGAATAGATTTATATATATTTTTTTAAAAACACAGGGGGGGGGGGGGGGGGTTACTTCATCAGTGGCTTTGATGGCTTTTGTGTGTGTGTCGTTTCTTGTTATTGTTTGCTGTGTGTGCGCCCGCGTGGGTGTGTGTGTGAACTTCTTCTTTCTTTCTTTCTTTTTTCTTTCATCTGCCGCTGGTGCCTTTCGGCGTCGCGGGGAGACACAGACGTCTGTCTGCAGCAAGGCGGGAGGCTTGATGTAGTGACAGGTCATGGGCTCGCAGGGTGTCAGCCACGGAGTCGCTCCATCGTCTCCTTGGTCTACCTCTGGCTTTCCAGCCATTGTGTTTGGTGGTGTATGCCCGTAGGGCTGGTTGGTTGGGCGGCATTCTAGTGAGGTGACCAAACCACCTGATCCTTTGTTGTTCGATATGGTGGAGAATTGGTGTTAGTCCGACCATGTCTCTGATCACATCATTCTTGATCTTGTAGCGTCTGGTCTTGTTGACAGCTCTTTCTCAGGCAGCGCATTGCACATGGTGGACCCAATTTTCTCTCTAAGCTCTTGTTTGTTAGGACCGATGTCTGACACCTGGTATGTGTAAGAGTGTTTGGAACGAAGATGGCGTTCGATGAGTTTTGCAATTGGTGCTCAGTGGGAGTGGACTGTTTTAGAAGGGGGGCGAGTTGGGAAAACATGACTGCGTTTGCTTTCATGGCATCTTGATTCCTTTCTCTCGGTCACAATTTTCCTTCTTCTGTGAAGAGGCTGCCCAAGGTATTTAATTCTTTGGCTGATTTCAAAACTGGGGTGCCGTTGATGTTGATTTCCAGCTTTCTGGATTTCTGCTGACTCGACTAACTTCTGTTGTTTTGGTGATACAGATTCTTCGGCATACCTCTCGCTAGCTTGTGTTTTGAGATGGTCTGTGTGTTCTTGAAGAGCTGCTTTGTTCGGATGCAATTAAGGATGGGTTTCTCGTCAGAATAATAATAGTGCATTCAGGGCCCCTCAAGATCGGGTGGCTTCCTGGTATTCTGGTCCATGTAGATCACCGAAATGTGAAGGGGAGGAGCGTAGCGCAGGCCTTTGCCTGACCCCCTGATGTAACTGGGGAACAGTCGGAAGTTCCACTGGCTGTTCGGACTGCGCTCATATGTTGGCATAGATTGGCTCTGATGTTATCAAGCAATGCCCCCTTCACGTCGTACTGTCCAGGTTCTTCCAGAGCTTGATCTTCTGTTGATTCGGTTTCGAAAAGCTTTTCTTGATCAAACGAATACTGTAAGCACGGTCTTGGTTGTATTCGATGGTCTTTCACCCAGCTGTCGGAGTGCGAATATGCATCTGTGCACCTCTTCCTTTCCGAAAGCCAAACTGGGCATTGCTTCGTAGGTGTTTCTGCTTTGGCTCTTGTGCGCATGTTCCAGAATCTTTGCGTAATTTTCCCTACATGGCTGAGAAGTGAAATGCCTCTGTAGGAGCTGCAGTTTTTCTCTCTTGATGCCCTTCTTCTTCCAAATTGGCACCACTATTGCATTTTGCCAGTCCCATTGGTACTTTCATCTCTTACCCATGCTTTTCTGGTGATGATGGTGAGCCACTTCTTAATCCCGTTTCTCCGATGCAAAGGATGGCTTTTCAGTTGTTATGCGTCATCGCCTTGCCGCTCTTTGCCCTTTGGGCTGGTCTTAATTGCTTTTCTTGTTTCTGCTTCAAGGATTTGGGGCTCTATGGTCCTTTTATAGCGTGGTTTGTTAACTGAGGCTGGAGGCTTGTGCTCCAGATGGGTTTTATTTGATCTTTATAAATAATCTTTCCATCGTTCTAAGAATTTCCTCTTCTTTGTGCAGTGCCTCTCACATACCATTTGCTTCTTTTACTATGTTGGTTGGATTGAATGCTCATCTCTTACTTCATCGTCTTCACACTTTGAAAATTCATCTTGGGGTCGAAAGTCTTACAAAATTTCACTTATATCTTTCTCATAGTCGCCCAAGGATTTTTACTTTAGAGGCTTTCCACAACACGTTTATATGTCTTCTGCGGACTCTTGTAACTTGACGTAGTCCTCTTCTGGTTTGGTCTTGACCCCAAGCTTTATATATAGCTGTTTTTTTTCTTGAGGGCTCTTCTTACACCTCTTGGTTCCACCAAGCTGTAGCTTTCTGTCTTTTTTACCTCCACCATTTCTTTGTCCCGCAAAACTTCCCTTAAGGTGTCAAGAGAGCTTGGTTTTTTTGAAGGTGTCCCCCAGGACTTGCTTCCATGTTGAGATAGGTTGCATCAAATGGAGTCAAGTTTCACCCTTGATACCACTATGGGATTTGTTCTTGCACTTCTTTTCTTTCTGGTTTGAAGAGGTTGATCTTTGCAGGCTGTTCTTTTTCTGCAGTACTGGGAGGATTGAACGACGGCCTGTGGTAGTGGTCAGGTTCTACCTGGTACGCACTTTGGATCTGTTCTTGCATTCTTGCTCTTCCAGTTTTGAAGAGGTTGATCTTTTCAGGCTGGTATTCTTTATAGCAGTACTGGAGGAGAACGACCAGGGCCTGTGGCAGTGTCATGGTTGGAATTGGGGATGGGCTTTTGATTCTTTGATGGGTAACGTGTTCTTGATCTTGCAGATTCTTGTGTGTGTGAACACACACATAAAATTTTGGTCATGTTGGCTTCTTCTCCTTTATTCAGGGCTAGTCAAGGTCAAGTCAAGACAAGTCAAGTCAAAACACACTTTATTCATCCCATGAAGGGCAATTACAATACTGAACAGGGCAGTTGATACTATCAAATATATCAAAGACACAAAGCTATATTTCCATATTGGTGTTTCAAAATAAATGTCACGAACACACACACACACCAACTCAAGCGCGCATGCGCACACCACACACAAACACCCGCACGCACGCACACACATCAATTGTGAAACACAATTTTTAAACCATTGATAGAAGACATAAAAACTTATTTTTACGCACGCATATACGCAGCAAGTACACAGCACGTACGTGTGTGCGAACCAGCCCCACGCACACCCACCACATACACCAATATATGATTCAACTGTTTTAAGACCGTTGACTGGAAGACAGACTTATTTCAAACCCCACGCACCCCCACCCACACCAACACTCACACTAATTTATGTATTGGATACACTCATAACAATGACAATCAGGCAAGTATTCAGAGAAATGTAAAAACTAGGTAGTCAACATCATGTGATTCAGAATCATATGCTTACTGGCACCAAAAGAATTTCTTTTCTGTTAGTTGTTGCTGGTGGGTCACTGAAAACGGCGTTCGAAGGCAACATTTGAATTTCTGGAACAAAGCATGGGAAAGGAGCAGCAAAATTGGCTGTTGGCTTTGCGTACAAGCTGCTGATTGCAGAACGTCTGTAGAATCTCTTTGTTCTTTTCCAATTATTTTTTTTGCAGATTCTTACAATTCTCTGCAGGCCATTCTTGTTTTTAACACTAAGGTTATTGTCCAACAAATGAAAGCCCAAAACTTAGAACACCCTCTCTATGTAAGACTTGTAAAACAAAGGAAAGAATCTTTTTGTCTACAAAAAATGGTGTCAGTTTCCTCAGAATATACAGGGAGTTTTGTTGTACCCTTTTTGACAATTAGCTAGTTAATTTTAAAAGTGGAAGTCCTTTGTCTAGTCAATCACCCGCCTAAGTGGATTCATTGATTAAATAACGGTATTTTGCGAAGTGGCCTAAATTTGTTGAGAATATAAGGAGATTATTTGACGATAATCCAACAAGTGCATGAGAGTGAGAGAGAGAGAGAGAGAGTAATCAATCGACAGTCTCGCTCGGGTATTTGCCTCTACGGCGGCCATGCATCTTGGCCTGCGGAATCTGATTATAACTTTTTAGATCATGGGAACAATGCGACATTGATTGCAAAAAACAGCAGAGGGAAAGAGAAGGAAGGGGGTGGTGTCGGGACAGTGGGGGGTGGCCCAGCGAGGGAAGATGGGAAAGTTGGGTGCTCTGTTGCAGCCG
>CM054137.1:75459162-75461662 GCA_028751875.1 Rapana venosa | reverse complement strand
TCCCCTTTCTTTGGCAGCTTAACGAGATGGCCTTTCTTCCAGTCTTCTGGTACACTCTCTTGCTCCCAGATCTTGTATAGGAGTGGGTATAACATCTCAGTGGAAGTTGATGTCTTGGGGGGGTTTTTCCCCCCGGTTTTCCCCTTTGCGGTTTTGGGGGGGTTTTTTTTTGGGGGGGGCCCCTCTGGCCCCTTTTGGGGGGGGGGCCCCTTTTTTCGGATTTTTTCCTTTCCCCCCTTTTCCCCTCCCAAAAAAAATTGCGCCTTTGGGGGCGCGCCCACTGGGTTTTTTTGGGTTGTTCCCCCCTATCCCCCTTCCGGGGGGGGCCCGTTTTCTTTCTGCCCCAACCGGGTTTTTCCCGGGGGGAACAGCCGCAACGGTCCCAGTTTAAAGGGGTCCTGATGCCCCCCCCCCCGGGGCTTCCGCTTCCCCCCCCCCCCCCGGGAGGGGGGACCCCCCCCTGAACCGGCGGGGGGCCCCAGCCTTTCAGGGGGGGGTTTTTTTGGGGGTTTGGGAGAAATTTTGGGGGGCCCAAGGGCCTTTTTCCCCCCACCGGACGGTTCCCCGGGGCGAAAAAGGGGGGCGCCATCCAGGGCCTTTTTGGGGGTTTTTTTCGATTTATTTTCCCCCCTTTTCCCAAAACCCCCGCCCGGGGGCCCCGGCGCCCCCCCCGTCCTTGGATTTTCCAAGGGGGGCCCCCCTTTCAGGGGGGCGGCCCCGGGGGGAACGGGGCCCCCGGGTCACCTTCCCCCCCGGTTGGGTGGGGAAACATCCGGGGGTTTTGCCCGCCTTCTTTGGGGCCCCGGGGCCCGTCCCCCTTTTTTTTTCCCCCCCCCTTTTTTGGGGCCGGGTTTCCAAGGGTTTAAAGGGTGGGGGTGTCGGGCGGTGGGTGGTGAGGTCTGTTGAGCGTTTTTTGAAGGCTTCCCCTTGCTCTTGGTCCCTCACTGGAATGGTATTGCCATTTTTTTGGGGGAGCTAGGTTTGTTGTTTTTTCTGAGAGAGTTCTCGTGATCTGTCAGTCTCTATATTTCTTTGGCCCGCTGCGTTTGCCCGAGTCAGTTCCTCAATGATTTTCTTTTGTCTCTTCTTGCTTTCTCTTTTGCCCCGGGTTTTTTCCAGTGCATGCTTTAGTTCCCCGTTTCTTTTTTTGATTTTGTGTTTGGTTATTGATCTTTAGCTGTTTTTTTCTGGGATCAGTCCATGTTTCTGTTGTCAGCCACTCCGTATTTTCTTTTTCTCTTTCCCCGTTCTGTTTGGGATGTTTTTCTTTCAGGTTACGTTGACTCTGCCATTGTCCTTGATATTTCCTTTGGGCTGGGAAGACACTGAGTTGTTCCTAGTTCGAGCCTGAATTTTTATTTTTTCTCTTTCTTCAGCTTTGCCATTGAATTGTGTGATGGGTTTTTCCTGCCCCGGGCGATGAGGGTTTGGGTTGGGCTTTTAGGGTGGAACAACAAGGGTGATGGTCGATGCTGCATCTGCTCCCCGTTCACCCCGACATATGAGGCTCTTTCACTTTTGCCGATGGTGTGGGGGGCAAACGGTTTTCGTCTTGCCCTCGGGGGGAAAATCCCCTGTGGTTTTTTGGACTTTTTTGGGGAAAGTGGTGCCTCCCTGACCCGGTCGTTTTTAAAATGCAAAAAATTTTGTTAAAAATTCTCCTTTTCATTTTTTTTCCCCGTGCATTCCCGCCCCTGATAGTTCTTGTTTGTGTTGTTGTCCCCCCTTTGGTTATGTCTCCCCTTTGTATTTTTGATCCCTCTTTGGTGTTTTTTTCCATGTGGTCGGATTGTTCGAAGAAGTTTTCTTTATCTTCTAACTCTGCTGTATTTGTTGGAGCGTAGCACTGAACGATGGTAACCTTTCTGCCTTTTGAGTTGAAACGTGCTGTGAGGATCCGTGGTGACACTGGTTCCCAGGACAGCAGTGCTTGTGTTGCTTCAGGTCTCATCAGCAGCGCTACTCCATGTGTGTGGGGCTGGCCTTCTTCCTGTCCAGAGTAGATGATAGTGTCTCCACTCGCAAGCTTTGTCTGCCCGGTTCCATTCCATCTGGTCTCGCACAGGCCAAGGATCTTTAGGTTGTACCTGTGCATTTCTCTACTCACCTGTGCTGTTTTACCGGTTTCATACAGGGTTCTGATGTTCCAGGTCCCTATCCTGGTTGTTGACTTGGTTGTTAAAAGAGTTGTCGGCGCACTGGCTTCCCGAAGGCTTTCACCAGCACGCGTCATAGGCTCTACCAGAGAGGACTCTTCCCCAACCATGTCGCTCGTAAGAGGTATCGTTGCAGTTTCAGTAACAGAGTGGTTTTTAAGTGAATGGGTCGTTAGCCCAATGCACAACCCCCAACCTGGAGGACCAGGGTGCATCGTTTAGTCTGGCTCCTCTCCCCCAGACCTGTTGAGCATGGTTGAACCTGCCAGAGGCCGAAGCCCCCGCCCACATAGCTCTGGGGGTCATTGAAGCACGCAAGCCATCCCACCACGACAAGGTGATAC
>CM054137.1:75429162-75449162 GCA_028751875.1 Rapana venosa | reverse complement strand
TTACAGGAAACATTCAAAGGGAACATTGTCTCCAGTCAGTCAGATAGCCAAGCTTGGATTTGACAGCTAGAGGTAAATTAAACTGGGTTGTAAAAGTATCGGCACCTTTGTACATTTTTCAATTGGGACTCTTGACTGACTTTGACTTATGTCTCTTGGTTCCTTGGGGAACATAGGGCTGCAAATTGGGACTAGAACAAGGTTTTTTTCTCAGATGAAGTGCACTAACATCGCAGCAAAATAATTGACCTTTGCAACACAAAAGCAAACAACTTGACATGCTACTAGCAAAGGGGGTTTCCTATTCCCCCTTCCGTGGGAGTAAAACCAATCGGAAAACGGCTTCAAATGCAATATAAAACTAATTTTGACCCTAAAATAGGAAATAGGGAGAAAGGAACAGAAAATAATGTTGGATGGAATCAGCCGCATAACTTAAACCAGTCTACCATATAAACAATTGTCTAAGAATTTCACATGAAGAGGAACATGACATGAACATGCCGTGTTCTTCAGGTCGTTATGATCAAGAATTGATACAAGCAACAAGCTACACACACACATACTACCTTTCACTTGAAGGTTAAAAACAATTGTGGGCATAGACTGTTACATGCATCTAAATCAATTACACAACTGCCCAGAAATAAAAACAAATATTAAATACCAACCACACACCCCTCCCAAACATTACCGAACATGTACATTTAAAAGCATTGTGTAATTCATTCAACAAAGGGAAATAGGTTTGGAAGAAATATGGAACAGTTTTATAGGGTCGGATTTAGCAGTTTATGCAGAAAAATAAAATACAAACAAAAACTCAAGTCAAGCAACCCAATAGTGGAAAAGACAGCACACAACAAACATGCCCCTTACAGCTGGGAAATAGACAGCCCAAGACAAGAAAATGTTGCATGAGCAAAACCATGAAGTCACTACTAACTTTAACAATAATGTCAAGCTATGTTGGAGTCATGGTCTATAGGTATAGTGTATAACACAGCAGTCAACTATACCCAAATTTTGACAATGGAAAGAAGAAGGGCCACCACTTTTGGCTCAATACTTCAAATTGTGTACATGAAGCAAAAGTAAAAAGGAACATAAGGTTTTGGTAATCATAGACTTGATGTCAATATAAAATATCAAAGATGTGATCGACAAGACGAGAAAAGTGGAGCTGAAATACACGGGTTTCTTCTATCTGGACAAAGTAATTTAAAGCAGCAAAAAACAACAAGCCAACTAACAAAAAAACATAAACAAAATAAAACAACCCACCAAACAAACGAACAAACAAAAACCATTCATACAGCCAGTGTTTCATACAAGTGCTTGAAAAAAAAAAGATCAACCACTAAAAACCACACACATGCTAAACCATTTTCTAGTTTTACACAACCCAGGTTTCACGAGAGCACAAAAGTCAAAGGCTGAGCAAAATCCACACCCTACACCATACTGTATCGTCGCAGTGTTGTTCTAGAACACATTATTTCGCATCATTCACCACGATCAAATTTTAAAATCCACGCATTTAAAATGCATGTTGCAGAAATTTTAGCTCAAAAGGACATAACAGATACAGTACACAGGCGGGACAACTGGCAAGGGAGCACAGGAGAACTCATGCTGCAAAGAGCGCTGCTTGATGCCAGTTCTTTCCCTTTAGTCTTGCTAATGACATTTTTGTGTGGGGCCTAAAACATTTCACCCCTCTTATTTCTTTTAAAAAATATTTCCATATATTTAAAAAAATACGTCGTGGGTCCTCCAACACCTCTCCCCCCAACCTTTACTTTTCAGATTTAAACCCAAGCAAAAAAGAGGGAAAAAGGCTTGACAGTACATTTGTTCTAATATATGTTAAAAGACTGCTGGGAAAGATGCAGATGAAGCTGTGACCTGGGTAATGGGCATGTATGTCCCTGACATATGACAAAGCAAAAGAAAGAAAATAAGGTAACAGCCGCGCGCGCGCGCACGCACACACACACACACACACACACCAGTACCTTCAACATTATAGAATGAAACGCATACATTTTCTTATACCAGGTTTTCTAAAAACAAAGCGACAGAATGCCTGTTCTCATGCAAGGTAGTCCAAAAAACCAAATAAACATTTTAAAAAATCTAAGATTTATTTAAACCACACACTGAAGGAATCTTCACAGGGCTATGCAGCTTTGGTGCACTACACTGGTGACGACAAATACCTGTTGTATATCATACCATGTTATTGCCTGTAGTACAAAATCCATCACGCACGCACGCACGCACACACACGCACGCACGCACGCACGCACGCACACACACACACACACACACACACTCTCTCTCTCTTTTGACAATGCCCCTTTTCTGCAACACATCCTATATGCCAGTACCATCCCGTAATAACTATTCAATAATGCATTCGTAAACAATCATCCTCTACTAGTTGAAATACATTTTCTAAAATGCACCTGCTCATTCAAATGATTGTGTGCGTTCTAAAACGCTACTTTTAACATTTTTCTGAAATGATCCCCGCCCCCACCCTACCATGAATCTAATCAGAAACCCGACTGCCTACCCCTATCCCCACCCTCAAAATCACACCTCTCCCCCCACTCATATAATTATACCACACCATTCTAACACCCCCTCCCCTACTTAGCATCCTTTTTCCTAATAATCTAGCACCTGTCCTCATACCAAACCGAATGAAGAATTCGATTCCTTCATCTTACTATCAGCAGTAGTATTTTATGATAATTCTTTACATTTCATTTTACTGTTCGCATTAAATTTTTGCATTTTAGAGCATGGTCTAAACATTGTGTTTATCCATTTACTGTCAGAAAAATTAAAACCCAAAAGAAAAATTTTAGCCATCATTGTCAGCATATACCCGTTTTCTACCTGCTGTTTGTGTCCACATGAGGGGCCAGGGTTAGGGTTGAGGTTAGTGTTAGCGTTAACAGTTAGTAGCGGGAAATGGTCGTCTGTCAGCTGGTCGGTCTGAATGTTAGAATGCATGTGGACACAACAGCACACAGACAAATGGTATGTAGCTGTAGACACAATGGTAGGTAGCTATAGACACACTGATTGGTAGTTCGCAATAGCATGGAGTTTTGAATCAATCTCCAGTCCTATTAACAGCTGGCGGTGCAATGGACTTCAGTGTCCACACAAATTTCCAGTGTGGATATGAAGCAATTTCGGGCCTGACATTTTTGAACAAGTTGTATCTGTGAATTTTTGTTGACCAGTTGCATCCTTTAAAACAAAAATGGAGCCCAAATAAGCCATGTTAAGAAAAAAAATGTCAGCCGTCTTTTTCTCTCTCCACTGCTCTAACTGCATTTATATCCCTCCTAAACATTCCTTTCCCTTCCTTGTCTCTCCTTCCAACCTGATGTTTCCTAACAACTACCCTCTTTAACACACACACACTCACACACACACACACACACACACACTCAGATGTCTCCTCCCCAGTAACTACCCCATCCACACACACACACACACGCTAAAATTTAAACATTTATGTTTTGTGAATTCTGCGATTTTTTGGAGCACATATTTCTACTTCAGCCAAAATCAAAGACTGAATGCCTATTTTCCTATTAATTTTGTATTGTTGAGGTCTCCGACACTCCGCTGTCTTTATTATATGCATTGGTAATGGAACAGATTAACATTTTCCAGTAACTGAACATTTTTCTTATTGAGCAAAACATTTATTACAATGCATTTCTAGGTGTATAAGCATGAAGGGGAAGATAATCGCAAAGAGTATTTTTCATAATCATTTCATATGATTCAATGGGATGTGAATAGAGGGTGGGATGGGGGGGGGGGGGAGGAATCTAAAAGAAATCATTGCCAGTTCCTTAAAGCATATTAGGAGATGACTTGTAACCAATTAAATTTTTTATTTATAATTTTTGTAAAGAAAAAAAATCTAAAACAATGACCACCGAGTCCTACAAACAATGGAACATTTTAGGACAGTTGTATTTTCTCAAGCATCTCCTCACAAAAAAGCCATATTCATGATAAAAACAAACTCTTTCCAATCCTTAATTCAATGCAAGTTATGTCAAGAGCATAATACTTTCTTAAGCAACCACTGAATCATTAAAAACCCCACCACTCTCATTCTAAAGAAAAAAAAACCCTGCAAATTTGTCAAATACCTCAATAGAAATTATATCACGAAATGAATATTTTAATTGTTTGATCAGATTCATTCTAAAAAGTATTCAAGGTACACGAATACCAAAGAACATAATACAGAAGATTGTACTGTTTTTTTTTCTCATATAAAAAAAAAGTTAATTTCTTCAATTTTGTCGCCCCTTTTAAAAGTAGTACTTTACACACAATTTTGGTGGGGGGTGTATTAATTTTTTCGGACTTTGCAAACGTTTTTCTTTTTTTCTCTATTTTTAAATTTTTTTTATTTGTAATCCCCACCCTTCCTCACTCTTTCTTTAATAATAATAATAATGTATGGAATTTATATAGCGCTGAATCTTGTAAAGCAACAAATCAAAGCGCTCAGATTTTATTTCATACCACTTTAAGTCACGGCAGATTTCTCCCCGTGAAATTCGGGCTGCTCTCCCCGGGGAGAGCGGGAGAACGCGTCGCCACTTAGCGCTGCGCCACCCTTTCACCCTTTTTTTTTTCTTTTTTTTTTCTGCAGCTGTATTTGTTTCCCTATCAGAGTGGCTGAGTAATAGTGTTCTACACTGCTCTCCATTGACAACCACCCAACAAAAAAAACAAAACAAAAACAAACCCCAACTTTTCATTTGTGCTCGACATCTAGAGCAATAGCTTGCCCTAGTGCGAGATGCATGTTGTCGAAAATTAAATGATTACATTTATCTGAACTAACTGCTGTTCCAGTGTGTATTGATGCTTGTAGTCTATTACAGTGCGATTCCATTTGAGTTCATTATTGACGAAGACTTCACTGTTACTGTCTGGGTTCGTGTCAGCAGTCCATTGATGTAGCTGGTCAGTGAAGATGCCTGGCATGCTGTGGTCCAGTTTTCTCCAGGCTGGTCCGTCTTCAGCGTTTAGGAGTAGCACTGCCATGCCCGGGTCTGTCCATTCTTTGATGTTCTCTGTTCAATTCTTTCTCCTGTGTCGTCCTCCCTCCAGTGTCCCCTGCAGGACAGTCTTGGCAAGGCAGCCGTGATATGGGATGTGGCCAAATTAAGCCACCTTCCTCCTCTTCACAACAGGTAGGTGGGGTTCTTGTGGCCCAGCTTTCTCGGTAGTTTCCCGGAATCTGATGGCACCTGGTAACCAGACAATGTGTAAGCTAGAAACAAGGCGGGTCAGGGTGTGAAAGCAAAGTTCTTGGCACTTTATTCCAGAGTATATAAGCAGTAAATATAATTTTTGACTCAAGTAATGAAAGTTTCATGACGTAACTTTGTGATCTCAACACCCTGCATTGGTTTAACTTTACACATCTTTTGTTAAAGGAAAAGCCATTGCAAATTAATGTGCTTTCCATAAGAACCTTCGAAAACAAAAGTTTTGGACCATAACACATTCAGATTTAAAAACAATGCAATCCAAAACACTATTTTCAACATTACACTCTTACATATACAAATTTAAGTCATGTTGAGGTACTTTGTCGAGTTTTCATTGCCCTAGGCCTAGATCAAGTCTACAAGTTACTTACACAGCACCTTTCTCAAAAGGAGCTGACTGAGCTTTACAATTTACAGTCTTTGAAAAAAAAAGTACCAAGCAAACCATAAGACAAGGATCCAAAGACACTATGCGCACATGTTCAAATCACATACATGCGGGCAAAACCAGAAAAAAGTAAATATAGACATGTACACAAGGACAGACACAAAAAACCCTAAGGAAAACACAAACATATGCGCAAGGACATAACCCTCCCACACACAGACCAGCAAAACAGAAAAAAAGCAGACAGACATATGCACAATAAGATCAAAAATAGCACCCCACCTCCCAAAACAGACCTATACGCAATACAGACAAAAACCCCAATAATATAATAAAGACAGACGAAAATAAAAATATAAACACAAGGACAAAAAACCAAAGCGAAAATGAATAAACACACACATGGACTGACAAGCCAAGCAGTAAAGCAGACTAGACAACAAACATGGAAACAAATTCCTAACACACACAGACATACAGGAGGCAGACTGATCACATTATGGTTCTCACCTGCTCTGTGACATGTAGCGGGTCCAACGAAGACTTCACTGTGAATGTCTGGCTTCGTGTCAGCAGTCCATGGATGTAACTGGTCAGTGAAGATGCCTGGCATGCTGTGGTCCAGTTTTCTCCAGGCTGGTCTGTCTGCAGTGTTTCGGAGTAGCACTGCCATGTCTGGGTCGGTCCGTTCTTTGATGTCTGTTCACTTCTTCTGTCTGCCCCCGTGTCGTCCTCCCTCCAGTGTCCCCTGCAGGACAGTCTTGGCAAGGCAGCCCTGATATGGGATGTGACCAAAATTCCTCCTCTTCACAACAGGCAGGTGGGGTTTCCTGTGGCCCAGATTTCATAATTCTATGGAATCTTGTGGCACCTGGTAACCAGACAATGTGTAAACTAGAAGCAAGGCAGGTCAGGGTGTGAAAGCAAGGTTCTTGGCACTTTATTTTAGAACAAACAATCAGTACCTATAACTGCTGACTCAAATTATGAAACTTTCAGGACCTCGCTATTACAACTATTGTGATCTCAACAATGCACTGGTTTAACTTAACACATCTTTGTTTTAGGCAAAGCCACTGCAAATTAATGTGCTTTTCATAGGAAACTTTGAAAACAAAGTCCTGGACCATGAACGTATCCCGATTTAAAAAAAAAATTGCAGTCAAAATAGTAAGTCTACTTTTACATAATACTACTCTACACATACAACTTAAGTTATATTAACATGTCATTGTCAGGTTTTCATTGCCTTATAGGCCTAGATCAATTAAACAATAAGATATCACCCCCTCACAAGGAACTCACTGAGCTTTACAGTTTACAGTCTTTGAAAGATATTATCCAGCAAACTAAGACAAGAATCCAAACACGTCATGCACTCGCGTGTAAATCACACAAAATCCGTCTACAGTCACTAAATGTGAATAGACGTTAAACTGAAGATATCAAATCACACTAAATCATGTTTTTAAGTCAGCTGAAATACAGTGGTATAATCATAGTTTTAATCATGTACTTACTAGTTAGGTCTTGATGACAGAAGGGACGTTCCCTGGTTTTGATGGAAGGGACGTTGAGGGTGATGGCAACAATACTTAATAGCTCCCATAGAAATGACCTTGTGATCAACATTACTTAAACCCTAAAGAAGAACTAAGTTTGGAAAACGCCTGAAGAAGTGTGAAGAAGTTATGGTGTCACTGGTCCTCCTCTAAGAAGCAGCCAGCTACGCCCAAGGCCTGAGCTACCTCCACTCCCATCACAGCAGGGCCTGGATCAGACTGACAACCCACCTCCAAACCTTCCGACCAAATGTGAATCCAAATCCAATCTTGTTTATAGCCCAATCAATCACAAGAGGCATATCATGATGAAACCTCGTAAATGTCCTAAGATTAAAACGGCAACAATGTACAGATTAACACAGGGTTTAAAACCAACTCTGACGTCGTTCCTTGTCTCAATGCCCGGGTCAACTATAAGGGTCAACCCAGGACAGTCACCACGATGTGGGAGAACCACGTAAACACAGACTGGCAAAACCTAAGCTAGATTTCCTCAAAAGCAACTTTGTTCGAACTGACCAACTATGACATCTCTAATCAACCCCAAAATGCTTTTTGCCTGATATCCTGGAATTTCCCCTTTTCTATCCCCGTTTCTGCCTTGTTCCTTTTCTTCTGTCGCCTCCTTGTCTATTTTCTCTATAGAATTCTCACCTATGGATAGGCTGGGTCTGACTTAGGTGTTTAATGGCAGTGCGACGCATTTTCACTCAAATGACATAGTAGTTGCTGCCTGAACATTTGACAAAGAAGCCTCAATACCCTGGCCAACTATAAGGGTCAACCCAGGACGGTCACCACGTTGTGGGATAACCACAAACGACAGATTTATTAAAACCAACCTTGTTGGAACTGACATGACATCACTCCTATCTACCTGAAAATGCCTGTAGTTAAATGCCTGTGCCTAATCCTGAACATCTGGACAACCCAGAAGCAGATGCTTAAATGGTCAATTTTGTGCATAAAAAGTCACACACTAAGATGTTCCTTCGCCTTGGACTAAATGAACTTTCAATGAATGAGCCAGAATCAGCGTAAACTTCACTATGGAAGGAACTAGTTCTACCCTGTATTGTCAGTGCCTTCAAAGATGTTCTTTCCAGAACACCAGGACCACTGTCACCAAGATTGCTCCTTCTTCATCCCTTCCTACGTTGTTTTATTTGTTTAGGGGTCTTTGCGTCTAAATGGGACATTTTAGGGGGTTTGTTGCTTTTTTTTTTGGGGGGGGGGGGGGGGGGGGCTGTTTAGTCTATTCCATTTTTATTTTAGCTTTTGGGGATTTTTTGTTTATTTTCCGTTTTAGTTTTATTTTGCTTTTAAGTGGTTAATTTTATTTCATTTGAAATCCCCATTAAAAAAATATGATGACCTCTTTTAGTTTTCTAATTTCACATGCCTTAAGTTTATTTTTTAACTTTAACGTCAGTTTTTGTCTATTCAGTTTAGTTTATTTTTCTTTTAGCTACCTAGTCACTTTAGTTTTTCTAACAAGGGATGTCAAAGCAGTCAGGAATTTGGTGTCCAGTGATGTAAAGGCAACTGACAGGTCCTACGGCAATGAGGCATCCCTCAAAGGTGAAACAAAATTTAGGCAGAACAGCATAAAACAAAGTGACATTACTTCCTTCTGCAAGTACATACTGGTGTTCTCAGCTACTTTCTGAAGACATCTCCGAGGCAATGGCTGGTCTGCGGCTTTGCATCTCTACCTCATGTAGTCAACATAAGTGCTTATTCCATTATCCTCGATATAAAAGAATAAAAAAACAACCAAAAAAACAACAACCAAACAAACAAAAAACCCCCAAACACAACTTCCCATTCAGCTATAACTTTCCACAACCAACTGATGCTCTTTTTGGCTTCTTTCCCCTAAACCGTTTTAGTTCTGGTGAATCATGCCAGAAATGCATCCCCGAGTTTGCAATAATGAAGTGTTCGTATCCATTATCAAAATCCTGACTCCACTCCCTAACCAAACTTTTCAAACACTGTCATCTCTTTAGCTTGACCCTGAAGCCTCTGGAAACCACCTTGGAAACAGCGTTGGGACTGTAGAATATCCTTACCCAAAAGACGACTGAACATACGTTTATATCTCAGAACTATTAGTAAGATGCCATCCAAAGGACTGACTTGACACAGAACTTGAACTTTAATTTTTACAAAAACCCAACAAAACAAAACACTAATTGGAAACGGTATTGAAAACAGCACTGGGACTGTAGAATATCTTCACCCCAAAGACGAATAAACATATGTTTACATCTCCGAACTATTAGTAAGAGACCACCCAAAGGACTGGCTCGACACAGAGCTCTAACACTATTCAACACAGAAGCCTACTTATTGGAAAACTGAGCACTGGACTGTAGAACATCCTTACCTAAAGACGAACAAGCATACGTTAATATGTCAGAACTAATACTAAGAGATCACCAATAGGACTGACTCGACACAAAACCCTATTCAATACAAAATCCTACTAATAGGAAAACTGAGCACTGGGACTGTAGAATATCCTCACCCCAGAGACGAATGAACATGTCTTTAAATCTCAGAACTATTACTAAGAGATCACCACCACAAGACTGGCTTGACACAGAGCTTGAACCCTATTCAATACAGAATCTTGCTAACTGGAAACTGCCTTCAAAACTAAGCACTGGGACTGTAGAATATCCTCCCCCAAAAACCCGAACATACGTTTACATCTCAGATCTATTAGTAAGAGACCACCCAAAGGGCTGGCTTGACAGAATTCGAACCCTATTCAAAACAGAAGCCTACTAAACGATAGTGATGCTATCCCAAGGAGTCCAGTGGCACTGTACCCTGTACCTATGCACTTCATCTCGCGTTCTCTGATCAGAAGGTTCAGGGCTGCTGGCCAGAATCTGATAAGCACACACACAGAGAACTGTGTCAGAAACTAACACAAAAAAGTAAAATTATTCCAGAGGATCCAACCTTACAAGTAATACAATTGCTTAGCTATCCACAATAACAAGTTTCTATCAACTGGGCTATAGAATATTTTTCATGAACAGCATTTCTTCATACAGACTGCGATACAGATTAATTTTTCTTCAATTCCTCTGGAAATTCTGTGGGCACTGCACTAATCAGACAGCGTGCTTTGGGCAAGTTGAAGAACCCGGTAAAGCCACCACCAGTACAGTGCATGCGTTTTATCATCCCCTCCTATCGCCACACAATGGCCTAATTTCTTCAAGGTGGAACAGATTTTCATGTGTGTGCAACGTATTTTGCGTGCGTTGTTACAAGTGACCTCAGTTTAAAGTCTCATCCAGACGTTCAGGGGAATGGAGAAGTCAGTACTGGTATCAACTCCAGGGGAAAATCCCCTCAAACAGGTTTCAGTTGCTGGGTTGGTGCAGATTTTGAAGTTCAAGGACTTTTCAAAGAGCTTAGGAAATTCTAGGGTGGACGTACTCATGCAGTAGTGCATTTGTAGCAAACACACGCTAAGCTTCGTCACTGACTCTCCACCCAAAATAACACTGGCAAACTGTGTGTGTGTGTGTGTGTGTGTGTGTGTGTGTGTGTGTATGTGTGTGTGTAAGGTGTGGGCACAATATTCTGCATGCATTTGAACACAGGACCTTGGTTTATAATCTCATGGGAATGACTCTCAGGGCTGCAGAGTCGGCACCGACTTCACCCAACATAAAATTGGTAATGCATATACACGATTATGTGTGTGCATGTGTGCTGAGAGATGGTTTCACCTGCCACACTTTTAGGCATAGAAAGCTAGTTGTCAAATATCTATGCTGTATAGTATATAATGGAATTGGTTTGCATGTCTTAAGGAAACAAAAACTACAACTAAAAGTAGTTAAATTTGTAAAAAAAATCTTAAGGTCACTTTCATGTATTTAAGTTGGATACTGCATCTACCTGTGTGCTTCACTTTAAAAAGCAAGCAAGTAAAAACTGAAGACAAGTATAACTCGCAACAAATTGTTCTTAACTGTCTTGATACAGTTGAATACCCCATCTACCTATTTAAGAGTAGTGTGCCACACTTTGAAAGAAAATGATACAGACTTTTGAAAAAATTTTTTTCATGTACGCCTCACAGGAAACAAAATAATTCGTATTTTGAAAATTATTTGCATCAATTAACTACAAGGTAAGTCAAGGCAGCAGAGAAACCCGCGCTCCATTACGTTCAGAACTTGCCAGAAAACCACAGATAAACAAGTGTTGCCAAACAGTCTCGATCACAGATACAAACTGACAGCCCTTTAGCGCTCAAATCACACCACCAGGGAAATCTAAATGTTGAAAGCCTCTTTATTTCCAAGTTGTTAGGACCCTTAGGCTTCAATCCCACAAGTTGAAGTCGTGAGTTCGAATCTCGGCAGTGTCTGGTGAATCAAGGGTGGGAATTTTTACAACCTTCCAGGTCAACTTCAAGTGCAAAACCCGCCAGTGCCCAAACTCCCGTGTATGTACATATACGGTAATCAAAACTTAATATGCATGCTAAAGATCCCGTAATTACGTCAGCGTTCCGTGGGTTTCGGAAACACGAACGTACCCAGCATACATCCCCGGAGTAGGGCAGCTACCTTCATGGTGAGTGAAAACGGTCGCATACGCAAAATCTCACTATCAAGTGAACGTGGAAGCTCTAGCTGAGGAACGGAAAAAAGATTGTCAAGTCTTTGGAAGGTGACCCTGGACCAGTAAGACACGTGTGCTTACGTACCAACTTGTGCACGGCAAAAGAACCAGCGATTGTTGAAAATCGGAAAGAGCAGGGATGTTACCTTCTGACTGTCCTGGCAAAATTAGTTGCCTTAAGTCTGAATGCGGACATCTTCATAGTGAGGGAAGAACAGTGGCACATTCAAAACTCTCACCATTGGTGAACCTAGGAGCTATTACAAAAAAAAGAAAAGTTTTTTTTAATAGCCAATCTGTATTCTGGACTATACAAACTGGGGAGGGGAGTGGACAAAGCGTCACCCTTGGTCAATGAACAGAAGAAAGAAAAAGTGAACAGCAAACTGAATAGGAAATAGCCATACTTTACACAAGCTGAAATCTATGAAAAACTAATAGGCTTCTGTCTCCATGTTAGTCTTTTTCTGAATGGCTAAAAGGCAGGGGATGAGGGGAAGGCTCCGTAATTTTGCTATTAAAAAAGTCCGGGAGGAGAGGAGGATAGAGGGGCAAAATACTTTCGTTGTTATGAAATGTAACTCGTGAAGAGTTTACTTTAATGTCACAGTAACTCCCAAAGAGGCTAACGTAGAAATCTAGTTACAGGAGTGGGGAGAGCATAGGGAACTCCTTCCCCGCCATAATTATCTGTGCAACTTCAGTTTGGAAACCGGTACTGAGAAGGAAAAAAAAACCTGACCCAAAAAAATAATCTTCTCATTGTCCTCTTGCTTTTCTATACGTTTCAATTTAAAAAATGTAGAAATGATGAAAAGTGAAATAAAATCATAAAAAAGATCCAAGCTTACCTGAAACCTCGCCTTTAAAACTGCAGGTAGTGGCGACATTCAATGCGTCTTGTCCTGTTGTGGCAGCGACTTTGTTGAATCTGTCACCGTGAGGCCTAGCTGAACAGTCAAGTGCGCAGGGCAGTTGCCTTCAGCGCCCTCTGTGGGGGAACGGAAATCATTTCCCACGTGCATCACGCATTATCCCTTCTGACGGCAGCCCCCCCCCCCCCCCTCCCTTTCCCCCCTCTCATCCTCTCTGGCATGGAAGTTCTGTCATCAGACAAAAAAGAGGAAATTTTTGCCTCAAACAAAACAAGGAAAACAGAGGAATCTTTTTATACTAAAACAGAGAAAACGGGGTGGGTGGTGGTAGGTGGGATTTGAAGACAAGCTGACATACTTTCCATGTCGTGGTTTTGCGTCATAAGCTGTTTGGCTTTGTAAATGACATGAATTAAAATAAAACAAAAACAAAATTTCAAGTATCATTGACTGACACGATTCTCTGCTGACTAGCCTGTACAGCTTTAAACAGCAACAAAATTTGTTTCTTATTCTCTTGCTACTCAAATCAACTCGACTCAACGGGCTCCATCGCCGCTGTCATCGGTAGGAGCTTCACGCAATGCCACCAGGGTTCACCATCTTGCTCTGTCTCTGCTGAGTTCTACCATCTCCTGAAGCCCCCCTAAACCATGATCTCGGTGATGTTGGCAATGTAGGATATTGGTGATGGTCTGCCTCTTTTCACTCTGCCCTCAAGCTTACCTTGAAGAACTGTCGTCATCAGTCTTGTCTGTGTGTTTGTATTTGCATTACCAAGGTACCTTTTTCTGTGGTCGATCATCAATTTCAGCCATTTGTCTTTACGTTGAGAGGTCATCAACAATGCTTTCATCTGTTCCTCTGTCTGACCATTTGACTCTTAGAAGTCGCCTGTAAAACCACGTTGCACCTGCGTTTATTTTGTCTATATCCAATGTTCGTAGTGTCCAGGCTTCTGACCCATACAGCAATACGGGACAGATTAGTGTTTTGACAATTCTAATTTTGAGACATTAAGGTATGCCTCTCTGTCTTTCCAAATGTTGTTTAAATTGTAGACAGGTGCCATTACTCTCTTTCGCAGAGCCTGATATTAATATTTAAAATTTTGAACATATTCCAGATCGGTTTCATTGAGTTTGATACTCAGAGGTGACTGTACCATTCATGTGTATCACTTTGGTCTTTTTGGCATTTAATGTAGCTGTGTCATCAGCTTTACATGAGGTTAGTGATCGTTCTGCCTCCTATAGACATTAATGTCCATGTCGTCTATGTCAGCCTTTCTAGTGATCATATCTTTATCTTTTGCTGAAAATGTGCGGGGATAGTATGCAACCGTGACAGACTCCTCTTTATGTCAAAGAACTCACAATGCTCGCCATTCCATCAGATAATTGGCTTTTTGATATGAATGCAAATTTGCTATGGGCACCAGCCGCCATGGCGCAGTGGTTAGCGCCTTGGGTTACGGACTGGAAGGTCGCGGGTTCGAATCCCATAAGAGTCATAGGGATTTTTCGGACTCCGGCAGGCCTATCCGAGTGAAATTTCGCTTGGCTTCAGTGGAAGAGTGGGCCCACACAGTCGAGCTTCATCACTTACGGATCGAGTTTGAGCAGTGTTGCTCAACATTACCTGACCAGCGCTACAGTGTCATCTTATTGCCGTTAGCCGATATATTAGATAGTCAAGCGATACAGAAACCAGTCAGTAGTTTCAAATGCTAGCACTTGCCACAGCAGCTAATTACGTCATCCTACATTGTATTTGAAATCATCTTAAACAATACGATTCAGCCTGATCGTTTGTGTCCGCTTTACTCTGGTTTCAGGTGACCTCAGATGTTTGCCCATAAATTCTGTGCCTGTGGTTCGTTGTGTCAAAGCTTTGAGGGTTGGAGGTTCGCTGGTGAAGGTCGTTGGGGACGTTGTGGTGGTTGCACTCGGGTGGCAACTCACATCAGTATGGTTTCCGCGACTGACTAATACGATCGTTAAGTAGGTGGTTGTCAGGTGTGTGTCCTGCGCTTACTGAGGTAGAACAGGCACCACTGACACCACCAAATGACCAGCAGTAATGCAGGGCCCTCTGGCTAGTGCCCCACGGCTGGCTTGTAGTGAATTGGCGGCCTGTGACCTCCGACCTGAGGATCGCTATTAACAAATGGAGGTATGTGGCTTGAAGATTGAATGAGCCTTGGAAAGCAGAACTGGGGCGTCAGGAAGATGAGTGCCAGCAAAAAAAAAATAAAAACAAAAAAAAAAAATTTTGGGCGAGATTAGATCGCACACGGGGACCTCAGTTATGGCTTCATCGAAGGACTTGTGGGGAGTGGTGTCAGCCCTGATGTTAACTCCATAGGGGGGAGGGGAGAATCTCCCTAAACAAGATTCGAACCCGGATCAGCATGTCGCAAGCGCAATGTGCAAAGCTTTAGCCACCAGGCTATCCCATACCCCCAAATAGATAGATAGATAGATAGACAGAAGAGGGGGGGGGGGAGGGAGGAGAGAGAGGAGAGAGAGAGAGAGAGAGAGAGAGAGAGAGAGAGAGAGAGAGAGAGAGAGAGAGAGAGAGAGAGAGAGAAAACAATGAACACTGAAAAGTTTGATTGTTGTTCTCCCATGGGCCACTATATAAAACATGTTTAGGGCAGGGGGAAGGTGAACATCATGGCAGAAAACGTTATTATCCATGTGACATTTCCAATTCTGCAAGGATACAGAATCACGCTCAATATCTTCTAGTTATCATCATCCCCATCACCATCTTCAGCATCTTCATCATTATCGCCATCAGCATATTCATTACCTATAGCAGTAGCTGCAGCAAGTACATTGAAGATGATCATCATGACCATGATGTAGATATTGAAGATAATCGTGACGATGGTAACTATATAGGTTGGAGAAGATGGTGATAGTGTAGATGAGGAAGAAGATGATGTCGATGATGATGACGTAGAGGATAAAAGTAATGATGGTGATGAAGAAGAGAGAGAGAGAGAGAGAGAGAGAGAGAGAGAGAGAGAGAGAGAGAGAAGAGAGAGAGAGAGAGAGAGAGAGAGAAAACTGGTGCCACAATCAGTCAACCATCCAATATGAATAAACAACACCATTCAAAACCATAAACATTCCTCAATTTCTGAGAAAACCCATTTTATTCGTAATAAATCAAGTCACTTACAAGCAACAACAACAACTTCGACAACAACAATAACAACAAAACATTTCTCAATACAATCAACGAATTCATCAACACTGTGATATACTAAAGACATAACAATAACAACGTCATCCACAAGACTTTTACATGCACTCTTTGGGAATATCGAAGACAGTCAAGTCTGGAATTCCGATGGTGATATCGTAAAATCTGTAATGACATAAATAATAATAAATGCACATTCTCTCGCAATTATAAAACACTTTTAAAAGGGAAAAGTACATGAGTGAGTTGCCATGTAACAATAGGATTTCATTATTTATATTCAGGTGTATTAATCATTCATTGCCAATTTAAACAGGACGAGTGAATGGCATTCGACGCGAAACTCGTCTTTGTAAACAATGTAACTCGAAAACGATAGGCGATGAGTTTCACTTTATAATGGAATGTCCAATATTTTCTGAGCTTCCGAAGAATGTCCTACCTCAGGAATATCGTGTCTCCAAGATCCATGTACACATTTTGTAATTTGTTCTCTTCTGACAAAAAGATGTTATTAAAACTTAGCAAATTTATAGTCAAGAGTAAAGCTGCATGACATTGATGAAAATGTTGAATACATTTTTATTTCTGTCCCATGCAGTGTTGTAAACGTTTTTGTTAATGCAAATTATATAGGTTGCAATCGATTTTATTTGCTGAAATCATCCATGCCCCAAGAATTAAAGCCGAATTAAATCTTGAATCTTGAAATCATACATGAACATGTAAATGAACGGAAACTGAGATATGTAAGCCATGTGCTACGAAACCTAGATAGGGACTTCATGAAGACTGTCTTTCAAGGCAAGACCTAGAGAAAAAGACAGGATAAAAAAGGCAGAGGACCACCAGCTTCTCTCACTGGCAACATCACTGAATCCTGTGTCAGCCTGAGAATCCATGAAGTCAGCAGTACAGGGCAGTACAGCCAAGACCGGAGGAGGAGCATATGGAGAAGGAAGGAAGGAAGGAGGATCATGTCGGTGTCATTGGATGAGGCGGCTAATGCCGAACTCAGTAATGCCGACAGGTGAGACGGGTGAGATAGGTGAAGAGTTTTGTTTTTATTGTTGTTTTTGTTGTTGTTGTTTTTGTTGTTGCTGCTGTTGTTGATGTTGATGATAATGATGATGGTACGGTAATAAGTAAATTGTGTTAACGTGTCTGCATGTTTGTTTGTCTGTCTGTCTGTCTGTCTGTATGTTCGTTTGTTTCAAACTGTCTACCTCAATTCTCTTGATCTCTTCGTTCTGTGTGTCGCTGTCTCTCTGTCTGTCTGATTTCTGTTTGTCTGTCTCTTTCCTTCTTACTTGTGTTGTGTGTGTGTGCGTGCATGTGTGTGTGTATATGTGTGTGCGTGCGTCTTGCGCGCACGTGTTGTATGTATGTATGTAGTAGGTATGTATGTATGTATGTATGTGTGTGTTGTATGTATGTATGTATGTATGGATGTATGTATGTATGACATGTATGACATGTATATGTATGTATGTATGCATGTATGTATGTGTATTTGTATGTATGACATGTACGACATGTATGTATGTATGTATGCATGTATGTATGTATGCATGTATGTAGTATGTATGTATTATGTATGTGTATGAGTGCGTGCGTGCGTATGTGTGAGTGTGTATGTGTGCGCTGCCTGCGTGTGCGTGCGTGTGTGCGTGCGCTTGCACGTACGTGTGTGGTGTTGTATTTTAGTGTGTCTGTGCCCGTGCACACACTTAAACTGTGTGTGTATGTATGTCCATGCGTGCGCTTTCACGTATGCGTATGTATGTATGTGTGTGCGAACTCGCGCGCGCTCGCGCACTCGTGCGCGTAGGTGTGTATGTGTGAACTCACGTTCTGTGGACGAAGCCAGTCCTGTTGCTGTAGAAACCCATGCTAACGGGAAGACAGTCCGGAGAGGACACAGCACCATAGATGGGATCTGGCCAAAAACAAAAAAAGAGAAATATTTTTATCTTGTTTTGTTTCGGTTTGGAAGTAACTAAGGGCCATTTATGATGTTCACTGACCTTCTGGGAAGATGCGCAACCCGCCCCTCCCTCTCCTTCAATGTAAATAATTTCAAATCTGGAAGTTCAATACAAGATTTTAAGATTTCAATTCCTTTAACCACTTAAACGCGAGCATTTTAACGTATTTATAGGTTCAAGAACAAACTCACTAAAAAAAAGCCACCCAACAACACCCCCACCCACCTCCCCAAAACTAATCCCGACAACAAAAAAAGAAGCCCCACAACCCTTCCCCCCACACTCCCCCCCCCCCCCCCCCCCCCCCAAAAAAAAAAAATATCGCCCCCCTTAAAAAAACGCAACAAAAACAAACCACACAACAAATTAAAAAACAACAACAACAACAACAAAAGAACCACCCCCACCCACCCTTAATACCTCCCGCCCACCTAACCCCACCCCTCTCACTTCACTCCACTGCACTCTCTCCTCCCACCCTCCTCTTCCCAATCCCACCCCTGCATAATTTACTACACGTGAGAAAAATAACAAAACAAAACAAAACAAAACACACACACACATCCTAGATAGCCTAGTGGTTAGAACATTACGCTCGCAATCTCACGACCCGGGTTCGATTCCCGTTCAAGGGGATATTTTCCCCTGGAGTTAACATCAGTGCCGACTCCTATCTATCTATCTATCTGTCCCGTAGTCTGACGACCGTGGGGGCACCCTCAAAGACTCAGCAACCAGTTCCCTCCATTCTTCTCTCTGTTCTGCCTTTCTCAGGGTTTTGTTGAGTTCTAGGCCTGTCCATTCACTGATGTTATCCTCCCAGCTCTTCCTTGGTCTGCCTCTTCTTCTTCCTCCTTGGACAGTGCCTTGCAAAACTGTCTTTGTAATTCCTTGGGATCTTGTGACATGCCCATACCACTTAAGTTTACGCTTTTTCACGATCGTTAGAAGGTTCTCATAGGGTCCAATGGTTTGCTGGATTCTGTTATGCACGCTTTCGTTGCTTATGTGGTCTTTGTAGGAGATGCCAAGGAGTCTCCGAAAGCATCTCATCTCCACTGCCTGTACTCTTCTCTCCAAATCTGCAGTCAGGGTCCATGATTCACAGGCATACAGAAATATGGATATGACAAGGGAGCGCATTAGTCTGATCTTGGAGATAAGTGAGATATTCTTATCTCTCCAGATGGTGTTTAGTTTTGACAAAGCTGTTATTGTCTGTGCAGTCCTGCATACTACTTCTGGCTTGGATCCCTGGTCTGATACAATGGCTCCCAGGTACTTGAAGCTTTGAACTGTTTCCAGCTTCTGGTCATTAACCCTGATATCAGTGCTAATGCCGTTGGTGTTATTAGTCATCAGTTTGGTCTTCTCTGCACTGATTTCCATGCCGGATATTTTCCCCTGGAGTTAACATCAGTGCCGACTCCACTCTCCCTAAAAGTCCTTCGGATGAGACTATAAACGAGGTCCCATGTGCGAACGCAGGAAGAACATCTTGCACACACGTTAAATCCTGATCCGCTTTTCGTAAGAGTAGGCCATTGTGTGCCGGTGGAAACCGATGGCAAAATTTACAAAACTGCATACATACAGGGACTAGATGTAAAAAAGCACGCAAATGCTTATTTCATTATCCTCGATATAAAAGAATAAAATAAAATAAACACACACACACTTAACCGTCGGATATCACTTTTCGGTGGAAGGACGTTAAACTGAAGAACTAGCATACACACAAAACACACAACACAAACAACACACACAACAAACACAAACACACACACACAACAAAACACAAACACACAAACACACCACACACACACAACACAACAAAACACACACACAACACAAACACACAACCATACACACAACCAACAACAAACACACACACAACACACACACACAACACACACACACACAACAAAACACACAACCAACACAAACACACACCACCACAACACCACACACAC
>CM054137.1:75414162-75424162 GCA_028751875.1 Rapana venosa | reverse complement strand
AAAGAGTAGGCCATTGTGTGCCGGTGGGAACAGATAACAAAATTTACAAAATCGCATACACAGGGGGACTGGATGTAAAAAAACCCACATGAGTGCTTATTCCATTATCCTCGATGAAAATAAAAAAAAAGTCATTTGAGCGCTTTGATTTGTTGCTTTACAAGATTCATATAAAATTCCATACATTATTATTATTATTATTACAATCACGACAAAACAAAACTAATCCTAAATAAAGCCACAAGACTTACTGCAAGGCTTAGGCTGCTGAGCAGCGACCAGTGACAAACCAAGAAGCAAGATGGCGGCCAGCATGGTAACGTGTGGTCTGATCACGAAGAAAGGTCAAAATTGGTAAGCTGTTGGACAGCCTGACGTTTTATATTTCATTAGTTATGCAGGCAACGCCCCTGTCCGATACCAAAGTGCAAAATGTAGGTCACAGTTCTCCCTTCCAAGCAGACTTAAAACGGGTTTGAGTAGTGGTAGAGGCGGTGGTACTGGTAGTATACTATAGCCAGTTGCCGGGTTGGTTCTATGGAGATTGAAAATGAAAACTGAATGCTGGCAATCTCACTTGGAGAAAATTTTGGTTGGCTAGGAATAGTACTATTATGAAAGCAGACTGTAAGGTCTACATGGCCTTAGCAGTTTTAGAAAAATCAAATTCTCTCCACAGAAAAGGCCTGCAGTTGAATCAGAAACCCAATATTCGTATTTTGAACAAGAAGAAGAAAAGGGAGAAGAAGAAAAAACCCAACCAGTTTATGAGGGCTCCAGTTCAGTCTCCTAGTCCACCCAGCTGTAAATGGGTACCTGCCCATTGTAGGGATAGGGAAGGTAAAGCAGCGAGGGAGAAGAGATGAGCGCTGCCCTCAAGATGTTAGCCTCTAGAGAAGCTGAGGTCTCTGACACCTCGCTCCCCAACGATCGCATAGGTTATGGGAATACCTTTACCAAGTGTGCTGGCAAAGTCTTGGGTGCATGCTGGGTATCTTTGTTTATCTGCAACCAGGTAAACTCTTCCATGAATGATAGGATCTTCAGCCTGTTTATCTTAATCTTTTTACATGTCTGTACACACATAGAGCAATTAACCATTATGAAGTCAACATTTTTGTTCCTCAGCTAGAGCTCTGAGGTTCACCAACGGTGAGAGTTTTGCGTATGTGACCGGGTTTGGTGTTTTTTTAACCTATCATGAAGGTAGCCGCATTCCGACTTTGGGGAAAGGTCTACATTTAAACTCAAGTGCAAGATTGTGAAATTCACATCAGTATTCCACCATGCACTGCAGAAATTTCAACCAGTCACTGCAAAACTCTGAGGGTTGCATGTATAAGGAATACAGCCTATATTTTCGATCACTACATAGGTTAAAAAAAAAGAAGAAAGAATGGAGGGGGGAGGGGGGAGAAAGAGATGAACTATTTGAAAGAAACTTTTACAAACTCTATCAAATAGACAAACAGGCCAGCAGATGGACAGACAGACAGACAGACAAACAGACACTCATAATTTAATAAGAAAATTTCGTTTTTTGTTCCTCTGCTAAAGTTCCAAAGTTTACCAACTGTAAGATTTTGTGCATGTGACCATTTCTGTCCACAATTAAGGTCAGCCACATCCCGACTTTGGGGATATATAAGACCATGAACTTGACATTGTGATTGTTTCCCCTTATCTTTCAAACTGGACACATGGACAAATGGGTGTGGAACTTTACTACTTGAAGTGATTGACAAATGTCAATAAACCTTGAAGATAAACGGTTCAATGTAATAGTTTTGGCAATCATCCTTTTGGCCAAACTACATAGCCATGGCCTGCAGGGACAAGAAAGCGGGGTGGAAGAAAACGTATGACATTGACCACATTGATAAGAATTGCTGAAGTTGCAGCAGTGGCGCAGTGGTGAGAGAGAGAGAGAGAGAGAGAGAGAGAGAGAGAGAGAGAGAGAGAGAGAGAGAGAGACAGACAGACAGACAGACAGACAGACAGACAGAGAGAATGGTATCTCGTAGATTTGAACCTCATCCATCTGAAATTTAATGTAAAAGTTAATTTGTGTTGTTGTTTTGTTATCTTCCCGCGGGCTCTGTACAGGGAATTGCTGAATATTATCCTCATCGCAACGGGTATGGTTTGCCTAGTGGGATAAAACATCAAGCTTTTATTTTCATTCTGAAGTCAAGAAGGGGTGGCATAGCATAGTGGTTAGAGCGTTAAGCTCGTGATTTGACGGCCTGGGTTCGAGCCACCACTGAGGCACCCGTTCGAGGAAATTTTCTCCCTGGAGTTAACATCAGCACCGCCTCCACTCCTCCGAAAGTCCTTCGGATGGGACTATAAACCCAGGTCCGTGTGCAAACGCACCCAGAACATCTTGCGCACACGTTAAAACCCGTTCTGTCTTTAGGAAGAGTAGGCCATTGCGTGCCAGTAAGAATGGATGACAAAATTAAAAAAAAAACCTACTGGTGTCGTGTTTAGATCTCATCCCCGAATATGGAATGTGGCTACCTTAATGATGGGCAAAAAACCCCTCACATACGCAAAGGTAAAGGTATGCAGAAAGTTCCTGCTGTATATTGGGGAAGGGGAGATAGTACACGTTAGCTTAATAGAATAAAAGTCAAAATGATTTGCAGGTTATCTGGTCATGTTCACGGGGTATTGTAGAATAGGATCATGTATTATTTCATGTCCCATTCGTGTAAATAATTCAAGACCCAAAACAATGGCAAACAAACAAGTTTAAACTAGCTACCTACCTACCTACCTACCTAACCAGCCAACGAACTAAACAACAAACCAACCAACCAACCACCCAATCAACCAACTAATCAACCAACCATCCAATCAACCAGCCAACCACTAACCAACCAACCAATCGACCACCAATCCACCCACCCAACTAACTAACTAACCAACCAACCAACAAAGAAAGAAAGAAACCAACCAACCAACTCACTCACTCACAAAGTGAGCAAGCAAGCAAGCAAGCAAGCAACTGGCATACAAGCAAGCAAACAAGCACAACAAAGAAAACATTACGCAAAACCAAGCATACCACCATCTTCTTTCAGACCAGTTACCTAAACCAAACTACCTCATTGGTATACATACACCTATCTTCCTATCTGTAGTCTTCTGCGAAAAACAACCCCAAGACAACAGACCCCTTACTTAACTTTTTCTTCTTCTTCTTCTCCTTCTTCTTATCTCTAGGGTCAGCAGAGCGGAGACACCACGGCCATCGTTATCAGGCAGCTGGCTGGCTGACTGACTGTGTCATATTTGGGACCCCGGCAACCTTGAGGTCTGCAGTCCAGGTCGTTGAAAACGTTGACCATCTTCGGACAGGACAGGGTGAACGGTCAACGGGGGTCAAGCCACCCCATCTGGGCAGTTCTCAGAACCCCGCCCTATCTCTGACCATTGTCCTCTTCGCTGATTTGGAAGATTTTTCTTTTTTCTTTTTTTGGGTCGCTTGTTGCCAGGGCCGGGTGGGTAGAGTAGGGAGATTAGTGTTTGAGAAGTTTGTGGTTTGTATGTTAGTTGGGTTTACGAGATATGGTGAAGAGATATAGCGCTGTATAAATTCCATGTATTATTATTATTATTATTAATTATTTCAGAAGGAGGGTGGTGGTGTTGGAGGTGGGTAAAATCTTGTTTTGAATAAATATTGATGTGTTTTTTGTGTTTTCTTTTTTGTTTTGTTTTGGTTTGTTTGTTTGGTTTTTATTTTATACTGATATTGGTGCTCAGTCGATATTGCTGTGCTGTTTATGGATATGGAGAATTGTCTATATAAAACGGTAAAGGTGTTCCCCATAACCTATGCAGTCTTTGGAGAGCGAGATGTCAAGAGACTTTAGCTTCTACTGAGAGCTAGCATCTGGAGTGTGAAGTAAGCTGATCACAAAACAAAACCCACACATACAGTGACTGTAATTTGCATGAATGTGAGTTAGATATTTTCTGTTGCCTGTGCTACAATAGAAACTCTATTTTTTAAAATTGTGCTGCACATTATTCATATAATTTGTCCACAGAAGGTCACACTGATTCTTATCTATGTAGTGGGTCTGGTTTTCCACTATTTTTTTTGGTCCTGTATGTTCAACATGTCATTATTTCTGCACCGGTGTTTTGATATTCGAGCTATTTAAATCATTTCTTCTGGGGTTTTTTTTCTTAGTGTCATATTTTCTTTATTTTTCTTTTATTGCGCTGTTATAGCAATGGACTCTACACATTTTTTCTAAAAAGAAAATAAAACTACATTGAGATCGAAAGATTCAAATACGCAGCATGCTATTTTCTTAAATGTTGATATGTTGTTTGTATCTTTGGTACATCTTACATACGCCGTCAATGCCTGGGCTTTATCACAGTTCTTGATTAAACCATTGACGCTGGGGGCAACAGCAAAGTGAGAGGCTGTATGACCAGTGGCTTTCCCACTCACGGAATTTCACTTTACAGCTTAGTCTTTAGTGATCGACTATGACTCTCTGACTAGGAGGCTTGACTCGCACAGTCCTTATGTGCTGCAGCCCTGGGGGCTGGTTGGCCTTTGGAGAACATCTCCAACGCTGACAGTCCTTATGCCCACTTGGCCGAGAGAGTGGGGAAGTGCTGTGGGCAAGGCATCTCCACTATAATCAAATTTCTGCCCAATTTCCGAAACAGCAGCTGCTTCCTCTGCTGTTTTGGAGGTCATCGTCGGACACGACGGACAAACATAAAAAAGCCCATCTTACATCCTCGTTCGTAATTTTATACATATACGAAACTTTTTTAAAAAATCAAGAACTGATTAATTTCCAACTACATTCTAAAACCTCTGTAAAAACCTTCCTTTTGATAAGCGTGTTGTAGAAGTAGTCTTACGGTATAAGCTCTAAGTTTCTTAATACTCTCTGTCTGCGTTATTCTTTTACGTAGTCTTTGGCTGAATTTATGGACTCTGTGGTCAGATGGGCTGAAAACAACAGGATTGGATTGGATTGGCTATTTCAAAAAGATTTTCATATCAAAACAAAAACCAGACTGTGGCTGTATGTTCGTACAGAGCAGGAAGGAGGGTGGCAGATGGTTAAGACGTTCGCCTGCCAACAAGTAAACCGTGAGGTTGTGGGTTCGATTCCCAGCCTCGCCCTTTCTTCCCAGTTTGACGAAAAAATCGAACTGAATGTCAAAGTCCTTCGGATGAGACTATAAACCGAGGCCCCGTGTGCGAACGCATGCAGAACATCTTGCGCACACGTGAAATCCTGTTCCGCTTTTCGAAAGAGTAGGCCATTGTGTGCCGGTGGGAACAGATGACACAATTTACAAAACGGCATACACATGGGGACTGGATGTAAAAAAAAGTACATTAGCGCTTATTCCATTATCTTCTATATAAAAGAATAAATAAATAAATAAAAATAAATATCGTCAACACACGGAGATAGGACACGTACACTGAGACATGGGTTTTTAAAAATTTTTTTCGTTCCTCGCCTAGAGGTCAGAAATCTTCACTTGTACACTCCTTCTCGTTCTCTCCGCTCTGCTGCAGATACCTTGTCCTTACGAATACCTAGATTCAACCAATTCACCATCGGCCGTCGCTCTTTCTCAATTTCTGGTCCATTGAAGTGGAATGATTTCCCTCTCTCTCTCCGCCAAAAGCCTTCTTATGACACTTTTAAATCCAGTCTCAAGACATTTATTTCAAACCTAAGATTTTCCTCTCCTGCCTCATCTCATAGTTTTTCCCTACCTTCAACAGCCAAGATTCTATTGCCCTGCCAGGGTGTGTGACCTGTGTGTGTGTGTGTGTGTGTGTGTGCGCGTGTTCGCGCGCGTGTGTGTGTGTGCGTGTGTGCACATTTCGACTTGATGGAACTATTACTTGTCACTGGTAGTTGAGTGCAAGCGCTTTGATTTGTCTCTGCAAGATATAGCGCTATATAAATTCCATTTATTATTATTATTAATAAATCCACAAGCAGTGAGATCTTTTGCGTACACAGCCGTTTACCCCCATTAAGGTAGCCACATTCCGACTTCAGTGATGATGTCTAGACCCGACAGAAGTGTGCATGCAGTTTGTAAACTTTGTCATCCGTTCTATATTGGCACAACATGGCCTACTCTTTCGAAAGGAGGAACAAGTTTTAATATGTGGCGCAAGATGTTCTGCGCGCGTTCGCACACGGGACTTTGGTTTGATGCTGATTTTCCTAGTTTGTACATCTTTTTCAAAATCACACGCACATAGAAAGACAGACAGACAGAGGGATAGACAGAGGGATAGACAGACAGACAGACAGACAGCAACAACACACACACACACACACACACACACACACACACACACACACACACACACACACACACAAACCCTCCCTGCCCCCAAACACATACACAACATTTGGGCAGATGCAATAAAAAGCCTTTATTGGAAGCCAGATTGACAAAAGAAAACGAAAAATGCAAAAAAAATCTGAAATATATAAAAACAAAATAAGAAAGGCGGTAGTGGATGAAAACAAGACAGGTTCAATACATATCACCTCATGCTTCGGACTAAAACGATGTAATAAATAGTATTGTTGATTCATATAAAACATCGTCATTAAAAAAAAAAGTTACTCGGCTAAGGCTCCGGGATTCACCAATGGTGAATTTTTTTACGCATGCGACCGTGTGTGTGTGTGTGTGTGTGTGTGTGTGTTTGTATGTGTGTATGTGTGTGTGTCTGTGTGTGTGTGTGTCTGCCCACCATACATGTAGCCGCATTCCAACTTCGGGAATATTATTATAATATCAGATGTTACTCCATAAAATAAGGAGACGGTAAAGTGACGTACATTTTACAGTGGAATTCTGTATCACACACCAACATACTTTTTAAGTTCAGTGTTTTTTAAAATAAAAATGTTGTGAATTTACTAACATTTACACAAATCACAGTTTCACCAAACACTATTCATATTTATATTCAAAATGTACTTCGAGGTCTTGGTGAGTCTTACTCAGTGCTGTAATCATGTGATTAAAAGGTGTGGAAATGTGTATGCGCTCTATAAATAAGATATTCATCCTGTGTTTTTCTCTAGACAAGTTAACTGGGTGGTCAGGAAAGAGATAATGGCACGTAGTGAACTTGGTTCCTAGTAGAAAACTAGAGAATTAGACAAAGAAACAAATAAATAGATGAATAGATAAATAGATAAATAAACACACAAATGAATAAATAGATAGATCAATGCAAAGTGCTCTAAAATGAATCAACTGATGGTTTCGGGGTCTCTCTTTGTTACCTCCCTTCATTCCATGTTCTCATTTTGACAAATCTTTGCAAACATCTTTGAATATTGATCAAGAAAAAAAGCTCTGAACATGCATCATCATATTATGTCAATAAAATCAAAGACAGTTACCGGTTTTGTAGATATATTAAGGTTTGCAGAAATTTAATAAGTTATTGCTTTTTTGTTGCTTTAAGTTATAGCAAGGCATGCAAAATATTCAATGTTCGGTTATTGCACAGTTGGAGTTCTTCAGTGACGATTTTACATGTACAACAATAAATTACTCAGATATATGTACACAGATCTTCACGCTCGCACGAACCAACACTCGTTCGTACAGCTTACACACACATACACGCACATGCATGCGAACGTACGCACACAAGCACGTACGCACACACACAGGCACAGACACACAGACACACGCATGCACGCACACACGCACGCACAAACACACACACACACATGATATTCTAGCATGGATTTCCTGTTTGGATCCGTACTTGCTGATTATGGTCGTAAATACTTAAAACTTTATACATTCTTCCACTCGATGACACAAAACGTCATCCCATGTATAAATAATGTTGAAGAAAATGCTCCGTAATGATTATTGCACATTTGAAACTACATAGTAAGTAGAGAGAGAGAGAAGAGAGAGAGAGAGAGAGAGAGAGAGAGAGAGAGAGAGAGAGAGAGAGAGAAGATCTGAAAGAATCTATTTATGATAGGCAATTGGCCCATACAAGACAGGGAGGGAGGGGGGGGGGTGTTATTACAGTATTATTTTTTATATCCCAGACGTTTTTTTAAAGCCCATATAACAGGCACGAGAAACGGTTTTAAGTAGAGATTATAAACGCGGTACGGAACCGTTGATTTTTTTTGTATGTAAGTAGAAGGAACTAAACTATAATATACAGACAGACTGTCATACTTTTTGGCATTTGTAGTGGGATACGTGCATACTCCTGCCAATACTGTACGTTTGTGCCTGCAATGCATCTGTATAGCTCAATACATTATGGTAAGCATTTGAAGTAATCTGATTTTCCTATCAAATAATAATAAGTAATAATAATAATAATAATAATAAACAACCGCTCAAAAGCCTATACTAAAAAATACTTATGGTTCATGCCCACACATGGCAAAGCACACACAAAATACACTTGTATAGCTTAAGCTATTTTCATTAGCACTTCATGGTTTTCCGCGGATGAAATAATCATTAAAATGTCAAGAAAGAAAGCAAAATAGTCTAGGAACTATTATGTTTTTCCTCACACAAAGAAGTAAAAACACAACAGCAACAACAACAAACATGCTCACACAAAGAAGTAAAAAAATAAAAACAACAACAACACACACACTCACACACAAAAGGTTGAACATTTGATTCTAAGAAACTCTCCAATACTTTCAATTATGTTAGTTTTAAGCGCAGCAATGCGAGTTGAAAAATAACTATTGACAATCACATCAACCAACACTGGAAAGCTCATTTTGAAAGAAGAAAATTTAGTGAGAGTTCAGCGTTGGCATTAAGATCAAGAAATAATACTTTTAAAGTAAACAAATAAATAAATATATTTACATCCCAGCAAAGAAATCGAAAAAAAGTTAACAGGCAACAAAAACTCATGCAATACGCATATGAGGACAAAAAATTGGCACTCGCTTTTCCATTTCCATAAAAAATCCATAAGTAAAATGACAATTAACCTGGAGCTTTTACAGTTTGCTTTCACTCTTATACAATACCTCATAGTGATGAAGATACTGATGTCGATATCAAAATCACGAAGAAAAAACACCTCTCTCATGCGGTTTAGCATCGACATAACATTTTCTTCAAAGTTCTAAATAAAGCATTTCTAACTGAAAATGCACAAAGAGCTCCAATACAAAAACAGCTTACCAACAATTAAAAAATATAGTTCACACCATTATCATACTGCTTAATAGAACCAGACTATTAATTAAAAACAAAACAAAACCAACAGCAACAACAACAAATCCCAGACAACCAAAAGTAGCAGTCTGTAATGCTGTCTCGTAATTCGTCAATAACTCTTTCAGGGAATACAGAAATACTCTCCAGTCCCTTGTCACATTTTAAAAATGGAAGCCAGTAATTTTATCTCATATCTCGTCACGTTTTTAATGGAAGCCAATAATTTTATCTCATATCTCGTCACGTTTTTAACGGAAGCCAGTAATTTTATCTCATATCTTGTCACGTTTTTAATGGAAGCCAGTAATTTTATTAATATCTCGTCACGTTTTTAATGGAAGCCAGTAATTTTATCTCATCCCCTGTCACGTTCTTAATGAAAGCCAGTAAATTCATCAGATTTCTGGCTACGGTTTTAACGGAATTCATTAATGTTATATTATATTTGTCACGTTTCGAACAGAAGCTAGTAATGTTATTTTATCTCCTGTCACCTTTTTAATGGAAGCCAGTGATGCTGTCTTATATCTCGTCACGTTTTTAACGGATGCCTCTAATGCTTTTTCACATCTTGCAACATTTTTAATCAAAGCCAGTGATATATCATCTTCTGTCACGTTGTTTTTTTTTATACGGAAGCCAGTACTTTTATTTCATCCCTTGTTACGTTTTTATGGAAGCCAGTGATGTTATCTTATATCCCGTCACGTTTTTTATGCAAGCCAGT
>CM054137.1:75409162-75411662 GCA_028751875.1 Rapana venosa | reverse complement strand
AATATAAACAAGATGGTAGAGGGATGGTATTGTGAGATCTCCAGATAAATTCTAATGACGGTGATTATTTCATTGACAGTGCGACAGATTTAAACTGGTCTAGATATTATATGAATGTATTCTTTGAAGGTCCATGTGGAAATTGTGACAAGCTGTCTTTTGTGGTAGTTCTGCTGGCTTTGTTAAAACATTTACTCCTCCAAACTAGTTTTGATGATAATGGCTCTTTGTGGATATCATCAATGATTGCCATGCATTTTACTGATTGGGTGTAGTTGCGATGAATGAACAAGTTATTGTATATTATTGCGATGACGATACCATACTCTATAGCTTTACTTTCCTGGCCACATGTCAAACATTTGCTTCTCGGGTGTTATTATTTTTAAAATGCTCGTCCCAAGAGTGTGTAGCTACTCATCTGTCATATATGTGATATTGTGATTGACATTTACTCTTTTGGATGAT
The DNA here is from genome assembly GCA_028751875.1 of Rapana venosa. NCBI lineage: Eukaryota > Metazoa > Mollusca > Gastropoda > Neogastropoda > Muricidae > Rapana > Rapana venosa. The sequence continues at coordinate 75,411,194 of CM054137.1, read as the reverse complement.
AAAAATATTCTTATTTGTATAAAACTGATCAATGTATGCATTAATTTATATAATACTGATGAATCAAAGTATTTCTAGAGTATACTTTAATGGCTGCATAAGAGGTCTATTCTTGTGTGAAGCATTGCTGATTCTTCGAAATGTTTGAGTATTAATACGAATAAAACCATGCAAAACCTTCAGAACTTAGTGTAATACTGATAACTATGCCAGACTTTTCTTTTTGGATGTTATGTTGATATTTTGCTAGCTATTTACTTTTGGAATGATTTATTATTTTGAAAAACATATTTGACTTTTTGGACGTTATAGTTATTAACGCCTATGCCAAGCAGACATAATTCTATGTACATTTTGGATGTAATCTTGATGGCTATATTGGGTCCTGGGTGTAATTTTGATGCATATATCAGTCTTTGTGTGTAATTTTGATCTTTAGGTGTAATACTGATGGTTACTTGAAGTCTTAGGTGCAATTTTAAAGACAATACCAGAAATAAAGCCCTTAACAAACTTTGACATCTGTATAGCAATAGTTTGATATATCATTACGAATTTTACATATGCCTGCTATAAATTGACTTCCAGTGGATAGTTTTGGGTTACGCTGAAGACACCTTGCTGAAAAAGTAAGGGAATGGTTGTAACGACAGTTACATTTCACTCATCCTTCAGGTGATCCCCTCCCCCAACCCCCCTCCAAGCCCCCCCCCCCCCCCCCGCCCCCCACCTCATTCCTACCCCACCCCAAGCTGGGATTCCAGTACTCTGCACCACCGGGGAATTAAGAAACAGGGGGATTCTGTACTCGCGTGACATTTTGTGGATGAGGGATTCTGCTGTAGTGACGTTGACAGGGGGATTCCGTGTTCGTGACAGGGGGATGGCGGGATTTCGTTTTCGTGACAAGTTTCAGAGGGGATTTTTTCTCTCGTGACGAAGATGCGGGATCTTGCAGTTTTTTCTTATGGTAGTGGGAATAATGGATTTTGCGAGATTGGCAACAAGAAGGGTTTTTTGCTGTGAGAAAACTCTTGTGTGTTGGCTAGTAGGTGTAATGGCCATCAGTGGCTTGGGTCATTCTTAGCTCTTGTCAAGTGTGGTAGATCCCTTTTGATTAAAACATCCTTCGATATTGTTGATGTTGTTAGTGTTGTTTTTGATGTTGTTGCTGCTGGTGGTCTTGGTGGTGTTGGTGGTGTTGGTGGTGTTTTATCTCCGCTCAATGACGATGACGTTATTCTCGTTGCCTTCCTCGTCCACTTTTACCGGCTGCAAGATCAAGAAAAAAAGAAGAAAAAGAAAATCATCATTTTCCATTGTAGTTTCTTTTTTCTGTACAATAAAACTATATTAACAGACTAACAATCGTTAAAACATGCCACAGCACCATATAAAGATGCAACTAACGATACGTAGGAATATTCATAGCAACATGATAGAAAGTATCCGAAAGAAAGCCATGGCGTGTACTATGATAAAAATGACAATAAAGCACGTACGCACGCGCGTTCATACACAAAAACACGTGCATATGCGCACACTCTCGCACGCACCCAGTTCATCCTTCCACTCCCGCATAATTATATTAAAGCTTTCCTTATTTCTTTACATCGATTTTTTCCATATGTTTTCCCAATACATAGTGTGTTTACATGTAGCCTGTTGAAGGGTACTTTGTGACAGATGGAGAAAACTTTCAACTTAAGCTGTGTGTTGGATAGTAGGTGTAATAGCCACCAGTGGCTTGATTTATACATTGTTTTCTGGTTTGAGAAAAATAAAAATTATCTTGGTTATCGTAACACATGCGCGCGTGCGTGCGTGCGCGACACACACACATTCTCATACCCACACGTGCGTGCGTGCGTGCGTCCCTGTCACCCTCCGTTCCCACTACCCCCCCCCCCCCTTCCCCACGCACACAAAACCGCATGCACAAGGGGACTGGATGTAACATCAAATGAGTGCTTATTTAGTATCTTCGACATAGAGGAGTTAAAAATATTGAATAAATGAAATAACACAGTCT
>CM054137.1:75364162-75406662 GCA_028751875.1 Rapana venosa | reverse complement strand
TTCCTTCCCTTCTATCAAACTCGGGGTATAATAATTATGCACGAACAGGTGCGCCAAAGCAGATGTATACAAGAACGTGTGTGTGTGTGTGTGTGTGTGTGTGTGTGTGTGTGTTTTCTTTCTTTTTTCCCTCTGTTTCTATTTTTCTTTTGGAGTTAGTTTTATTATTATTGGTTATGGTAATAATGGAGTTAGATAATATTGATCAAGTTATTTTTTTGTTCCTAGATAGATGGCTTGATGAAAAAAAGCAAATGCATTCCTTATTCAATGTACCATCTGGAAATAAAAATTTGACTTGACTTGACTTGACTTGATGGATGACAAAATTTACAAAACTGCATCCACACGAGGACTGGATGTAAAAAAAAGCACACGAGTGTTTATCCCATTATCCTCGAAATAAAATAATTTAAAAAATAAATAAAATAAATATCACACACACACAGACACACACACACACACACACACCACCACACACACAACACACACACACACACACACACACACACACACACACACACACACCACACACACACACACACACACACGAGTGTATAATATATGCGTATCTATGCATATAAGCACGAACAATACATTTTGCGCATCGCTTTAGTCATTATCGTTCTCATCGCTATCGTCCTTGTCGTCGTCATCGTCGTCGTTATCAGTACCTATAGCAGGGTGGTAAAAGGTGGTCAGATACATCCGGTATACCAACCAGCCAGCCAGCCAACCAACCAACCTACCTACCAACCTACCAACCAACCAACCAACCAACTGAGTTAGTTTTGAAGTTCTTCATGTTATGTGTATCTTGTAAGTACACTTTACTTTGCTAATTGCTAATGGGTGAATGAGATGAGCGTGTATGTTCAAGTGTGTGAGGGAATCTGTATGTCATTATAATAAATCCTTATTTATTTGTTTATTTTTTGTTAATTTATTTACTTATTGATTCAGTTATGTATTTATTTGCTTAAACACCTTATTCTTTTATTTCGAGGATAATGATATATGCACTAATTAAACAAAATCTAGTCTCGATTGTATGCGCTTCATGTAATCCAGTGGTGTGTTTCCGAAGTAATGAATTCTTGTAATTTTTGTAATCGACCAGCCAGCCAACCACAAAGCCAACCACAAAGCCAACCACAAAGCCAACCCAGCAACCAGCCAAGGACTGAAACCCAACTAACGTTTTGACCATCGGTAGTTTGTCCTGCCACTGCAGAAAGGAACCGGTGACGAACACCTCCTGGCCCCCTGCCTCCCACACCAGTTCTGCCCTCCCGGCGTTATCTGACCCTTGTTGGTCCTGTTCGTGGACAAAGGATAAAGTTAGAACTCTCATTGTTTTCAGAGTGTTGTATGTCGTATCACTGTCTTTATTGTTGTGAGTAGAAAGTAACATTTGTTTCCCAGTCTATTGAGATAATAAGGTATTAATGTGTTAGAGTTGACTTGAAGTTATTGATGGTAGCATCAGTTTCTGGAATAAAAAGGTATTTTATGCATTTTTATGTGTTTTATTCTTTTTTTTATTTATTGTTTTATTTAAAAGATAATGGCAAAAACACTCATGTGCTTTGTTCTACATCCAGTATCCGCGTGCATACAGTTTTGTAATTTTTCTCATCCATTTCTACTGGCAACAAATGGCCTACTATATCCTCGATATAAAAGAATAGAATAAAAGAAAAATAGAATAGAATACTGTTGTTCACGAGAGGTGGATCAGATTTTAAGGGGTGCGCAAAGAAGTTCTGAGTGCGTACGCACACCAAACCTCGGTTTATACAAAAGACTTTCGGGCGATTAGAAACGGCACTGATGTTAACTCCAGAGGAAAAAAACCACCCTTGAACAAGCGTCTTAGTGGTGGCTCGAATCTCTGGGTTCAAACTCCGGGCCGTCAGATCGTGAGCGCATTGCTCTGACCACCAGGCTAACCCGTCCTGTGGTAGCAGGAGCAATCTAAGAACAAGGCACACTGTGTGCCTGATGCTGTCAGTTCTGGAAGCAGGTTATTGTGAACTCAAAACACCCCCTTTGTAAAACTGTGCCAGCCATGGATGTCATCGTTAAAAAAATGATTATCCCCGCCATCTGAGTACGGCTACCTTAATGGTGTTAGTGGTGGTGGTGGTAGTTGGGGGTGGGGGATGGGGAAACGGTCGCATACGCAAAAATATGTTCATTGGTGACCATTCGTGCCCCTTGGATTCAGCACAGTCCCCCAGTTCACCCAGCTGTAAATGGGTACCTGCCCTCTTTCGGGTCAGGGAAGGTAAAGCAGCGAGGGAGAGGAGATGGGCGCCGCCCTCAATATGCTGGCCCCTTGAAAAGCTGAGTTCTCTGACATTTCGCTTCCCAACGACCCTATAAGCTATCGGAATAGCGTTACCTTTTTACATTGTATGTCACTATACAAAATGATGCTGGATTTGCAGTGAGAGCTGTCATTATCTATGGAATATAACAGGTCTGTCCAAGTTTTGTTGTTGCTTTTTGTGTTTTTTTTCGTTCTTCAGCGTATTAACTGAAAACGTTATTAGATAAACTCAACAGTATAAAAACATAAAATCATGATCTTGTGATGATGACTTTCCGACTACGTCTAAAGAAAATCCACAAGCGGAACAACATCAGGATCAAATTTGACCTCGAGAAGCTGAAGGACCCAGAAGTATTAGAAATTTTTCAAGCAAGGATAGGTGGAAAGTTTGCAGCACTCACTGTGATAGACTCAGACATAGATACACTGACGAATAGTTTCAATACAGCAGTGACTGAAACAGCAAGCGAGCTTCTTGGCAAACACCGACCAGTCAAAAAACCATGGGTCACACCTAACATCCTACAACTATGCGACAAGCGTAGAGAGTTGAAGAAAAAGAAAAATGAAACAAAAGAAAGAGCAGAACAATATAGGGCAGTCAACAAAAGAATCAGAAAGTCCATGACGGAGGCAAAAGAGAAATGGATCGGTGAACAGTGCCAAGACATTGAAGAGAACATCAAAAAAACAATAGCAAGAAAGCATATCAGCTGGTGAAAGACCTGACTAGCACAAAACAGGGAAAAGGTTTAACAATCCAAGACAAAAATGGGAAGTGTCTCACTGACGACCAGGATATTCTGAACAGATGGACAGAATACTGCTCCGACCTGTATAACTATAGAACCGCAGGAGATCCAGAAGTCCTTAATGTACCCGCAAGCAAAGACACAGACAGTCACCCTATCCTCCGAGAAGAAGTGGAAACAGCATCAGATCGCTGAAAAAGGGGAAGTCAGCAGGGCTGACAACATTCCAGCTGAGTTGGTTCAAGCTGGAGGGGAAGCCATGATCAGCGCCCTACTAAGAATCTGCAACAAGATCTGGCAGACAGGAAAATGGCCAACACCATGGACACAGTCACTCATCATCATCCTCCCCAAGAAAGGAAATCTACAACAATGCCATAATTACCGCACAATCAGCCTCATATGCCACCCAAGCAAGGTCATGCTGCAGATATTATTGAATAGACTGAAGCCACAAGCAGAGACCATCATTGCTGAGGAACAAGCAGGTTTCAGAGCAGGGCGTCAGCACAACAGAACAGATATTCAACCTCAGAATACCATGTGAGCGGTACCTTCAACATCAACAAGACCTTTACCACGTATTTATCGATTTTAAGAAGGCATTTGACAGGGTGTGGCATGCAGCTTTGTGGGCAACCATGAATTTGTACAGCATCAATGCAAACCTGATCAGAGTCATCAAACAGCTGTACAGCGAGGCCACCAGTGCAGTGTACTACAACAACAACATTGGAGAATGGTTTCGAACAACAGTTGGAGTAAGGCAGGTCTGTCTACTCTCACCCACTCTTTTCAACATCTTCCTTGAGAGAATCATGGCTGATGCACTGGAACATCATGAAGGATCAGTCAGCATTGGTGGCAGAACGATTACAAACCTCTGCTTCGCAGATGACATTGATGGAATAGCAGGATCAGAGAAAGAGCTTGCCAGCCTAACAGAACACTTGAATAAGGCCTCCAAAACATACGGCATGGAAATCAGTGCAGAGAAGACCAAACTGATGACTAATAACACCAACGGCATTAGCACTGATATCAGGGTTAATGACCAGAAGCTGGAAACAGTTCAAAGCTTCAAGTACCTGGGAGCCATTGTATCAGACCAGGGATCCAAGCCAGAAGTAGTATGCAGGACTGCACAGACAATAACAGCTTTGTCAAAACTGAACACCATCTGGAGAGATAAAAATATCTCACTTATCTCCAAGATCAGACTAATGCGCTCCCTTGTCATATCCATATTTCTGTATGCCTGTGAATCATGGACCCTGACTGCAGATTTGGAGAGAAGAGTACAGGCGGTGGAGATGAGATGCTTTCGGAGACTCCTTGGCATCTCCTACAAAGACCACATAAGCAACGAAAGCGTGCATAACAGAATCCAGCAAACCATTGGACCCTATGAGAACCTTCTAACGATCGTGAAAAAGCGTAAACTTAAATGGTATGGGCGATCGTGAAAAAGCGTAAACTTAAATGGTATGGGCATGTCACAAGATCCAAAGGACTTGCAAAGATAGTTTTACAAGGCACTGTCCAAGGAGGAAGAAGAAGAGGCAGACCAAGGAAGAGCTGGGAGGATAACATCAGCGAATGGACAGGCCTAGAACTCAACAAAACCCTGAGAAAGGCAGAACAGAGAGAGGAATGGAGGGAACTGGTTGTTGAGTCTTTGAGGGTGCCCCCACGGTCGTCAGACTACGGGACAGATAGATAGATAGAATATCCAAACGTTCATTCTTACATCGCACAAAATGAGTGATAACCGCATACATACTTAGACAGTATACCAAACACGTTAAAATATACGATCAACGCATACCAACAACACAACCACTAGCAAGTACTAACCTCAACAACTGCGGTTGCAGACTCAGGAGCTTCCTGATGACCTTCAACACCAGTCGTGGTGTCTTCTCCTCCAGCATCACCATCAGCAGGAGCAGCAGCAGATGTTGTTGTGGCATCCTCAGCAGGCTCGGTTTCTGACAGGACGGGAGCTTCAGAAGTCTTCTGTTCAGATTCGCTTTCTGTAGGTGGTGACTGTGATGCTGATGGTGGTAAGTCTGTGTGTGGAACCTGCTCCTCTGAAGGCGTCTCTTGAAGAGTAGGCCCTGCTTCAGAAGCTGGCTCTTCCTCAGGGAGATGCTCGGGTGACTGCTGCTGGGTTTCATCTGACGGTTCCTCGTCTGGAAGCAGCTCTTTGTCTGACTGGTCCTGTGTGGGAAGTTCCTCTTTCTCTGATTGGTCCTGTGTGGTTAACAGATCTTTGTTTGATTGGTCGTCTTCGGGTAAGAGGTCCGTGTCTGATTGGTCCTTTGTGTGTGGCAACTGTGATTGGTCCTGTGTGGGGGATTCTTCTTTTTCTGATTGGTCCTGTGTGAGAAGTTCCTCTTTTTCTGATTGGTCCTGTGTGGGAAGTTCCTCGTTTTGTGTTTGGTCCTCTGTAGGAAGTTCCGTTTTCTCTGATTGGTCCTCTGTGGGAGGTTCCTCTTTTTCTGATGGGTCCTCTGTGTGTGGCAGGCTTGTAGATGCTACAGGTGATATTTCTTCAAGCTGTGTCTGTTCAGGTGATGTTAGTTCTTCAGATTGTGTTTCTGCAGGTTCTTCAGGCTGTGTTTCTTCAGGTGCACTTGTTTCTGCAGGCTGTGTTTCTTCAGGTGCACTGGTTTCTGCAGGCTGTGTTTCTTCAGGTGCACTTGTTTCTGCAGGCTGTGTTTCTTCAGGTGCACTTGTTTCTGCAGGCTGTGTTTCTTCAGGTGCACTTGTTTCTGCAGGCTGTGTTTCTTCAGGTGCACTTGTTTCTGCAGGCTGTGTTTCTTCAGGTGCACTTGTTTCTGCAGGCTGTGTTTCTTCAGGTGCACTTGTTTCTACAGGCTGTGTTTCTTCAAGTGTTGGTGTTTCTTCAGGCTGTGTTTCCTCAGGAACAGGTGTTTCTGCAGGCTGTGTTTCCTCAGGAACAGGTGTTTCTGCAGGCTGTGTTTCTTCAGGTGACGACATTTGTGCAGGCTGTGTTTCCTCAGGAACAGGTGTTTCTGCAGGCTGTGTTTCCTCAGGTACCTGTGTTTCTTCAGGCTGTGTTTGTTCAGGTGACGATATTTCTGCAGGCTGTGTTTCTTCTCCAGGTAATGCTTCTGCAGGCTGTGTCTCTTCAGGTACTGGTGTTTCTGCAGGGGCCTGTGTTTCTTGTGTTTCTTCAGAAGCTGATGTTTCTGCATGCTGAGACTTTTGATGTTGTGTTGTTTCTGCGGGCTCTGTTTCCTCAGGTTGTGAAATTTCTGCAGATTGCGGCTCTTCATATGCTAATGTTTCTGCAGCCTGTGTTTCATCAGACTGCGTTTCTTCTTCAGGTGATGTTTCTGCAAGCTGTACCACTTCAGGTACTTGTGTTTCTGCAGGAGCTTGTGTTTCTTGTGTCTCCTCATGTGTTGATGTTTCTGCGGGCTGTGTTTCTTCAGGTGCTGTTGTTTCTACAGGCTGTGTTTCTGTAGGCTGTGTTTCTTCAGGTGCTGATGTCTCTTCAGGTACTGATGTTTCTTCAGGTGCTGTTGTTTCTACAGGCTGTGTTTCTGTAGGCTGTGTTTCTTCAGGTGCTGATGTCTCTTCAGGTTTTGATGTTTCTTCAGGTGCTGATGTTTCTTCAGGCTGTGTTTCTTCAGGCTGTGTTTCTTCAGGTGCTGATGTTTCTTCAGGCTGTGTTTCTTCAGGTACTGATGTTTCTTCAGGTGCTGATGTTTCTTCAGGCTGTGCTTCTTCAGGTGCTGATGTTTCTTCAGGCTGTGTTTCTTCAGGTGCTGATGTTTCTTCAGGCTGTGTTTCTTCAGGCTGCATTTCTTCTTCAGGTGATGTTTCTGCAAGCTGTGCCACTTCAGGTACTGGTGTTTCTGCAGGAGCCTGTGTATCTTGTGTCTCTTCAGGTGTTGATGTTTCTACAGGCTGTGTTTCTTCAGGTGCTGATGTTTCTGCAGGCTGTGTTTCTTCAGGAGCTGATGTTTCTTCAGGCTGTGTTTCTTCAGGTGCTGATGTTTCTTCAGGTGCTGATGTTTCTGCAGGCTGTGTTTCTTCAGATAATAATGTTTCTTCAGCTTGTGTTTCTGCAGGCTGTGTTTCTGCAGGCTGTGTTTCTGCAGGCTGTGTTTCTTCAGGCTGTGTTTCTTCAGGCTGTGTTTCTTCAGGTGCTGATGTTTCTTCAGGCTGTGTTTCTTCAGCTTGTGTTTCTGCAGGCTGTGTTTCTTCAGGTGCTGATGTTTCTTCAGTTGTTGATGTTTCTTCAGGTAATGTTTTTTCTTCAAGTACTGATGTTTCTTCAGGTGCCGATGTTTCTTCAGGTGCTGATGTTTCTTCAGGTGCTGATGTTTCTACAGATTGTGTTTCTTCAGGTGCTGATGCTTCTTCAGGTAATGATGTTTCTTCAAGTACTGATGCTTCTTCAGGTAATGATGTTTCTTCAAGTACTGATGTTTCTTCAGGTGCCGATGTTTCTTCAGGTGCTGATGTTTCTTCAGGTGCTGATGTTTCTGCAGGCTGTGTTTCTTCAGATAATAATGTTTCTTCAGCTTGTGTTTCTGCAGGCTGTGTTTCTTCAGGCTGTGTTTCTTCAGGTTGTGTTTCTTCAGGTGCTGATGTTTCTTCAGGTTGTGTTTCTTCAGGTGCTGATGTTTCTTCAGGTTGTGTTTCTTCAGGTGCTGATGTTTCTTCAGGTTGTGTTTCTTCAGGTGCTGATGTTTCTTCAGGTGCTGATGTTTCTTCAGGCTGTGTTTTTTCAGGCTGTGTTTCTTTAGGCTGTGTTTCTTCAGGCTGTGTTTCTTCAGGTGCTGGTATTTCTTCAGGTGCTGATGCATCTTCAGGTGCTGATGTTTCTTCAGGTGCTGATGCTTCTTCAGGTACTGATGTTTCTTCAGGTGACGGAATTTCGGCAGGCTGTGTTTGTACTTCAGGTGATGCTTCTGCTCTCTGTGCTTCTTCAGGCACTGGGGTTTCTGCAGGAGCCTGTGTTTCTTGTGTTTCTTCGGCAGCTGGTATTTCTGCTGGCTGAGACTCTTCAGGTGCTAACGTGTCTCCAGGCTGTGTTTCCTCAGGCTGTGAAATTTCTTCAGATTGTGGCTCTTCAGATGCTGATGTTTCTCCAGCCTGTGTTTCTTCAGGATGTGTTTCTTCAGGCTGTGTTTCTTCAGCCTGTGTTTCTTTAGGCTGCGTTTCTTCTTCAGGTGATGTTTCTGCATGCTGTGCCACTTCAGGTACTGGTGTTTCTACAGGAGCTTGTGTTTCTTGTGTCTCCTCATGTGTTGATGTTTCTGCGGGCTGTGTTTCTTCAGGTGCTGATGTCTCTTCAGGTGCTGATGTTTCTGCAGGCTGTGTTTCTTCAGGTGCTGATGTTTCTTCAGGTGCTGATGTTTCTTCAGGTGCTGATGTTTCTTCAGGTTGTGTTTCTTCAGGTTGTGTTTCTTCAGGTGCTGATGTTTCTTCAGGTTGTGTTTCTTCAGGTGCTGATGTTTCTGCAGGCTGTGTTTCTGCAGGCTGTGTTTCTTCAGGCTGTGTTTCTTCAGGTGCTGATGTTTCTTCAGGTTGTGTTTCTTCCGGTTGTGTTTCTTCAGGTGCTGATGTTTCTTCAGGTTGTGTTTCTTCAGGTGCTGATGTTTCTGCAGGCTGTGTTTCTGCAGGCTGTGTTTCTTCAGGCTGTGTTTCTTCAGGTGCTGATGTTTCTTCAGGTTGTGTTTCTTCCGGTTGTGTTTCTTCAGGTGCTGATGTTTTTTCAGGTTGTGTTTCTTCAGGTGCTGATGTTTTTTCAGGTTGTGTTTCTTCAGGTGCTGATGTTTCTACAGGCTGTGTTTCTTCAGGTGCTGATGTTTCTACAGGCTGTGTTTCTTCAGGCTGTGTTTCTTCTTCAGGTGATGTTTCTGCAAGCTGTGCCTCTTCAGGTACTGGTGTTTCTACAGGAGCTTGTGTTTCTTGTGTCTCTTCAGGTGTTGATGTTTCTGCGGGCTGTGTTTCTTCAGGCTGTGTTTCTTCAGGTGCTGATGCTTCTTCAGGTGCTGATGTTTCTTCAGGTGCTGGTATTTCTTCAGGTGCTGATGCATCTTCAGGTGCTGGTATTTCTTCAGGTGCTGATGCTTCTTCAGGTGCTGATGTTTCTTCAGGTGACGGAATTTTGTCAGGCTGTGTTTCTACTTCAGGTGATGCTTCTGATCGCTGTGCTTCTTCAGGTACTGGGGTTTCTGCAGGAGCCTGTGTTTCTTGTGTTTCTTCAGTAGCTGGTATTTCTGCAGGCTGAGACTCTTCAGGTGCTAACGTGTCTCCAGGCTGTGTTTCCTCAGGCTGTGAAATTTCTTCAGATTGTGGCTCTTCAGATGCTGATGTTTCTACAGCCTGTGTTTCTTCAGGCTGTGTTTCTTCAGGCTGTGTTTCTTCAGCCTGTGTTTCTTCAGGATGTGTTTCTTCAGGCTGTGTTTCTTCAGCCTGTGTTTCTTTAGGCTGCGTTTCTTCTTCAGGTGATGTTTCTGCAATCTGTGCCACTTCAGGTACTGGTGTTTCTGCAGGAGCTTGTGTTTCTTGTGTCTTCTCATGTGTTGATGTTTCTGCGGGCTGTGTTTCTTCAGGTGCTGATGTCTCTTCAGGTGCTGATGTTTCTGCAGGCTGTGTTTCTTCAGGTGCTGATGTTTCTTCAGGCTGTGTTTCTTCAGGTGATGATGTTTCTTCAGGCTGTGTTTCTTCAGGCTGTGTTTCTACAGGCTGTGTTTCTTCAGGCTGTGCTTCTTCAGGCTGTGTTTCTTCAGGTGCTGATGTTTCTTCAGGCTGTGTTTCTTCAGGCTGCGTTTCTTCTTCGGGTGATGTTTCTGGAAGCTGTGCCACTTCAGGTACTGGTGTTTCTGCAGGAGCTTGTGTTTCTTGTGTCTCCTCATGTGTTGATGTTTCTTCAGGCTGTGTTTCTTCAGGCTGTTTTTCTTCAGGTTGTGTTTCTTCAAGTGCTGATGTTTCTTCAGGTGCTGATGTTTCTTCAGGTGCTAGTGTTTCTAAAGGCTGTGTTTCTTCAGGTGCTGATGTTTCTTCTTCAGGTGACGTTTCTGTAGGTTGTGTTTCTTCAGGTACTGGTGTTTCTTCAGGATGTGTTTTTTCAGGTACTGATGTTTCTGCAGGCTGTGAGTCTTCAGGTGCTGATGTTTCTTCAAGTGCCGATGTTTCTTCAGGCTGCGTTTCTTCAGGTGCTGATGTTTCGTCAGGTGCTGATGTTTCTGCAGGCTGTGTTTCTTCAGGTGCTGATGTTTCTGCAGGCTGTGTTTCATCTTGAGGCGGCAGCATGTCTTCGAGAGAAGGCTCGTGAGATGGAGGTAAGGCCGAGAAGCTTTCGGACACGGACTGCTTTACCAGCTCTTCCTCCTCCACGGGTTCTCTTGGTTCCACGCCTGATGGCTCCTCGCCAGAGACGGCCTGCCCTGCAGCAGCTTCTTCTGACTGTGTTTCAGGCTCTTCCTCCGATGGCCTTACAGACTCTTGCTCCTCAGGATGCAAGTCTTCTCCCTGAGCTGAAGATGCTGGTGCTGATTCTTGGGTCTCGGGAAGTGGAGGTTCAGAGGGTTGTTCTTCGGAAGGGGATGGTTGGTCTTCGGTTTGGGCCTGTTCCTGGGTTGTCTGTTCTGCAGACGTTTCGGATGGCAGGGACTCCTCAGGCTGGTGTTCTCCTGGAGGTGGTGACTGTTCTTGGGTTTCTTGTTCTTCTGGGTCAGGTTGTTGTTGGGGTGTAGTGTCCTGGAGGTGAGAGGAAAGGATAGTTTTAGGTTCAAAGGTTATGATCTTGTGGGCTTTACATAATTATCATGAGAGTCTTACGAGTAAACGTTTCATAAAGGTAATGTGCAGGAAAAAGATTCGGATGAGAGAGAGAGAGAGAGAGAGAGAGAGAGAGAGAGAGAGGAGAGGGAGAGAGAGAGAGAGAGAGAGAGAGAGAGAGAGAGAGAGAGAGAGAGAGACGGAGAAAGAGATAGACACAGAGAGATAGAGAGAGCCTCTGTTTACAAGGTGATATATAAGCATTAACATACTTTTCTTCAACTGGCCCTTGCCTCGAATTGGGATATTAATAAAGAAAAATTACATTTTCAGTAAACTCAAAGATAGATAGATAGACAGACAGAGAGATAAATAGATAGATAGATAAATAGATAGACAGACAGACAGACAGACAGATACATAGATAGATATGAAATGAGAGGCAGAGGGAGACAGAGACAGAGACAGACAGACAGACACACACACACACAGTCAAGCGTGAACGTGCTTCGTGCATCATGTATGTTATCTTAGTGATAACATGTGCGCGCAAGTGCCCTCCTGCAAACCACAAGCAAATCATTCAATCAAGCCAGCAGTCAGGTAATACAGCAAGAAAGTCAATTCATTCCAGCACAGGCGGAAAACACTCTCAATTCGCCAATTTTTTTGGTTATGTTTGGGAGTAAACTTTTCAATCTGTGGTATCAGATTTTTGCTCCTTTTTAGAACAATCTTTAATAATTCATCGACCATGAACATTAATGCCCAGGAGGCTGATTTTCTCTCTCTCTCTCTCTCTCTCTCTCTCTCTCTCTCTCTCTCTTCTCTCTCTCTCTCTCTCTCTCTCTCTCTCTCTCTCTCTCTCTCTCTCTCTCCCTCTCTCTCTCTCTCTCTCTCTCTCTCCCCCCTCTCTTCCCCCCTCCTCTCTTCTGTCTGTCTTTCTGTCCCCCCTCCCTCTCTCTCTCTCTCTCTCTCTCTCTCTCTCTCTCTCTCTCTCTCTCTCTCTCTCTCTCAGAAGTGAAGGAATCCAGTTTGCTATGAGGCTGCTAAAAAGAATTGTTTTCTTCCAAATCATCAATGGATTTAAACTTTACATCACAGTTTGATAGAGCTCTGCATGCAATAATCAATTCACTCTCAAACTCAAAGAATCAGAGAGAAATACATAATCTTAACTTGCATGCAAGCAGTAAATAAAAGGCAAGATTTAGCTCTCTCTCTCTCTCTCACACACACACACCACTCATTAACACACACAGACTAACAGCCACACACACACACACACACACACACACACACACACACACACACACACACACACACACACACACACACACACACACACATACACACACACACACACACACACACACACACACACACACATACACACACACACACACACGCACGCGCACACTAATACACATAGACTGCACACACACACACTCACACCTACTTCCACCCCCACCACACACCAACACTCACACACACACAAACACACCCACCCCCCATCCCCCACACCACCACCACCCCTCCCCCCCCCCCCCACACCCAACAAAAACGCAAAAGCATAGCACCACCGCCGCACACCTACCATCCAAAGCACAAGCCGCGTATACACACAACAGAAAATCGCCCAAGTAAAGTAAGGTGCCCCATCCACCACAGCTGCAGCAAAAGAAAAAGAAAAAACAACCAGAGTCCACAACAAGGATTCCGTCAGACCTGACCACAGGACAAAGCACCATCACTGCTCTTCTGGTCATCGTCTCCATCTCCGCCACAAGAAGATGAGGCAGCCTGGCCAGAGGTATCAGCATCATGGACCATTGGTGCCATCAGCAGAACTGTCTGTTGTTGTTGTTGCTCTTCTGAAGGATGCTGCTCTTTCTCTGCCGGTGGCACGTCAGGTGTTGTTGGTTGTTGTTGTTCTTCTGCAGGTGTTGGTTGGTGTTGTTCTTCTGCAGGTGTTGGTTGCTGTTGTTCTTCTGCAGGTGTTGGTTGCTGTTCTTCTACAGGTGTTGGTTGTTCTTCTACAGGTGTTGGTTGTTCTTCTTCTTCTGCAGGTGTTGGTTGTTCTTCTTCTTCTGCAGGCGTTGGTTGTTGTTGTTCTTCTACAGGTGTTGGTTGCTGTTCTTCTTCTGCAGGTGTTGGTTGCTGTTGTTCTTCTGCAGGTGTTGGTTGTTCTTCTGCAGGTGTTGGTTGTTCTTCTGGTGTTGGCTGTTCTTCTGGTGTTGGCTGTTTTTCTGGTGTCGGTTGTTCTTCTACAGGTGATGATTGTTCTTCTGGTGTTGGTTGTTGTTCTTCTGCAGGTGTTGGTTGTTGTTCTTCTACAGGTGTTGGTTGTTGTTCTTCTGCAGGTGTTGGTTGCTGTTGTTCTTCTGCAGGTGTTGGTTGTTGTTGTTCTTCTGCAGGTGTTGGTTGTTCTTCTACAGGTGTTGGTTGTTCTTCTGGTGTTGGCTGTTCTTCTGGTGTTGGCTGTTTTTCTGGTGTCGGTTGTTCTTCTACAGGTGATGATTGTTCTTCTGGTGTTGGTTGTTGTTCTTCTGCAGGTGTTGGTTGTTGTTTTTCTACAGGTGTTGGTTGTTGTTCTTCTGCAGGTGTTGGTTGCTGTTGTTCTTCTGCAGGTGTTGGTTGTTGTTCTTCTTCTGCAGGTGTTGGTTGCTGTTGTTCTTCTGCAGTGTTTGGTTGTTGTTCTTCTGCAGGTGTTGGTTGTTGTTCTTCTTCTGCAGGTGTTGGTTGTTCTTCTTCTTGTGCAGGTGTTGGTTGTTGTTCTTCTTCTGCAGGTGTTGGTTGCTGTTGTTCTTCTGCAGGTGTTGGTTGTTGTTCTTCTACAGGTGTTGGCTGTTCTTCTGGTGTTGGCTGTTCTTCTGCTGTTGGTTGTTCTTCTGGTGTTGGTTGTTCTTCTGGTGTTGGTTGTTCTTCTTCTGCAGGTGTTGGTTGTTCTTCTTCTGCAGGTGTTGGTTGCTGTTGTTCTTCTGTAGGTGTTGGTTGTTGTTCTTCTGCAGGTGTTGGTTGTTGTTCTTCTGCAGGTGTTGGTTGTTGTTCTTCTGGTGTTGGCTGTTCTTCTGGTGCTGGTTGTTGTTGTTCTTCTGCGGGTGTTGGTTGCTGTTCTTCTTCTGGTGTTGTTTGTTGTTCTTCTGGTGTTGGTTTTTCTGGTGTTGTTTGTTGTTCTTCTGGTGTTGGTTCTTCTTCTTCTACAGGTGTTGGTTGTTGATCTTCTGCAGGTGTTGGTTGCTGTTGTTCTTCTGGTGTTGGCTGGTCTTCTGGTGTTGTTGGTTGTTGTGGTTCTTCTACAGGTGTTTCTAGTTCTTCTGGTGCTGGTTGTTGTTCTGGCACTGGTTGTTGTTCTGTTCCTGGTTGTTGTTCTTCTGCTGTTGGTTGTTGTTCTGATGTTTGCTGTTCTTCTACATGCGCTGGTTGTTTTTCTACAGGTGTTGGTTGTTGTTCTGTTGTTGGTTGTTGCTCTGGTTTTGGTTGTTGTTCTGGTGTTGGTTGTTGTTCTGGTGTTGGTTGTTGTTCTGGTGTTGGTTGTTGTTCTTCTCCTACAGGTGTAGGTAGTTGGTTTTGTACAGGAGTTGGCTGTTGTTCTGGTGTTTGTGGTTGTTGTTGTTCTTCTACAGGTGTTTCGTTTTCTTCTGGAGCTAGTTGTTGTTCTTCTGTAGGTGTTAGTTGTTCTTCTGCAGGTGTTAGTTGTTCTTCTACAGGTGTTTGTTGTTCCACAGGTGTTTGTTGTTCTTCCAGTGTTGGTTGCTCTTCTGGTTGTGGTTGTTCTTCTACAGGTGCTGGTTGTTCTTCAGGTGTTGGTTGTTCTTCTACAGGTGCTGGTTGTTCTTCAGGTGCTGTTTGTTCTTCTGCAGGTGTTGGTTCTTCTTCTGCAGGTACTAGTTGTTCTCCTGCAGGTGTTGGCTGTTCTTTTGCTGGTGTTGGTTGCTCTTCTGCTGGTGTTGGTTGCTCTTCTGGTGTTGGTTGTTGTCCTGGTGTTGGTTGTTCTTCTGCAGGTGTTGGTTGTTCTTCTACAGGTGTTGGTTGTTCTTCTACAGGTGTTGGTTGTTCTTCTGACTGTGACTGTTCTTCTGCAGGTGTTGGTTGTTGTTCTGGTGTTGGCTGTTCCTTTGGTGTTGGCTGTTCTTCTACGGGTATTGGTTGTTCTTCTACGGGTGTTGGTTGTTCTTCTACGGTGTTGGTTGTTCTTCTACGGGTGTTGGTTGTTCTTCTACGGGTGTTGGTTGTTCTTCTACGGGTGTTGGTTGTTCTTCTACGGGTGATGGTTGTTCTGCTGGTGTTGGTTGTTCTTCCGTTGTTGGTTGTTCTTCTACAAGTAGTGGCTGCTCTGCAGATGTTGTCTGAGCCACAGCCACGATCATTTCTTCGTCTACTGGTGTTTGTTGCTCTTCTTCGGGTGTTGGCTGTTTTTCAGGTGTTGGTTGTACTTCTGCAGGTGTTGGTTGTTCTTCAACGGGTGCTGGTTGTTCTTCTACGGGTGTTGCTTGGTCTTCAGGTGTTGGCTGTTCTTCTGGTGTTGGGTCTTCTGCAGGTGTTGGTTGTTCTACAGGTGTTGGTTGTTCTTCTACAGGTGTTGGTTGTTCTTCTAGTGCTTGTTGTTCTTCTGCAGGTGTTGGTTGTTCTTCTGCAGGCGTTGGTTTTCCTGCTGGTGTTGGTTGTTCTTCTGCAGGTGCTGATTGTTCTTCTGTTGCTGGTTGTTTTGGTATTGTTTGTTCTCCTGATGGTGTTGGCTGTTCCTCTGGTGTTGGTTCTTCTTCTGGTGTTGGTTGTTCCTTTACAGGTGTTGGTTGTTCTTCTACGTGTGTTGGCTGTTCTTCTGGTGCTGGTTGTTTTTCTGTTGTTGGTTGTTCTTCTGCCGCGGTTGGTTGTTCTTCTGGTGTTGGTTGTTCTTCTGCAGGTGTTGGCTGTTCTTCTGGTGCTGGTTGTTCTTCAGATGATGTCTGCACTACAGCTACTATAGGTTCTTCCTCCACAGGAGATGGCTCTTCTTCTACAGGCGTTGACTGTTCTTCTACAGGTGTTGGTTGTTCTTCTACAGGTGTTGGTTGTTTTTCTACAGGTGTTGGTTGTTCTTCTGCGGGTGTTGTTTGTTTTTCTACAGGTGCTGGGTGTTCTTCTGGTGTTGGCTGTTGTTCTTCTGCAGGCGTTGGCTGTTCATCTGGTGTTAGTTGTTCTTCTACAGGTGTTGCTTGTTCCTCTACAGGTGTTGGTTGTTCTTTGGGTGTTGGTTGTTCTTCTACAGGTGCTGGTTGTTCTTCTACAGGTGTTGGTTGCTCTTCTGCAGGTGTTGGTTGCTCTTCTACAGGTGTTGGCTGTTTTTCTGGTGTTGGTTGTTCTTCTGTTGTTGGTTGTTCTTCTTCTGGTGTTGGTTGTTCTTCTGTTGCTGGTTGTTCTTCTTGTGTTTGTTGTTCTTCTGCAGGTGTTGGTTGTTCTTCTACAGGTGTTGGTTGTTCTTCTTCTGGTGTTTGTTGTTCTTCTACAGGTGTTGGTTCTTCTTCAGGTGTTGGTTGTTCTTCTTCAGGTGTTGGTTGTTCTTGTGGTGTTTGTTGTTGTTCTGGTGGTGTTGGTTGTTCTTCTGGTGTTGTATGGTCTCCTGGTGTTGGCTGTTCTTCTGCAGATGTTGGCTGTTCTTCTGGTGTTGGTTGTTCTTCTGTTGTTGGTTGTTGTTCTGGTGGTGTTGGTTGTTCTTCTGGTGTTGTATGGTCTTCTGGTGTTGGTTGTTCTGCAGATGCTGGCTGTATTTCTGGTGTTGTAAGTTCTTCTTCTGGTGTTGTAAGTTCTTCTGGTGTTGGTTGTTCTTCCGCTGGTTTTTGTTGTTCTTCTGGTGTTGGTTGTTTTCCTGCAATTGTTGCTGTTCTTCTGGTGTTGGTTGTTCTTCCGCTGGTTTTTGTTGTTCTTCTGGTGTTGGTTGTTTTCCTGCAATTGTTGGCTGTTCTTCTGGTGTTGGTTGTTCTTCCGCTGGTTTTTGTTGTTCTTCTGGTGTTGGTTTTTTCCTGCAATTGTTGGCTGTTCTTCTGGTGTTGGTTGTTCTCTGCTGGTTTTGGTTGTTCTTCTGGTGTTGGTTGTTTTTCTGCAATTGTTGGCTGTTCTTCTGGTGTTGGTTGTTCTTCTTCTGGTGTTGGTTGTTCTTCTGCTGGTGTTGGTTGTTCTTCTTCAGGTGTTGGTTGTTCTTCTGGTGTTGGTTGTTCTTCTGCTGGTGTTGGTTGTTCTTCTGCTGGTGTTGATTGTTCTTCTGCTGGTGTTGGTTGTTGTTCTGGTGTTGATTGTTCTTCTGCAGGTGTTGGTTGTTCTTCTGCTGGTGTTGGTTGTTCTTCTGCAGGTGTTGGTTGTTCTTCTGCTGGTGTTGGTTGTTCTTCTGCTGGTGTTGGTTGTTCTTCTGCTGGTGTTGGTTGTTCTTCTGCTGGTGTTGGTTGTTCTTCTGCTGGTGTTGGTTGTTCTTCTTCAGGTGTTGGTTGTTCTTCTACAGGTGTTGGTTGTTCTTCTACAGGTGTTGGTTGTTCTTCTTCAGGTGTTGGTTGTTCTTCTGCTGGTGTTGGTTGCTCTTCTACATGCGGTGGCTGCTCTGCAGATGTTGTCTGAGCCACAGCTACGATCGGTTGTTCTTCTACGGGTGTTGGTTGCTCTTCTGCAGGTGTTGGCTGTTTTTCTGCAGGTGTTGGTTGTTCTTCTGCAGGTGTTGGTTGTTCTTCAGTTGTTTTTTGTTCTTCTACAGGTGTTGGCTGTTCCTCTACAGGTGTTGGGTGTTCTTCAGTTGTTTTTTGTTCCTCAGGTGCTGCTTGTTCTTCTACCAGTGTTGGTTGTTCTTCTTGTGTTGGCTGTTCATCTCCTCTTGGTGGCTGCTCTGCAGATGTTGTCTGTACTACAGCTATAATTGGCTGTTCTTCCTGTGCTGGCTGTTCTTCTGTAGTTGATTGTTCTTCTACTGCTGGTTGTTCTTCTACTGCTGGTTGTTCTTCTACTGCTGGTTGTTCTTCCTGTGCTGGTTGTTCTTCCTGTGCTGGTTGTTCTTCTACTGCTGGCTGTTCTTCTACTGCTGGTTGTTCTTCCTGTGCTGGTTGTTCTTCTACTGCTGGTTGTTCTTCTACTGCTGGTTGTTCTTCTACTGCTGGCTGTTCTTCTACTGCTGGTTGTTCTTCCTGTGCTGGTCGTTCTTCTACTGCTGGTTGTTCTTCTACTGCTGGCTGTTCTTCCTGTGCTGGTTGTTCTTCTACTGCTGGTTGTTCTTCTACTGCTGGTTGTTCTTCTACTGCTGGCTGTTCTTCTACTGCTGGTTGTTCTTCCTGTGCTGGTCGTTCTTCTACTGCTGGTTGTTCTTCTACTGCTGGCTGTTCTTCCTGTGCTGGTTGTTCTTCTACTGCTGGTTGTTCTTCCTGTGCTGGTTGTTCTTCTGGTGTTGGCTGTTCTTCAGATGATGTCTGCACTACAGCTACTATAGGTTCTTCCTCCACAGGAGATGGCTCCTCTTGTACAGGTGTTGGTTGTTCTTCTACAGGTGATGGTTGTTCTTCTACAGGTGTTGGCTGTTTTTCTACAGATGTTGGCTTTTCTTCTACAGGTGTTGTTTGAGGTTCTACAGGTGTTGTTTGTTCTTCTACAGGTGTTGGCTGTTCTTGTACAGGTGTTGGTTGTTCTTCTGATGGTGTTGGTTGTTGTTCTACAGGTGTTGGCTGCTCTTCTACTGGTGTTAGTTGTTCTTCTGGTGTTGGCTGCTCTTCTACAGGTGTTAGTTGTTCTTCTGCAGGTGTTGGTTGCTCTTCTGCAGGTGTTGGCTGCTCTTCTGCAGGTGTTGGCTGCTCTTCTACAGGTGTTGGCTGCTCTTCTGGTGTTGGTTGTTCTTCTACAGGTGTTGGTTGTTCTTCTACAGGTGCTGGTTGTTCTTCTGCAGGTGTTGGATGCTCTTCTACAGGTGTAGGCTGCTCTTCTACAGGTGATGGTTGTTCTTCTTCAGGTGTTGGTTGTTCTTCTACAGGTGTCTGTTCTTCTTCAGGTGTTGGTTGTTCTTCTTCAGGTGTTGGTTGTTCTTCTACAGGTGATGTGTTCTTCTTCAGGTGTTGGTTGTTCTTCTACAGGTGTGGCTGTTCTTCTTCAGGTGTTGGTTGTTCTTCTACAGGTGATGGTTGTCTTCTACAGGTGTTGGTTGTTCTCAGGTGATGGTTGTTCTTCTTCAGGTGTTGGTTGTTCTTCTACAGGTGATGGTTGTTCTTCTACAGGTGACGACTGTTCTACTGGTGTTAGTTGTTCTTCTGGTGTTAGTTGTTCTTCTACAGGTGATGGCTGTTCTTCTTCAGGTGATGTCTGTTCTACAGATGTTGGTTGCTCTGAAGATGTTGTCTGAACTACGGCTATTATTGATTGTTCCTCTACAGGTGTTGGCTGTTCTCCAGGTGCTTGTTTTTCCTCTTCCGAAGTGGGCTTTTCTGTTTTAAAGGTTGACTGTTCCTCTGATACTGGTTGCTCTTCTCCCGGCTGCTCTTCCACAGGTGGGGACTGCTTTTTTTCAGGTACAGATTGCTCCTCTGCAGGTGTAGGCTGCTTGTCTACAGGTGTAAGCTGTTTCTCTGCTAGTGTATGTTCTATTGGTGCTGGTTCCTCTTCAGCAGGTGCGGGCTTCTCTTCAGCAGGTGCGGGCTGTTCTTCTACATGTGTAGTCTCTTCTTCTGCAGGTGTTGGCTGTTCTTCTACAGGTGTTGGCTGTTCCTTTTCTACAGGTGTTGGCTGTTCCTTTTCTGCAGTGTTGGGTTTTCCCACAGTGAGGCTGTTCTTCAGCAGGTGTTGGCTGCTCTTCTACAGGTGCAGGCTGTTTCAACTAGGTGAAGTTTCTTTCAGGTGCTGGTTGTTCTCAGTGTTGTCTGACCCTACGCCATTAGGCTTTTCTCTTTAGGTGTCTGTTCTTTTAGGTTGATTTCCTTTATGCCGGTTGTCTTGCGTTAGGCTGTTCTCACAGGTGGGACTCTCTTTCAGGTGAGATTCTTCTTCAGGTGTAGGCTGCTCTTCTACAGGTGAAGGTTTTTGCTAGGTGTAGTGTTCTACAGTGCGGTTCTCTTCACAGGTACAGGCTGCTCTCTACAGGTGTCTGGTTCTTTCAGTCAGTCTCTTCAGGCGCTGGCTCTTTCTACAGGTGTAGCTGCTCTTCTACGGGTGAGGTGTTCTTCTACAGGTGCAGGTTGTTCTTCTAGTAAGGTGTGTTTTCTACAGGTGTAGGTTGTCTTCTACAGGTGTAGGCTGCTCTTCTACAGGTGCAGGTTGTTCTTCTACAGTGAGGTGCAGTGTATTGTTCTCAGAGGGTGGTTGGTGTTCTTCTACGGTGTAGGCTGCTCTTCTACAGGTGTAGGTGTTCTTCTACAGGTGGAGGTTGTTCTTCTACAGGTGTAGTTGTCTTCAGAAGGTGTTGGCTGCTCTCAGCAGGTGTAGGCTGCTCTTCTACAGGTGTAGCTGCTCTTCTACAGGTGAGCTTGTTCTTCTACAGGTGAGGTTTTTCTTTGTAGGTTGCTCTTCGAGTATGTGTTGGCTGTTCCTCATCAGGTGTAGGCTGTTCTACATGTAGGTTGCTCTTCTACAGGTGCAGGTTGTTCTTCTACAGTGAGGTTGTTCTTCTACAGTGTATTGCTCTCAGAAGGTGTTGGCTGTCTTCTACGTGTAGCTTGTTCCTTCTACAGGTGTAGGCTGCTCTCCAGGTGTTGGCTGTTCTTCTACAGGTGTAGGATGCTCTTCAGAAGGTGTTTGCTGTTCTTCTACAGGTGTAGGCTGCTCTTTTACAGGTGTAGGATGCTCTTCTACAGGTGTAGGATGCTCTTCAGAAGGTGTTGGCTGTTCCTCAGCAGGTGTTGGCTGCTCTTCAGAAGGTGTTGGCTGTTCTTCTACAGGTGTAGGCTGCTCTTCTACAGGTGTAGGCTGCTCTTCTGAAGGTGTTGGCTGTTCTTCTACAGGTGTAGGTTGCTCTTCAGAAGGTGTTGGCTGTTCCTCAGCAGGTGTTGGCTGCTCTTCTACAGGTGTAGGCTGTTCTTCTACAGGTGCAGCTTGTTCTTCTATAGGTGCAGGTTGTTTGAGGTGTTGCTGATCTATCGGCATATTGGCTGTTCGTTGGCTGCATGTCAGATGCTGTTTCCTGGTGCATTGTTCTTCTTCAGGCTGCTCTTCTACAGGTGTTTGTTGCTCTACTACAGGGAGTTGCTTCTTCTAAAAGGCGCTGGCTGCTCTTCTACAGGTGTGGCTGCTCTTCAAAGGTGTCGACTGTCTTCAGAGGTGATTGGCTGCTCTCAGAGGTGTAGGCTGTTCTTCTACAGGTGTCGGTTGCTTTTCCCTACAGGTGTAGGCTGTTCTTCACAGGTGTAGGTTTCTCTTCACAGTTGTAGGCTGTTCTTCTACAGGTGTAGGTTGTTCTTCTATAGGTGTAGGCTGTTCTTCTCTGGTGTGGCTGTTTACTGTAGATGTTGTCTATCTACGGCTATGTTTATTGGCTGTTCCTCTACAGGTGTTGGCTGTTCTGATTGAAGTTGCTTGTTCTCATTGTGTGGGTAGTTGTTCTTTGCAGGTTTGCTGCTCTTCTACAGGTGTAGGCCTCTTCTTTCTTTTCCTGCAGGTGTTGGCGCTCTTCTACAGGTGCTGGTTGTCTTCGGAAGGTGTAGGCTGTAGGTGTTCTTTCCTACAGGTGTGGCTGCTCTTTACAGGTGTAGGCTGTTCTTCAACGTGCGGGTTTTCTCTGCAGGTGGTTTTAGGTTGTTCTTCTACAGGTGCAGGTGTTCTTCGCAGGTGTGTTGTTCTTCTACAGGTGTGGCTGTCTTCTACAGGCGTAGCTGCTCTTCTACAGGTGTAGGTTGTGTCTTCTTCTACAGGTGTAGGTTGTTCTTCTGAAGGTGTGAGCTGTTCTCCACAGGTGTAGGTTGCTCTTCTGCAGGTGTAGGTGCTCTTCGAAGGTTTTGGGCTTTTGGTTCTCTCTCTACAGGTGTAGGTTGTTTTAGGGTATGCTGCTCTTGAACTTCGGCTATTATTGGTGGTTCCTCTACAGGTGTGGCTGTTCTAGATTTCCGAAGGTGCTTGCTCCTCTGGTGTTGGTTGCTCTTCTGCAGGTATGGGCTGTTCTTCTACAGGTGCGCACAGGGTCTGTTCTTCCCAGGGTAGGTTGTTCTTTACAGGTGTAGACTGTCTTCAGGTAGCGTAGTGGCTGTCTTCACAGGTGTTGACTGCTCTTCTACAGGTGTAGGCTGTTCTTCTACAGGTGTAGACTGTTCTTCTGCAGGTGTAGGTTGTTCTTCTACAGGTGTGGGCTGCTCTTCTATGTGTGTTTGTTGTTCTGTAGATGTTGTCTGAACTTCGACTATTATTGGCTGTTCCTCTACAGGTGTTGGCTGTTCTGATTCCGAAGTTGCTTGTTCCTCTGGTGGTAGTTGTTCTTTGCTAGGTATTGACTGTTCTTCTACAGGTGCAGACTGCTCTTCTGCAGGTGCAGGTTGTTCTTCTACAGGTGTAGGTTGCTCTTCCACAGGTGTAGACTGTTCTTCAGAGGTGCAGGTTGTTCTTCAGCAGGTGCAGATTGTTCTTCAGCAGGTGTAGGCTGTTCTTCA
Source organism: Rapana venosa (assembly GCA_028751875.1). Classification (NCBI taxonomy): domain Eukaryota; kingdom Metazoa; phylum Mollusca; class Gastropoda; order Neogastropoda; family Muricidae; genus Rapana; species Rapana venosa. The sequence goes on along the minus strand of CM054137.1, from coordinate 75,384,232 downwards.
GCAGGTGTAGGCTGTTCTTCACATGTGTAGGCTGTTCTTCAGCAGGTGTTGGCTGTTCCTTTCAGCAGGTGTTAGGTTGTTCTTCTACAGGTACAGGCTGTTCTTCTACAGGTGCAGGTTGTTCTTCTACAGGTGTTTGCTGTTCTTCTACAGGTGCTGGTTGTTCTGTAGATGTTGTCTGAACTACGGCTATTATTGGATGTTCCTCTACAGGTGTTGGCTGTTCTGATTCCGAAGTTGCTTGTTCCTCTGGTGGTAGTTGTTCTTTTCCATGTATTGGCTGTTCTTCTACAGGTGTTTGCTGCTCTTCTACAGGTACAGCAGGTGCAGGCTTCTCTTCAGCAGGTGGTGACTGTTCTTCTACAGGTGTAGGCTGCTCTTCAGCAGGTGGTGACTGTTCTTCTACAGGTGTAGGCTGCTCTTCAGCAGGTGGTGACTGATCTTCTACAGGTGGCGACTGTTCTTCTACAGGTGTAGGCTGCTCTTCAGCAGGTGGCGACTGTTCTTCTACAGGTGTAGGATGCTCTTCAGCAGGTGGTGACTGTTCTTCTACAGGTGTAGGCTGCTCTTCAGCAGGTGGTGACTGTTCTTCTACAGGCGCTGGCTGTTCTGCTGAAGAGACAGACTGTTGTTCCAGTTGTTCTTCACCTGGTTGTTCAGGCTGAGGTGGGGATGCTGACAGCAGCATCGTCGCCACTCTTCCAGGATGGATCTCTGTCTCCTCCACTTCTGGCTGCTCCTCTGCAAGTGCTGGTTGTTCTTCAGAGGGAGTGTCTTCCACAGCAGGTGCTGGTTCTTCAAGAGTGTCTTCCACAGCAGGTGCTGGCTGTTCTTGTTCAGAGGGAGTGTCTTCCACAGCAGGTGCTGGTTGTTCTTGTTCAGAGGGGGTGTCTTCCACAGCAGGTGCTGGTTGTTCTTGTTCAGAGGGAGTGTCTTCCACAGCAGGTGCTGGTTGTTCTTGTTCAGAAGGAGTGTCTTCCACGGCAGGTGCTGATTGTTCTTTGTCAGAGGGAGTGTCTTCCACAGCAGGTGCTGGTTGTTCAGGAGTGTCTTCCACAGCAGGTGCTGATTCTTCAGGAGTCTCTTCCACAGCAGGTGCTGATTCTTCAGGAGTCTCTTCCACAGCAGGTGCTGGTTCTTCAGGAGCCTCTTCCACAGCAGGTGCTGGTTCTTCAGGAGCCTCTTCCACAGCAGGTGCTGGTTCTTTAGGAGCCTCTTCCACAGCAGGTGCTGGTTGTTCAGGAGTCTCTTCCACAGCAGGTGCCGGTTCTTCAGGAGTTTCTTCCACAGCAGGTGCTGGTTTTTCAGAGGGAGTGTCTTCCACAGCAGGAGCTGATTCTTCAGGAGTCTCTTCCACAGCATGAGCTGATTCTTCAGGAGTCTCTTCCACAGCATGTGCTGGTTCTTCAGAAGCCTCTTCCACAGCAGGTGCTGGTTCTTCAGGAACCTCTTCCACTGCAGGTGCTGGTTCTTCAGAAGTCTCTTCCACAGCAGGTGCTGGTTCTTCAGAAGCCTCTTCCACAGCAGGTGCTGGTTCTTCAAGAGCCTCTTCCACAGCAGGTGCTGGTTCTTCAGGAGCCTCTTCCACAGCAGGTGCTGGTTCTTCAGGAGCCTCTTCCACAGCAGGTGCTGGTTTTTCAGAGGGTGTGTCTTCCACAGCAGGAGCAGACTGTTGAATGAATGTGTAATTTATGATGTTTTAAAATACTCTGCATGTATAGTTGCGGTTATAGCATTGAAAGAGAAAATTTGTATAGAGAAGATTGCGAGAAATAAAGAAGTGGCAACAGCTTCTCAAAATTGCACATGAATATGCACACAGACACACAGATACACACACACACACACACACACACTCTCTCTCTCTCTCTCTCTCACACACAAAAATTCGCAAAATAATGATGGAAAACAGACGTGGGTGTGCAGATCTGTGTTACAGATATGGAAACAGATGAAATATCAGCTCATTTTTAATTCAAAAGAGACAGGAGCTGGTTTCTCAAAATATCCCTGGGCAGAAAATTCCACACATAATTGCTTCGATGTTGCAGAATATTTCTGACCGTAGTATTTAATTTTGATGTCTCGTGGGCAGGGGACAACAGTCTGAGACTCGCGAGCTGATCACAAACGCAGGAGAGGAGGAATGCGGCTACTGACGCCTGTTCCTAGATAGAGAGGGATTCTGCTACATTCGGTTGTTCCTCAGGTGACATACAGTCATTAGCAGGTGCTGGGTGATTCTCTACAGGTTTGGATCCTTGTAAGAACAGATGGAGTCTGCACGACTGTAGATACACTCTGTTCCATAGCAGGCAAGGTTGCTGAAGTTGTTGGTATCGTATCTCAGCAATGTTTTGATCCTGTCCCCAGGCAGCTTAGATCTTATACACATGGATGGTATCTGCACGACGTTGGCTTAAGTCACTAGATTCTGCGTTCACGATTCACACCTTAGTTGTTGGTATCATATCTCAGCAATGTTTTGCTGCAGTTCTCCAGGCTTCTAGATAGCATACACACACGCTGACTGTATCTGCTCGATGTTGGCAAAAGTCACTTCACTCTGCGTTCACATTCACACCATAGACGTGTTGTCTGGAACTGCAGTGGATACAGGTCAGTGTGCACAGTTTTGTGTCCTTTTCCGCTTGGTGGCCATGTTCTTATGTCTCCTGTTTTGGCAATCCGTTGGATCGGAATTTTTTCTCTTTCGGTAGGAAGTAAAACTTTTTGGCAATCAGAGATGGTAGATGTGTCCATACAAAACAGAAAGGGGAGAAAGTTCTAAACTTCATCAAGTTGTGTGTGTGTGTGTGTGTGAGAGGAGAGAGAGAGAGAGAGAGAGAGAGAGAGAGAGAGAGAGAGAGAGAGAGAGAGAGAGCGAGAGAGAGAGAGAGAGAGAGAGAGGAGAGATGACCAGTAACCATTTTGCTTACCAGGCACTGTGTATCTGTGTATGCTGTGATCATATGATCACACTGGTTTGCAAACCGCAGCTATGTCCTATTAGATATACACTCACATGTTATGATTACTTAAAACAAATAGCTCGACTGTGTCAAAAATAGTGCGCTTGTCAAATATTTGTAGCAGGTACAGTATTCCCAGGCAAAAGTCAATCAGAGCAAGATCAGTTGTCAAGCCTGATTGTACATGAACTTTAAATTTCATACATAATCTACTGAAATTCCATTTCACAACTTAATCGTTAAAGAATCGAAGACCATCTTCACACAGTGTGTCCAGTTTGTCCTGTTTTACAGACCACAAAAACGATCACAACGATGTCATTGGGTGCAGCGGCTAACGCTGAACATGGTGATGCCAACAGCTGAGACAGGAGAGACAAACCAGAACATGTTTTTTCCCCACAGGCATTCAAAGTGCATATATAGTCAGTACATTAAAGAACAGTGTCGTCTGCTTTACACAATAGCCCATCATTACTGTTGGGCAAATATAACACAAATCTCAAGAAAAAAAAACTATCCTTAAAACTGTGTGGAAGTCATCTCTGTATCACAGTGTATAAATTCAGCTTGCACACAGCTTTTCATTCAGAAGGGCAACAGCCATATCCAACATCCATAATGCCGATGCTTGGCTGACAGTTAACGTGGATAGTTGCAACGAAAAGTCGTCATTTCACATGCACAAAATAGAACAAACCAGACAAGAACATAACCTTCGTGTCACATGAGATCAATCGTTGATGTACTGTGTTTCTCCGTCTCCTGAGTTTCTCGAGGCAAGTTCACTGTGGTAGACATGACGCAAACGATGTACTTAAAACACATTTAGTTTCACAAGGATCACGCACCTTTAAAAAAAAAAATTTCTGATCATGCCTTAGGTAGCTGGGTGGTTTTCAACAGAATCATTGTAACAGCGAAACTAAGTTCAAGCTGCAATCCAGAGTAACACTCCATGGACGAGGATAGACCACTTTCAGTCATCTCATATCTCACCTCACATATCCTGTAGTCTAGCAGACCACTGAAGCATCATTTCAGCTTCAGTCATACAGCAGCTGTTATGGTCTCGCCCTGAATTGCAGATTTCCAACTCCATACAGAGTTGTATGCTAAGATGCCAGCAGTGAACTTTTCTTTAGTCATTGCAAGGCGTGCAACCGACAATTGAAAGTGAACATGATTTTGCGTGCAGTTCGACAAAAGGCACCTCACTGCTTTTGTTGCATTCCACAGCGTCCAGAGAAGAGAAGAGAGAGAGAGAGAGAGAAGAGATGAGGAGAGAGAGAGAGAGATGATAGAGAGAGAGAGAGATAGAGAGAGAGAGGGGGGTGATGGGTAGGGCAAGCAAGGAAGAGAGAGAGAGAGAGAGAGAGAGAGAGAGAGAGAGAGAGAGAGAGAGAGAGAGAGAGAGAGAGAGAGAGAGATTTGCACATGACAAGAAATCTCAAAATCACCTTTATCTTGCAGATCAATATTGAACAACTTTCGACTGCTTTGTAGTCGAAAGTTTTTGAAAAAAAGAAAATGTGAAACAGTGATTATTTTTGAAAGCAACAAACCGTCATCCAAGTTGTATGCCTTTTAGTATTTATAAAGATGAGAAACAGCAGTAGAATGGATCTTGCCATTGATCCATGAATTACATAGTAAATACCTTTGCTTATAAAGAAAGAAGTGTCACAGCAAGAAAGAAGTGGTGCACTAAATACAACAAGTGATTTGATCATAAAAGCCTCCACAACCATTCATGCCCCCCAAAAATACTAAAAATTACTTTATGTCGATGGGCTGCCATGTTTATGTTTCATCATGTAGACTTGTAAGTTCTACTGAGTATCCGCTTTTTCAGAAATTATAAAAGTAGTCTCTGTTCTGGCGAGCAACCGTCAGCTAATATTGACGCACAGCACTTTCAACACCATAGGGAGATGAGCATCCACACATAGTAGAGCAGCCATACGATGTTGTGTAGAGTCCGTTTTGTGGAAATATGGACATTGTGAAGCAAACAGTCAAATAGTTAAAACATGAAGTGTACCAAGTGAAACAAAGTAGAACAAAGATAGACACGACAGAACACAGAGATAGTGCGTTATGGAGTAAATCTTCTCCATGCAGGTAAACAAGAGCGAACTGTAACACTGTTACTCTGCATGTATCCATTCATGAACAAATAAAATTATAGAAGGTGAGGGATTGGAGTCTCGTAATGCTCTGTTATGAATTCATCATTACCCAATCTGTGTGATTCCTGCGACACCATTTTCCTATATGTAAGTCAATACCTAGTTTATAAGAAAAGCACCCGAGATGATCTTTGTGCCACGTAGAGTAGTAACTGTATTTCATATTAACTGCTAAAAAATATACACTCCAACATGTGTATATATTACAGGTTTTTGTTTATTAAGGTGGTTTTAGGTTATGTGTTGTTTGGTTTGGGATGCTTCATCTTGTGTGATGTGTTGGTACAGCTGTTCCAGTGTTTTGATCTGATCCTACACAGACCAAAATCCAAACATGACTGTTCTTCTGTCAATGTTTGAACCCACAACCTTTCTGCCAGGATTTCATCATGCTAGCTGCTGCAAACAAAGTGGCAGCTGTTGGCATATCAATTCCAAACTTTAGATGTCGAGTTATTTTTTCCCATATCGCATATTATTTTTGCCCGCTTCTCAGCTTGAGCTCTGAGGTTCACCAATGGTGGGATGTTGTGCATACCACTGCTTTCACCCACCATTAAGGTAGCCAATTTCAGGGACTTCCATATCACATGAAATTTGTCCCTTGATTTGTATATTTGTTCCAGATTGTATATAGCCTAGGTTGTTAAATTACTCTTAACCAACATGATTTATGAATCAAATATATATTTACAGCCAAACTGTGGACAGACAGCTATGACATTTCCCCATTCCCAGTGCATTTTAGTTGTAGACAATTAAAATGGTTTGAGGTTTGGAGTTTGACTATATTAGTCTTGTTGCTTGCTTTAAAGGAATTCGATGCTACAGACAGACAAAAAAAGAAAGGTTGGCACTGCTTTTGAGGTGACACACTCTCTGGGGGAGAGCAGCCCAAATTTCAAGTTAAGAAGTCTGCTGTGACTAAAAGTTGTATACAATACACTACAATTTGCAAAACTTTCGATTCCAATACATGATTCGTTTTATGCTTGTTACAGTAAAACGACGAGCACATAAACCATCAAAAATTTGTTTTCTCATTATTGAAGACAACACAACTCATTAAAATGCCACTTAGACAAGCCTATACCATGTTGAGGAATTATAATTCAAAAGGAAAGACACTTCTTTGAATACTGATAGATTTGAGGTGCAGATACTTCTCTGGTTTAAGTGAATAATTTTCTTTGGCATTGATGCTGGTACTTCTTTGGCATTAGTGCAGAATCTTCTTTGGCATTAGTGCAGATTCTTCTTTGGCATTGGTGCAGAATCTTCTTTGGCATTAGTGCAGATTCTTCTTTGGCATTGGTGCAGAATCTTCTTTGGCATTGGTGCAGAATCTTCTTTGGCATTGGTGCAGAATCTTCTTTGGCATTGGTGCAGAATCTTCTTTGGCATTGGTGCAGAATCTTCTTTGGCATTGGTGCAGAATCTTCTTTGGCATTGGTGCAGAATCTTCTTTGGCAATAGTGCAGAATCTTCTTTGGCATTGGTACAGAATCTTCTTTGGCATCAGTGCAAAATCTTCTTTGGCATTTGTACAGGATCTTCTTTGGCATTAGTGTAGAATCTTCTTTGGCATTATTTCTGAATCGTCCTTGGCATTGATGCAGAATCTTCTCTGGTATTAGTGCTGAATCTTCTCTGGTATTATTGCAGAATCTTCTCTGGTATTAGTGCAGAATCTTCTCTGGTATTAGTGCAGAATCTTCTTTGGCAATAGTGCAGAATTTTGTTTGGCATTGGTGCAGAATCTTCTTTGGCTTGGTGCAGAATCTTCCTTGGCATCAGTGCAGAATCTTCTTTGGCATTTGTACAGGATCTTCTTTGGCATTAGTGTAGAATCTTCTTTGGCATTATTTCTGAATCGTCCTTGGCATTGATGCAGAATCTTCTCTGGTATTAGTGCAGAATCTTCTCTGGTATTATTGCAGAATCTTCTCTGGTATTAGTGTAGAATCTTCTTTGGCATTATTTCTGAATCGTCCTTGGCATTGATGCAGAATCTTCTCTGGTATTAGTGCAGAATCTTCTCTGGTATTATTGCAGAATCTTCTCTGGTATTAGTGCAGAATCTTCTCTGGTATTAGTGCAGAATCTTCTCTGGTGTTAGTGCAGAATCTTCTCTGGTATTATTGCAGAATATTCCCTGCTATTAGTGCAGAATCTTCTCTGGTATTATTGCAGAATCTTCTCTGGTGTTAGTGCAGAATCTTCTTTAGTACAGGATCTTCTCTGGCTTCAATGCAAGACCTTCTCTGGTTTTGGTACAGGATCTTCTCTGGATTCAGTGCATGATCCTGTAAATCTTCAGCTTTGGATCCTACAAAGCTTCGGTACAGGATCTTCTCTGGTGACAGTGCAGGATCGTCTGTGGCTTCAGTCCAGGAATTTTTGTGTGGATTAATTGCAGCTTTTGATTTTCTGAACATGTTTCAGTGCATGTTTTTCTCCATAGGGTAGTATAAATGCCCATAGATGACTCATTTTTAAATACAAGAGCCCTACTGCGGAAACAGAAAAAAGTATGATAGAGGTATTATAATTGGAAATAGCAATTTAAGTTGTGTAGAATTTACTTTTTCTTATTGTCAGGATTCAATTTCAACACTAATACATGATAAGGTTCCCAGAGCTTTTTATTATACTTCAGGGACTTATGCAACATAAGTATTAGAGCAGTCATTTCTCTTCCCATATGTACGAGATATTTTGCAGAAAAGTATGTAAAAGATTACACACTGAAGTTGGCTCCATATGAAATGCCACTGTTTGTGCCATTGTGCTTTTGTCAAAAATTAAGTTAACAAAAACATGTCGCATTCAAAGACTGGGACTTTTTTTTTTACTACTGAAAAACTTTGGTAGGTCAATTTTGTGACAAAAATACGATGACAAAGACATGGCTGTCACTCATGGATGTCAAGATGTTATACGCACCCCAAGAATGTATTTCAAAGAAGCGTTTACGAAAATAGAAGTTTGCACAGAAATAGCTTTCATATCGAGTCTGATAAATTTTGAGAAAAAAGTTTTCATGGCACTTGCTTGTTATGGTGACTCATCAATTCTAAAATCCTTAAAGTATTCTGGTTTAGAATTATCTTCTTTACAAACAGCCAACATTGTAATGAGTCAGAAGTAAAGACGTAAACTTCCACGTGATACTTTCAATATTCAATATGTTTCGAATCTTGTTTTAAGTTTAAAAGGTTTTTGTACTTTTTTGCAACTTAAGTATAATAATATAACAAACGTTAGGTTTGGTAAATCAATGAAAGATGAGATTCAAAGAAACTATAGATTTATCACCAAGGGAAAATCCTTGTGACCACAATCTGAAGTGGTTTCTTGTTCTTGTTCTTCTTCATCAATCTCTAGTGGATGGGTTGTACCTTTTTTTTTAAATGGGGGGTATTTATCATCATCATTAGTGTCATGGTTCGTCTGTTGTTAACCTGGCTTAAGGAAATATAAAAGTTGACAGGGAGATATGAGAGGTGGCCAAGTGTGTGAGATATGTTTATGTCATAGAATCTTTTGATAACAGTGTACTAAGCTTGACAACATTCTGCCATGTATGGTGGAAGCTTTAACACTTAAAATGTGAAATATCAAAACAGTGTGACAAGGGCTTAAGCTTTTAGCTTCCTATCGAAAGCATACACTTTGTGAGCATGAGGAATCTAATTTTATAAAGCTGTTGTAGTCCCCAGTCAGTGTAGAATAAAATCGGCGACCAGACAGAAACAGTTGATGGTCTATTGTTTCAAATAAAGCCGGCTGTGACACTGTATTTTCAATATCAAGACTTCAGAAAAAAAAGTGAAAGATCAATGACAAAGATTGGGTTCCAGTCTCAAAGCATGTTAAAAACATGGAAAATTGAAACGCATCATGGCCAATGCCTACAAAATCGCTAAGAGACCAGCCATTAAAGCAACAACAGCTGTGTTAGTTGTACGTGATCCATAAATGACACTTTACAGGCATTATGAAAAAAATCCCACTGCCTTTATCCAAGTTGGCTGTACTTCAAAAATCGGTGAGAGTTGCTGTGACTTTTCACACAAAGGAAATCGAGATATACGTGGGAAGACGTCTGGGTAAGAGCTGTGTGCCTCCACGTATGAACTTAAACATGCCCCTGTCTCGACTGACATTGGCACCAATCAATATGCCACCAGCAAGGAAGCTCTCTGAGTCTAGCAGGAGATTTGGCTAGACAGGAGCAACAGCAAGAGTGCACATAGAACGATAGATAGATTGGGGTGTGAAAGAAGTGTTCTACAAGCTTCTGCCTAATATCACCTTTGGAAAATGGTGTTTAAATAAAAGATTAATTCATTCATTCCTAACAGCTTCAGATTTAACATTTTGTTTGCATTTTACCCAGATGTCTAATCTAAAACTACTGGAAGAGTATTACAAAGTTGCAATGATAGACAAGTTTGCATGTGACCTTGAACTTGAGAACCTTACAGAAGAGCCAGCGGGCTCTACCCATAGTCTCTGCATTCAAGTGCAGCTACTGGGGCAAAGAAGACCATTCCAGCAATGACCCTCACAGTCACAACTGGCACTGCCCTAGCCCCAAGTTATCAGGATTCTGGTGCAGGATGCTGATAACAGACACGATATTTCACTTCTCTACAGCCTCTGAAAATGGCTGATTTTGCTGCTTCTATTTAAAAAAAATACAAATTACGAATGTTGAGTGGCGGCAACATAAATCACTAATAAACTTTATGTATAAACCAAGAGTAACCGTCTCACTTGAGAAAAATTAAATGGAAATCTAATTGCGAAAGTTTCAGCTGTCAGTTTCTAAAACAAAAATGTTTTTAGCAGTACTTGGAGTGGGTTTTTGTACCTTCATGATTTTTTGTACAGGGGAATGTTTTTATTTTATGATTCTGAATCTGGTCATTCAGAAAGCGATTTGTGCATTGTGAAGAAAAGTACAGCTTTTGAGCTAGTTTTAAGTTTTAGAAAATGGCTAAAACTTCAGTGTGTTGTTTGAGACAGTTTGTCCAAAACTAATGATGCAAAATAAGATAATCTCTCAGTGATTGTGTTTTTACCCCTAGAATTGAATACTAACGTGTTTTAAAGATGGTACAAGGAAGAAAGTATCAGATAGTGTTGCTCTTTATCAAATACTGCAGGAAAAGTCAGAGTTTAAGTTTTGACTTCACTTCTTTTAAATACAGGTAGCCAGTGGAGTGGCAGATGACCGTTGTGGTCATAATGTCGAGCTTGTAATTTCATTAACCAAAGGGTGTGGGTTTGAGCCCCCACTGCAGTGTGTGTTGGAGCACATTTCCCCATAAGTTTTGTATTGACTTTTGACATCATGCTCATGCCAGTCCTTTTGATAATGCAATAAATCAAGGTCCCATGTGCGAATGCACACAAATTTTGCATGTACACATATGGCGAGTTTAGTGTCAAAACCTTCAGGGCTGGAGGTTTACATGGGAAAGTTGTTGGGAGGTTGTGGTGGTCACCACCTCGGGTAGGTGTCTCACTCAGTCAGACTCCACAGCACATCTATTTCTGTTGTCATCACTGGCTAGTAGGTGGTAGCCTGCGTATGCTAGCTCAGAACACGCACCACTGAAAACACCAAATTGACCGAGCAGCACTGCTCTGGCTGGTGGCCCCACAGTGACCTGACATTGACAAGCTCCCTGTGGACTTCTTACCCTGAAGATGCAACTTCGTGAGTATGGATGGAGTAGAGAGATTGAAATGAGTGACGTGGAAACATAAAAACAGAAACGTCAATTTAGATAAAGTCTCTTCCGAAGGACTTCAAGGGGAGAAGAAAATCACTGATGTAAGCTCGGGACAAAAATCCCCATTAAACAGGCACCACGGTGGTAACACGAATCCACGCCGTCAAATCACAATGCTCTATCAACCAGGCTATCCCATTCCTCAGTGTGGTGACTGCTGACCCCTCCAAAAGTCAATGGAAAAGTCGGCTAAGTCAGTAGAAGGACCACCACAAAACAAAGGAAGGGTGGATTCATGGATTTAAGGACAAGACGGCAACATTGATTTAACCTGTGTGGAGTTTGTGGAGAGTTTTTAGAAATCCATTTAGGAGAGAATTCCCCAGGACTTGCTTTTTTGTATGTTGATGTTGTTGTTGTTAGACGTTCCCTAGATTAACAGCCTGGGAGTTACCCAGAACATGCATTCTCTATCTCACTCATCTTACCTAAGAATCACCGTGAGACTGTAAGTATTAAGCTGGATGAAAAGTTTGAATGAAAGGCTGTTTTCAAGTAAATCGCCGTTTAGGCAGACATACTATACTCCAACTTCAGAGGATTTTTCTCCTTTCATGGAGAGTACAGGGTTTTTTTAATGTTAAGAGCAAGCCATGGATGAGGACAATCTCAACAAGATTTCAAAGCATAGCAACATTTTAATGTAAGCTTTGCCACTTTGCTACATCCGAAGCTTTTGGCCTGTATCCTATGTTTGTACCATTATATTCTGCGGTAAGTCTTACTGAATGTGAAAAGAGGCTGTGTGTGTGTGTGTGAGTGTGTGTAATCACGCTTGTATAAATATACATATGAACATTTGCATGTGAGAAAATATGCATGCATATTTATGCTTGCTTGTTTTATATGCATTATATTTGCATATGTAAATGCAGATACATGGACACGCATGCATGTCCTGTTCATGCGTATAAGTGCGTGTCAACTGACATGCGCATGCAAGCATGCAGTTGTTGAATATATGAACAACAATCAGATAAGCAGAATTGGATTTTTAATCTGAACAGAAAGCAGCGTGCAGGAAAGCTGTATCTTTTTAATATAAAAAAACAAATATTGCTGTAGCTCTTTAACTCACTGTGCCTGGCTTTTGATCATGTAACCAGTATTTTTGTAGGTCATACCACATCCTTCAGATTTGTTGGTGTTTTATCTTGTCGTGGTTAATTTTTCTGTCACATTTGTTTAAAAAAATCCTATTGGTTTAAAGACATCAAGTTTGACGATGATAAAGTTTTCACGTTTATCAGTACTTGTGATATGCCATCTTGTTGAAAGCACTGGTCGTAAAAGTAAAATGTAAAGGAGTGTGGAGTAAAAAATAAATAAATACAAAGATATAAAACACTTCTGCATACAAAACGTAATCATGTTTATCCATGTCAAAGATTTTCGTCAGTAAAGGAGAAACCACGTCCAAAGTAGATTGTGCTGAACGTTTTTGTGATATTTGTGTGCAGTACATATGTGCTATGTTCAGTGTAGTGTGACTGAAGACTCTGCAAGAAACTCAAGAAGAACACTCTGCAAATTTTGACAGTATGCACTCATGTCAAATGCATTCACCTGAACCAAAACCATTCAGCTGTGTAGTGTTGTTTCAAGAAGAAAAAAACCACCCCAGTAGCAAGCACACTACAGTAGGTTGAGTTTCCCAACAAGGACAAGAAAGCTGGTAGTCCCACTATGTCAACAAGGTAAAAATACTAATACTGCGCATCACGGTAGAAAGCGGGAGAGAGATTTAAAAACTTCAACAGTACAATTAAAGACCGACCTGATCACCTGGAGCTGGTTCACTTGCTTCCCCAGCTGCAACAGGAGAAGCGTCAGGAGACTCTGGCGTCATAGGGCCAGCTTCAGTCAGGACCACCTGAGGTATGTCTGAAAAGAACCTGTCCTTGGCTGTGGATTCAGGCTCCTTGGGCTGATCCTCTGCAGTTGCTGGTGGCTCTTCTGTGTGTTCTGCTGGAGGGGTCTGTTCCTCTGTGGACGGTTCGTCTGCAGAGGGTTGTTCTTGTTCTTTCTTGTCTTGTGCAGGAACTTGTTCCTCTTCTGGTGGTGTGGGTTCTTCTTCTGTATGAGTCTGTTCACTTTCAGGAGCTTCTGTGGGTTCAGGCTGTTCTGCTGATGCAGACTCCAAGGGGGAGGTCTCTGGTTCAGCAGGAGTCTGCTCATCAGAAGCTGTGTCTGGCTCTGGAGGTGACTGTTCCTGTGTCTGTGTCTCTTCACTAGGTGTTGATGCTTCTTCTTCTTTCGGGGTTGTTGCCGAAAGGACTTCTTTTTCTTCAGGCATTGACTGATCCCCTGCTTTCTCATCCTCTTCAGGAGCAGCTTCTTTGGGCTGCGAGTCCTGCACAACAGGAGCTGCTTCCTGCTCTGAGACTTCGTTTTCTTGTGATGGTTGTTCCTGGGAGAGAGCTTCTACAGGAGCACTCTGTTCCTCTGGAGCATTTTCCGGTTGCTCTGTTACTGCCTCCTGTTCCTCAGTTGTTTCTTTCTCTGGTTCAGGGATTTCCTGATCTTTAGCGGCTGCTGGTGGTTCAGCTGAATCTGATGGCTTCTCTGTACTGGCATCTGCTGCAGGGGGCACCTCTCCAGCTTCAGTTCCTGAATCTTTAGGTAATTCGTCTTCTTCAGTTGGTTCAGAGACAGGAACAGGTACTTCTGCTGGCTTGGAATCTTTAGCTTCAATGTTCTGTTCTGCAGGCTCTTCTTGTAAAGCAGCACTTTCTTCTATCTGTGTAGGTTCTACTGCTGGTTTCTCTTCAGATGTTACTTGATCCTCATTCACTGCAGGCGTTTCTTCTGGTGGCTCATAAGGTGGTGGAAAGGATTCTTCATCTTCAGCTGTAAGTTCTTCTGTAACAGCTTCCTCTGTTGATGGTTCTGCAGGTAGGTCTTCCTGGAGGTTTTCTACAGGTGAAGCATCATCACCTGTTGATGGTTCTTCTGCTTGTTGTTCCAAGATTTCTTCTTCTCGTGCAGGTGGTTCTTGGAAAGATACAGATTTTTCAGGCTTTGTTGTTGGACTTTCTGCCAACTCTTGGTCATTTGGAGACGCATCTTCTTCAGGCTGCTCCACAGTTTCTGGGGTTGGTTCTGTTGTGGAGTCTTCTATAGGGGGTTCAGTGGACTCAGTTTTCATCTCTGCAGTGTCTGCTGAGTCAGCTGTCTCACTGAAGATTTTGTCAGTTTGTTCTGAAGATTCTTCACCTACTACTTCTGGTGGTGGTACTGATGACAGAGCAGGTTGTGTTGATTGTTCTACAGTTTCTTCTACAGGGGATTCTTTTGGTTCATCTGTTGTTTCCTCTTGTGGAGCTTCTGTTGGTTGTTCTTCGACTTCTTCTTTGGGAGGTTCTGCTGGTGGCTCTGTGATGTCTTCTGCTGGAGCTTCTGTGGGTTGTTCTACAACCTCTTCTGCAGGAGATTCTTCTGGTTGATCTTTGACCTCTTCTGCAGGAGATTCTTCTGGTTGATCTTTGACCTCTTCTGCAGGAGATTCTTCTGGTTGCTCTACATCTTCTGCAGGAGATTCTTCTGGTTGATCTGCAACTTCTTCTGCGGGAGATTCTTCTGGTTGATCTTTGACCACTTCTGCGGGAGATTCGTCTGGTTGATCTTTGACCTCTTCTGCAGGAGATTCTTCTGGTTGATCTTTGACCTCTTCTGCAGGAGATTCTTCTGGTTGATCTTTGACCTCTTCTGCAGGAGATTCTTCTGGTTGATCTTTGACCTCTTCTGCAGGAGATTCTTCTGGTTGATCTTTGACCTCTTCTACAGGAGATTCTTCTGGTTGCTCTACAACTTCTTCTGCTGGAGATTCTTCTGGTTGATCTTTGACCTCTTCTGCAGGAGATTCTTCTGGTTGATCTTTGACCTCTTCTGCAGGAGATTCTTCTGGTTGATCTTTGACCTCTTCTGCAGGAGATTCTTCTGGTTGATCTTTGACCTCTTCTGCAGGAGATTCTTCTGGTTGTTCTACAACTTCTTCTGCTGGAGATTCTTCTGGTTGATCTTTGACCTCTTCTGCAGGAGATTCTTCTGGTTGATCTTTGACCTCTTCTGCAGGAGATTCTTCTGGTTGGTCTTTGACCTCTTCTGCAGGAGATTCCTCTGGCTGGTCTGCGACTTCTTCTGTTGGAGTTGTTGCTGCTTGTTCTACAATTTCTTCCGGAGATTCTTCTTGCTGTTCTTTGATTTCTTCTGCAGGAGATTCTGCTGGCTGCTCCTCAGCTTCCTCCACAGAAGACTGTGATGGCTGTTCTACAAGGACTTTTGGAGGTCCTGCTGACTGTTCAGTAATTTCTTCATGTTCTGGAGCTTCGCTTGGTTGTTCAGCATCATCGTCAGGAGATGGTGGGGGAGCTGCAGACAGTGCTGAGGACACTGAAGCAGGCACAATGGCTTCTTCAATGACCTCTTCTCTCTTCGTGGTTTGTTCCTGGAGTTCTGTCTTTTCTTCTGGTGCTGAGGTATCTTCTTCATCAGTCGTGATCCCATTTACCTGTTCAGGTAGAAAAAGTTATAAGCACCAGTTTGTTGCAGTCACTGAAGAAGCTGAATGAAAACGCAAAAGTTTAAAGTGTGTACATGTTTCTGTGTATTATTTTACTTTTATGGACACACATTCAAATTTGCATAAATGCATACATACACATGTTCTTAGGCACACACATGGACATATATACGTATAACAAAACTCACACTTGTATGCCTACACTCACAAGCTTGGTTGTGTGTAGTTGCGTTGTAATGAGTAGTGTGTGTGTGAATAGTATTGTATTATGTGACTCAAAAACAGGAAGTTGAATGCTTTGTCATTTTTTTCTACTGCTTTTGTCATTTCTTTCTGTTGACAGAAGGCCTACAGAAGCTTTTGAGGTGTTCGATCTTTCATGTGAATGGTCTGTTTAAAATTATTTCCTTTCCACTTGTTGTCATTCACTTTACTTAAGGGAAAACTTAAAATTTGCATAACAGAGTGTGCATGAATGTGTGTGTTTGTGTGTGTGTTATTTATCTATTTAGTTTTTTTTTTTTTTTTATCGAGGATAATGGAATAAGCATTCATGTGCTTTTAAAAAAATCCAGTCCTCATGTGTATGCAGTTTTGTAAATTTTGTCATGTTTCCACCAGCACACAATGGCATACTCTGTCAAAAAGCAGAACAAGATTTAAGTGTGTGCGCAAGATGTTTTGCATGTGTTTGCACATGGGGCCTTGGTTTATAGTCTCATGGAAAGGATGTGTGTGTGTCCAGTGTGTGTGTCTGTGTGTGTCTGTGTGGTGTTGTTGTGTGTGTGTGAATGTGTGTGTTCTTGATGACTAAATCACAAAAGTTTCAAAATAAATACACATGGAACAACTTAAATCTTCAAAACTTATGGCCAGCTGCCCTACATGATCATATTTTCAATTTGCAACCCCACCAAAACTGTGACCCCCCCCCCCCCCCCCCCCCGCAGAAACAACTGCATGCATATAAAAAAAAAACTTGCTCTAACAAAAAAAATCAAAGTATGCTTACAATCAAGAATGACAGAGAAGGAAGGATGAAAAGAGCCAGGCAAACAATAAGGGAGAAGAACAGTGTTTTTTTAATTTTTTTTTTTTCCTTTTATATCGAGTGTCCTAGTGTGACTGACCAAGCAAGTTGATGAAACAACAAAACTCAAACTGACCTGTGGTCCCTCACTGTCCACCTTGTGCGGTGAAGACTGTTGTTGAGCAGTGGTAGCTTTGGTCATCTCTTCCTCCACGACCATCTTCTCTTCAATCTTTTCAGTATCCACCTTGCTGGAACTTTCATCAGCGGTGCCTCCCGTCTCTTCTTCCTCCGGTTTTGTCATTGGCTGGTCTGGTTCTTTCTCTGATTGGTCCGTTACCGCACTTCCGTTGGCCGATTTCCCGTCCGTCCTTCTTCCGCTTGTCTCTGATTGGCCCGCTTCTTCCACAGGTTGGCTTCCGTTGGCCACCTCGTCTGTGTGGTTCTGTGGGTCTGTTTGGAGATCCTCCACGTCTTTCTTGGCGCTGAGTTCTGTTGCCGCGTTGATGTTGTCATCCTCGCCTTGGTGTTCGGATACCGTGACCCGACCGTAGGCTGTCTGGAAAAGAAGATGGAGAGATCACTGTATACAGTCCTTGAATTGGATTCAGCAGGCTGCCTTTGTTTTCAGCCTAATAAAGTAGTAGCATTTGCAGCTTGCTGTATTAAGAGCTTTTGGAGAGGAAAAATAAACATAGACAGAACTTGGTTGATAATCTGCTCGCAATTTGAAATGCAGTACGTGTTAAAGCATGCAAAGGAATCATTTTGTTGGTATGGATCATCCTTATTCAGGAAATAAACATGCAATTAATATTTCACCTTCACCTGACCTGTAGTCTTAGAGACCCGTAGAGGCACTACTGAAGATTTTGCAACCAGCTTCCTCCGCTCCCTACGGAAGCTGGATTTGATATATTTACAGGCATTGAGCAACAACAAACTAGCAACCTGTACTGTGCCCAAGCAACAGGATGACTCACTTATGAGACAAATAGTGGCCAGTGTTGAGTATCATAGACCAAGATTTTTAAAAAAATTCCTACAGCAGCTGTTACATTGGCAACCTTTAAGATAATGTTGCCCATTTTTGTCAGGTTCTACAATACTTTGCAGTACACATGTACCGATAAGAAGATGGTATATGACTCACGGAGTTTCTCCACTAAAAATTCAATACCTGTTCACCAGCTTCACATGCATGTCACCATGGCTGTATGTACAGGGTTTTTTATGTTTGATTGTACAGACTTTTTTTTTCTGAAACAACAAAAGGGGAAAAGAGAGTACTTAGTTTGGGGATTGTGTGCATAATTATGGAGAACAAGTAGGGGATGTTTTTCAGTCGTGGCTTCATCTCACTACACGAACAAAAACTGTATTTGAAACATGATGTAAGACAGTTATGCTTTCCAAAAGAGGATAGTGATGATAGACTGAAACTTCTGTTTCATTCATTCATTCCTTCATTCATTCATTCATTTTTACTTAAAGCCTAAGCAAGGACGAAGGCCAAGTCATTCATTCATTCATTCATTCATTTCATTCATTCATTCATTCATTCATTCATTCATTCATTCATTCATTCATTCACTTATCCATGTTAGTAAAGCACTAGTTGATGACGAAGGTAAAGTCATGTCGGATACCCTAATAAAGCCGAACAACACAAACGATAATTTAAAAAAATCAGAGATTGCAAACTGTCAGCTCAGACGGCGCATCCATGCAGTTTTGTATCTGTAGCTCATAGATATAAAAAGAATATTAAAAGGCAAAAAAATAAAATCAAAAAAAGAACAAAGAAGAGTAACAAACAAACTTTGAAAGGTCCTTTAACAAACTGCCTCAAAAGAAGAACAAAATTGGAAAAATAATAATTTAAAAAAACACACACAAAAATTCTGGTGCATGCAAGCTTCCTACATAACATTTCTCTATTTTCTTTTGAACAATATCAAAAAGTAGTCAGTTCTAGAAGAAAAAATAGACATGCTAAAATCAGTTGGATGATGATGGCAATGATAATGATGACAGTAATAACAATTATAGCAGCAGCAGCAACAGTAGTAGTAGTAACAATAGCAACAATAATAATAATGATAATGATGATGATGATACTACTACTACTACTACTACTACTACTACTAAAGATGCACAACGTTTTCATCAAAAGATCAAATCAGAGTACTTCCGTTCCAAACGTGCATGCCCATGCAATAGAAAAAAAAATCAGAAATATTTTGCTTTCTTGGGCAAAAGATTCAAAATAGCACACTAGATCTTGTTTAAGGACAATAAAATGTTGCACAAAGTTTTTATCTAGAGATCAAATCAAAACGCTTTTGCTCGAAACTTGCATGCACATGCAACAATTAAAAAATACGTTCAACCCGTTCAGAAATGTTGAAATCTTTTTGGGAACACAGATTTAAGATAATACCTACGTCTTATTTAAAGACAATAAACGTCTAAAACAATCAGAATCTTTTAACAGAAAGTTCTTGCAGCTGAAAATATTAAAAAATGAAAAAGAAACAAACGATATAGTTTGTAAGGCCTGACTAGAAGCGAAATAACACCAATGAAGTACACACGCTTTTTATTTTGTAATTTAAGCCAAAGTTCGCAGTGAGGTTCTTTGGTCCATTTTTTGACTTTATGGGCTTGGAAAGTTTAATACTGATTGTGCGTGCATGCAGTGTGTGCTTGGTGTTAAATCAAGTCAAGTTAGGTCACATTTTTATTTCCATGTGGTACATTGAATAAGCACTGCATTTGCTTTTTTTCATCAAGCCATCTATCTAGAAATAAAAAACAACTTGATCAATATTATCTCTGTATGTGCGTGTGTGTGTGCGTGTGTGTGTGCGTGCGTGTGTGTGTATATGTGTGTGTGAACATATACTTTTTAAAAAAAGAGGCTTGTTGTAGATGACTCATCACATGGCTGATTCATGATAAAATAGGTTTACTATTTGTGTCACAATATGCGACATCCCCCTCCCCACCTCCCCCCCCCCCCCACGCCTCCCCCCCCCCCCCCCCCCCCCCCCCCCCCACACACCCTTCGAAACTTTTCATTTATGCCTTACGTATACTCTATATTTACCTTTGTTTATTTCATGTCCAACATCCGCCCAAAGATGTAATCAATATATAGACAGATTTTTTTTGGGGTGGGGGTGGATGGGGGGGGGGGGGGGTAAGTTAGTGGTTAAAGCTTTGCCTCACGATTTTATTTATGTATTTAATCTTTTATTTCGTGGATAATGGAATAAGCACTTATGTGCTTTTTCATCCAGTCCCCGCCTGTATGCAGTTTTGTACATTTTGTCATCCGTTCCCACCGGCACACAATGGCCTACTCTTCCGAAAAGCGGAACGGGTTTTAACGTGCGCGAAAGACGTTCTGCGTGCGTTCGCACACGGGACCTCGGTCTACAGTCTCCTCCGAAGGACTTTTGGGGAGAGTGGAGTCGGTAGGAACGCACACAGAACATCCCTGCGCACACGTTGAAACCCTTGAGTCTCCCAGAAGATCAGG
>CM054137.1:75331662-75351662 GCA_028751875.1 Rapana venosa | reverse complement strand
CAGACAGGCGTACAGAAAGAATAATAATAATAATAATAATAATGTTTGGAATTTATATAGACAAGAAAAGGACACGACAGGGCAGACAGACAGACGTACAGACAAGAAAAGGACATGACAGGACAGGGAGAGAGACAGACATACAGACAGGACAAAACAGACAGAGCAGGACAGGAGAGGACTGGACAGAGCAGACATAGATACGCACATACACATTTACGCACATACATATACTTACATTCATACAGACAGACAGACACGTCACAACTCGACACGACACGACAGACAGACAAACAGCCAGCCAGCCAGCCAAAAAGGGCAGGACACGACACGACACGACACGACAAACAGGACAGGACAGGACACGACACGACAAACAAACAGGACAGGACACGACACGACACGACATACAGACAGACAGAAAGCCAAACAGAACAGACAGACAAGACAGCCAGCCAGCTAGACAGACATACAGACAGACAGACAGGACAGACAAACAGATAGGAACGTTATACACAGAAAGGCCACATTGCAGGGTGTGGTCAAATACCACGATCGATGCCACACCAACCACACCACGCCACACCGCGCCACACCGCAGCACGTGGTATCTATCTATCCTCAGTGTGCAAAATGCCGTCACAGCGTAAAAGCCTCACCGGCTACACTTGCAGTAGACTCTTCCCTCCCCATCAAATTTGGAACCCCCGGAAGAAATTTTAGCATACCCCCCCCCCCCCCCCCCCCCATCTTCAATTAGATAAGGAAACAAAATGTGCGAATGAAGCAACAGAGAGACATAAAAATGAACAAACAGATAAACACAATTATGAATAAACCAGTCAATCAATCCCCGCCCAGGTAAAATTTTTTTTGCTATATTCCTTAAGTAAAGTCAGGTCCAAAACATTTTAATCATCCCAAGAGGGGCAATTACAATACTGGCAGGTACATTGATACCAATCATAATCTTTTAAAAAAATATACACAAGAAACCTACATTTCATATTGGTTTAATCATTCCAAGATAACTTCAAATACAAATAGCACACACACAACCACACGCAGTCACGCACGCACGCACGCGCGCGCGCCGCACACACACACACACACACACACACACACACACACACACACACACACACACACACACACACTCACACGAACGCACGTGCACACTGGCGAACGACCAACAAGAACTCAGCAACAACAACAACGACAATCAATCAATCAATCAATCAGTCTCTGCTTAAGTAGAAGAAAATAATTATATTCTTCCTTCAGTCTCGATCTCTCATTTTTAAAATCTGTCACTGGTCTAAACTTGAATGCATTAATTTGTCAAGGATTCGTTGTTGGGATTTGGTCGTAAGCCTCATATCTCATACCTGGTCAGGGTGCTATTGTTTTGAACAAGAAATACATACATGAAAAAATCCACAAAAATAGGAAAACTAGTAATAAAATAGATTGAGTGGCAGGAAAGGTCCATTCTCTTCGTCAGCTGCTGTTTAGGAGGGTGGGGGTGGGGGGTAAAAACAGATGTAAATCGCCCCCCCCCCCCCCCCATTCTACACAAAATACAAACAAAACAACGACGACAACAACGGCAACAACAACAGAAAACCCACAAACAAACAAAACAAAATAAACAGACAAAACAAACTACAAACAAACAAAAAGCAAACAAACAAACAAACATTGCGTAGAGCTTGTCTGTAGTGACACTTTTTCCCTTGAGACTCAAAACGTTTACACAAAAGATTGAAAATTACTTTTCATATCAAATACCAAGGTGGGCAACTTTAATTTTTTTTTAAAAAGGTATTAGGGAATATGTAATTTATACCTTGTTTAACAGGGGACGGGATAGCTCAGTGGTCGGAGCACTCGCTTTCCCCCAGCCAAGTTAAGCAGCGTCGAGCGTGGTTACCAGTTGGATGGGTGACCGTTTGCGCGCCTTGGCTTCAGTACAGTTCCCCCAGTTCACCCAGCTGTAAATGGGTACCTGCCCTCTTTAGGGTCAGGGAAGGTAAAGCAGCGAGGGAGAGGAGATGGGCGCTACCCTCAATATGCTGGCCCTAGAGAAGTGAGGTCTCTGACGCCTCGCTCCCCTACGACCTTATAGGTTATGGGACTCCTTTACCTCCTCCTCCTTAACAGTTACGAAGGTATATTGTACCCTTGGGGGGGGGTTGGGGGGGGGGGGGGGGGAGTTAAAATGGGGGCTAGTTATTCCATTCACTGTTTATTTTGTAAGGTTTTAAATGCAGTACAAATGAGCGAGAGCGAGAGCGAGAGAGAGAGCGAGAGCGATAGAGAGAGAGAGAGAGAGAGAGAGAGAGAGAGAGAGAGAGAGAGAGAGAGAGAGAGAGAACTGATCCTCCTCCTTCAAGAACCCAATAAAATACAACAAAAATACAAACCAACACAAAAAACAGCAACAAAAAGCACCCCCCCTTCAAAAACAAAACAAGTACATGTAGGGTAAAAAATATAAATTAAAAAAACCCACCCCAGAGTCACTACAGAGAAGGGGGTTGCACTTCTCTAGCAGGACACCGGTGAAAGTGACGGGGCAAAACCCAACCTGTTGCTTTCCCCGGTGTCATCATTACCTGTGTGTGTACATGTCATAAGACTGCCTGCCGGCTGATTCCAACAAAAAATAGAGAGAAAAAAAATGAAAGAAAAGAAAAAGAAGAAAAAAAGGAAAGAAAGAAAGAAAGAAAAGAAAAAGAAAACAGCTGTAAGGCCTTGAAAACTTGCTGATCGGTTCGTCAATATTCAGAGAAGGAAGAGTGGAAGACAAGAAAGAAAAAAAAAGAAAGAAAGAAAGAGAAAAAATACGAAAGAAAGAAAGAAAGAAAAAGAAAGCTTTTGTGGTTTCAGAAAGATACATACATGTATACGCACGCGTGTGAACGCACACATACACTCATATGCACACATGCGCCTACGTACGCACAGAGAGAGAGCGAGAGAGAGAGAGAGAGAGAGAGAGAGAGAGAGAGAGAGAGAGAGAGAGAGAGAGAGAGAAACAGAGAGACAGACAGAGAGACAGAGAGAACAATTTTGAACAATTTTTATTTTTCAGAGGGTCATAGATTAAGCATTACATGCTTTTTTACATCCAGCCCTAAAATGAATAAGAAGGGAAAATATACATGCTGACATAGAATTGTATGAAAAACAATACACACACAGATGCGCACAAGAGAGACAGAGAGAGAGACAGAGACAGAGAAAGATGCAAAGCCTTGAAAAACTGCTGATCGTTTTATCGATGTACAGAGGTGGGAAAAGGCAAAAGGCAAAAACTGCAAAAAAAAATTCTAGCTTCAGTGAAAAGGTTATTGAGCATGCGTGCAAGCGCGCGCACACACACATACACACACGGATACTCTCGCGCACACATATCACATAATATTCCCCATCCCCACCTTACACACACACACACACACACACACACACACACACACACACACACACACACACACACACACACACCACACACACACACACACACACACACACACACACACACACACACACACACACGTCCCCCTCCCCCCAACACGCACACACACACTCACACTCACTCACACATACACACACACGCCTCCCCCTCCCATCACACGCACACACAAGACATGGTCTGTGTTGTAGTCTGTTAAACAATAACATAAATCGAAGTCCCATGATCACCCACCTGAAGAGCACACAACACAACCACAACAACAACAACAACAACAACAACACATTCTGTTAAAGAACGAAAAAGATAAAACGAAGACAGAAGACACACAGATTCATCTTCTTCACCTTCACCTATCCCGTAGGCTAGTAGTCCCAGGGATCGTGGGGGCACCAAGGAAATTTTTTTGAAACAGATTATGTAAAACAAAAGTGGCGCTACGCTTGGGCGACATGTTCTTTGAAAGAACACACACACACACACACGCACGCACACACACACACACACAAACACACACACACACACAAACACACACGCGCACACACACAAACACACACACAAACACACACACACAAACACACACACACAAACACAGACCGGGGAGACGGGATAGCTTAGTGGTTAGAACATTCCGCTCGCAATCTGACGACCTGGGTTCGATTCCCGTTCAAGGGGGTATTTTCCCCTGGAGTTAAGATCAGTGCAGACTCCACTCTCCCCAAAAGTCCTTCGGATGAGACTATAAACCGAGACCCCGTGTGCGAACGCATGCAGAACATCTTGCGCACACGTTAAATCATGTTCCGCTTATCGTAAGAGTAGGCCATTGTGTGCCGGTGGGAACGCATGACAAAATTTGCTCAACCGCATACACACGGGGACTGGATGTAAAAACGCACATAAGTGCTTATTCCATTATCCTCGATATAAAAGAATAAATAAATAAAATAAATAAAGACACAAACACTCACACACACACAAACACACAGGCACACACACAAACACACACACACAAACACACACACACATACACACACACACACACAAACACACACACACACACACACACACACACACACACACACACACACACACACAACACAGTGTCTATCAAAACTTAAGTGGCGCTGTACTTAAGCGACACGTCTGTTGTGTCTTTAAATGGATTTCTTGTCGCTAACTGGATTAAGACTAGATGACAAAATTTACAAAACTGCATACACACGGGGACTGGATGTAAAAAAGTACATGAGTGCTGATTCCATTATCCTCGGTAAAAAAGAAAATAAAACTTCCACTGGACGATCCCGGTCCAAAAGTAGCTAGAAACCATTTGAAAACTACTAAGCACATAATTTTTTTTGCAATCACCACACATGAAAATACGATCCAAAATAATGGCAGCAAATATATATATGTTACGCCTAAATCGTGCAATTGCCGATTTCATGTAATAGGCAAAGTTTTGCCGATTTCATGAAATAGGCAACCAAATTGCTTATTTCATGAACTCAGCAAATCACTTGCCGATTTCATGAACTAGGCAAAACGATTTTGCTCATTACATGTAATTGGCAAAGTATCGGCAGTTACGTTTTGCCTAGTTCATGAAATAGGTAGGTGTTTTGCCGATTTCATGTAATAAGCATTTCGCTTGCCTAGTTCATGAAAGCGGCAAAAGTCTGCCTATGACATGAAATCGGCAATTACACGATTTAGGCGTAACGTATATATATCTTCATAAATAAAAACTTAACCGAGACTGCGAACGCAAAATGAGCACTTCCTAACTTAGACGTACAAATCTGTTGTTTTACCCGATTCACATGCTCACAAAGACAACAGTAATTGTCAGATTTTTTTAATTGTTTGTTTTGCTATTTGCAGGCTTGTATATAGGCAGCCCAATATTAATACCATTAATTTATGTTCTCAACAAGCAGAGGCATGCATGTGGGTTACAAGCCATTTAAAAGAATAAAGAAAACATTTATCACAGAAAGTAAGTACAATTCAATCTACAAAAGAAATCTTTAAAATTTTACTCATGCACACATAAACATCGACATTCAACCCACCCATACCCACACACGTGTGCGCGCACGCGAAACACACACGCACACATATTGCACGCAAGTTTATCCCCTCCCCCCATTCTATGCTATGAAATAATTATCAGATAATACTATGTATGAACACACACACACACATGGAGACAGATATGCAGGCGCTGGATGGACTGCTTAGGCGTGTTCCAGAATAATGCATGCGCTCTATTCATTCATTCATTCATTCATTCATTCATTCATTCATTCATTCTCTTCATTTATTTTTTCTTTTATATCTAGGATAAGGGAAATAAGCACGCATGTGCTTTTTTACATCCGTGTGCATGCAGTTTTGTAAATTCTGTCATCTGTTCCCACCGGCCTACTCTTTCAATAAGTGGAACAGGTTTTAACGTGTGCGCAAGATGTTCTGCGTACGTTCGCACACGGGGCCTCGGTTTATAGTCTCATCCGAAGGACTTTTGGGGACAGTGGAGTCTGCACTGATGTTAACCCCAGGGGAAAATATCCCCCTTGAACGGGAATCGAACCCGAGTCGTCAGATTGCGAGCCCAATGTTCTGACCACTAGGCTATCCCGTCCCCGTTTGTGTCTCAGTGTCTGTTTTCTTCTCTCTTTTTTCTCTTTACTATCATTATAACACCTACTCAAGGTAAGGGACGAATGAACAACATTGAATACTAATACTTGGAGGTAAAAATCATCACCACCACCACCATCACCACCACCACCACCACCATCATCATCATCATCATCATCATCATCATCATCATCATCATCATCATCATCATCATCATCATCTCTTCTTCTTCTTCTCCTCCTCCTCCTCCTCCTCCTCTTCCTCCTCCTCCTCCTCCTCCTTCTTCTTCTTCTTGTTCTTCTTCTTCTTCTTGTGTCTTCTTCTTCTTCTTGTTCTTCTTCTTCTTCTTCCTTCCTTCCTTCCTTCCTTCCTTCCTTCCTTCCTTCCTTCTCTTCTCCTTCTCCTCTCTCTCTCCCCCCCCTCCCTCTCTCTTCCTTCTCCTCCTTCCTCCTCCTCTCTCCTCTTCCTCCTCTTCATTCTCCTCCTCCTTCTCCTCCTCCCTCTCTCCTCCTCCTCCTCCGCCTTCTCCTTCTCCTTCTTCTCCTCCTCCTCCTCTCTCCTCCTCTCCTTCTCTTCCTCCTCCTCCTCTCTCCTTTCCTTCTCCTTCTTCTCCCTCCTCCTCTCCCTCCTCCTCTTCCCTCCTCCTCCTCCTCTCCTCTTCTCTCATCTCCTTCTCCTCCCTCCTCTCCCTCCTCCTCCTCCTCCTCCTCCTCGTCCTCATGCTTTTCCTTCTTCTTGAGATAGAAGAAGACAGAAAACAAGGACTTCACAACAAGTCTGTTTCCCCCATGCGTTTACAGAGGAAAAAAAAATCTAAGTCGAAAATATCTGTTTTTCAGCAGACGGGAAAGAGAGGAGAGGAGAGGAGAGTAGAGGAGAGGAGAGGAGAGTAGAGTAGAGGAGAGGAGGAGGGGGGGGGGGGGGGAGGAGGAGAGGAGAGGAAGGGGAGGTGTGTTGTGAAACAGTACAATTCGATAAGTCATGGAATACCATTATTCTTGTCACTGACTTTCTGCAAATACCAAGTTACTTTCCTTAAGCCTTGAAATGTCATGGTAATGTTTTTAGTGGAATTTTTTTGTTTATTGTTCTTGTCGACTGTATCTGTCTGTCTCTGTGTCTATGTCTGTCTGTCAGTGTGTGTGTGCGTGTGCGCGTGTGTGTGTGCGTGTGTGTGTATGTGTGTGTGTGTGTGTGTGTGTGTGTGTGTGTGTGTGTGTGTGTGTGTGTGTGTGTGTGTGTGTGTGGGTGCATATGTGCGTGCGTGCGTGCGTGCCTGCGTGTGTGTTCCTTTTAACATCTATACTTTAAAAAATGATTTTAGAAAGATGTGTGTGTGTGTATGTGTGTGTGTGCATGTGCATGTGTGTGTGTATGTGTGTGTGTGTGTGTGTTGGTCTTCAAATTTAAGTCTGTTCACATAAAAGTGATATTGTGTGTGTGCGTGTTGTGCGTGCGTGCGCGCGCGCGTCCGTGTGTGTGTGTGTGTGTGGTTGTGTGGGGTGTGTGTGTGTGTGTGTGTGTGTGTGTGTGTGTGTAGCTGCCAGTCTACCTGCATGCCTGCCTGAGCACGTGTTTGTGTGTGTATGCAAGCGTGCGTGTGTATCTGTCTGTCTGTCTGTCTGTCTGCCTGTCTGTCTGTGTCTCTGTATGTTACCTACATGTACATGACGTGCATATATGCATTTGCGTCTGCGCGCGCGCGCGCGCGCGCTGGCGCGACCTACTTGATGACAGAGTCAGACCAAGAAAACTTCGGCTTATCCAAATGTCACCCACAGATTTCAGACACTACCTAGGCAATATTGGAGAGAAAAAAAAGGTCTGAATCCCCCATCCTCCTCCTTCATCTGTCTCGCCCCCTCCCTCCCTTCCCTTCCACCTTCCCTTCCACCTTCTTTCTTTATTCGTTTGTCGTTCTCTCATTTTTCTTTCCTCTGTTCATTCTATCGTTGAAAGCTGGGATTTTTTTATATATAACCATAATGGTAAAAAACAGTTGGATGGTTTTGAAGAAAATGCGTGTACACACTGAGACACAGACAGAGACAGACAGATAGATAGATAGACAGACAGACAGACACACAGGCACACACACACACACACGCACGCACGCACACACACACACACACACACACACATACACAACATCACACACACACACACACACACACACACACACACACACACACACACACACACCGCAGACGAGGTTCACCAATGATAAGGTTTTGCGTATGCGACCGTTTTTTGCCCACCATGAAGGTAGCCACATTCCAACTTCGATGATAATTATGCGTTTGGTAAGTTCGTGTTTCCGTAACCCACCGAACGCTGACATGAATGACAGGATCTTTAACGCGCATATTTTGATCTTCTGGATGTGTGTATGCATGAAAGGGAAGAAGGCACTGGCAGGTCTGCACTTGAGGCTGACTTAGGAAATGATACGAATCCCTTCCCTAATTTCACCAGATGCTGCCGAGATTCGAACCCATAACTTCATGGGCTCGTGCGATTGAAGTGGGACGATCTTAACCACTCAGCTATGGCGACCGTCTGTCAGACATTGTTTTGAATATATAAAAGGTAAAGGTAAAGGTGTCCCTATAACCTATGTCGTAGGGGAGCGAGGCGTCAGAGACCTCACTTCTCTAAGGGCCAGCATATTGAGGGCGGCGCCCATCTCCTCTCCCTCGCTGCTTTACCTTCCCTGACCCTAAAGAGGACAGGTACCCATTTACAGCTGGGTGAACTGGGGGAACTGTACTGAAGCCAAGGCGCGCAAACGGTCACCCATCCAACTGGTAACCACGCTCGACGCTGCTTAACTTGGCTGGGGGAAAGCGAGTGCTCCGACCACTGAGCTATCCCGTCCCCTTCTTTATTTGAATATATATATCAAAGAAAAAAGAAACAACAACAACAACAACAAAGCAGGAATCTGTGGTCGACTAAAATTACCATATTGATTGGAAGGTATATTGAAAAGAAAAAAATAGCCGCATATAACTTACTAGTCTCTCACACATACACATTGTTGTTTATGCTTTAAAATTTTATAATTTGATTTGAATCGAATTGTTTAACTCCTGTTTTCTCCTAGTGACAATAACACATTAAGAAATATGTTAAAAAAGACAACTAAATAAATAAAGGGGAAAGAGAGGTGGGAACCAAAGTGATTGAGCAATTAAATTCTACAATGATAAGTTTATAGTAGATCGAGAAATGACTTTTACTATGTCAGTTTGTGACGGTGTTTTGTTATTGTTGTTGTTGTTTTTCGTTTTTTAATGTAACAGTACTGATATGTAAGGGTGACGTGGTTGGCTGTGTTTACAAAAAGGAAAGAAAGAAACCCCATGAAAATGATTAAGTAAAGTTATTAACTATAAAGTAAAAGCCCCTCGAAATAAGTAAACGCATAGAACTACACCATGGTAGAATCAGTCGCGATTTTGCTCGTTTGGTTTTCCTTTTTCCAACCAAAGGAAATGTCGAATCTGTCTGTCTGTCTGCCTCTCTCTCAATCTCTCTCTCTCTCTCTCTCTCTCTCTCTCTCTCTCTCTTCTCTCTTCTCTCTCTCTCTTCTCTCTCTCTCTCTCTCTCTCTCTCTCTCTCTCTCTCTCTCCTTCGGTCCCTCCATCCTCTCTCTCTCTCTCGTTCATTTAAACTTATTGATCGAGATAATTAATGATTTAATGTCCTTTTCAGGACAAGGGCGGATGGGAAAAAAAAAAAGTGATGTCCAGTATTAACTGTAAACTCTGGAAGAATCGGTTCTCTTCAATTCTGTTTTCTATGTTTTGTTTTTCGTTTAATGTAACAGTATGGATGTATAGGTAGACGTTTGCTTGCCAACAAGAAAAACCCAGTGATTAGTAGTTATCAAAAGTGGTCTCGATTCCCTAGATCGCCGTTTTTCTTCATTTTAAACCAAAAAAATCGAGTATGTATGTCAGTCTTCGTGTTAGACTTCCTGTGTCTCCCTTCTCGAACCATTGCAACTCATCTTCTGCCACCCGTCCATTCCTTCTCTCCGTCTTATGTCGAAATAGATGTAATGGCCTTCTCGGCCAAGGGCCGATGAAAAACAAAAGAGTTACAACGGAACCTTGGGAATAAAGATCACTGCGCATTTTCCTTATATTATTCATCTTTTTTTCTGTTTTCTGTCTGTCTGTCTGTCTGTCTGTCTGTCTGTCTGTCTGTCTGTCTCTCTCTCTCTCTCTCTCTCTCTCTCTCTCTCTCTCTCTCTCTCTCCATCCTTTGCTTTGGCTATACTAGACTAGACTAGACTAGACAACCAATCGACCATCTGACAAAGAGTTGCATCATAGCACTGTTCGTTTGTTTCCAGGGACAACCGATTTACATTACACCACAGACATGCAAAAGTCGGTCCTCTCTCTCTCTCTCTCTCTCTCTCTCTCTCTCTCTCTCTCTCTCTCTCTCTCTCTCTCTCTCTCTCTCTCTCTCCTCTCTCTTCTTCTTCTTTCTCCACCCCCTCCTCTCTTCCAATATTCCAGCTTTTATTTTTTGCCTGACTGACGTGCGAAATGTTTTAGTTTCAGGTGTTTTTCTTATGGTGTAGTGTGGTGTGGTCTGGGAGGGCTATAGGCTACACTTCTGCTTTAGCTTGCGGGTCATGTAGTATCTTCTATAGAGCGCTAATCGGGGATATAAAAAAAATAATGCTGATTTTCACAGATTTTAAAAAAAAAGTATGATAAATTGCGCTTAAAAATATCTCAGTGGTCATAGCACTCGCTTTTCCCCCAACCTAAGATTAAACAGCATTGAGCGTGATCACCAATGTGATGGGTGACCGTTTTGCGCGCCTTGGCTTCAGTACAGTTTCCTAGTTCACCCAGCTGTAAATGGGTACCTGCCCTCTTTAGGGTCAGGAAAGGTTAATTAAGCAGCGAGGGAGAGGAGATGGGCGCCGCCCTCAAAATGCTGGCCCCTGGAGAGGCTGGGGTCTCTGATGCCTCACTTCCCCTACCATCACATAAGTTATGGGACACCTTTACCTTTAACTTTTCAAAATGCACTGTGCGCCTGTTTAGGGGGCTTGATATCTAAAATACTAGGTAGTCACGAGAAAGTTGGAAATGATCAACAAAATTAATGATCCCGCGCATGCATTTCGCGGTTAGGAAGCTAGCAGACGACAAAGGAATGAGGGTGTACAGTGTTTGCTGAAAAAAAATCAAGCCCACCAAATCTGTGCAAAATCACATGACTTCTAGAGTCTTTCACAAAATGTGTTGTTTTATTATTTCTGTACATACCTTAGTACATGCGGTATGAAGGCAAAGAATACAATAGGAAAACAGAAGGAAAAGTGGCAAAATCTAGAGTAGGAGTGTAGCCTATAGGAGATTATAGACCTCCCTCAGGAGAGAGAGAGAGAGAGAGAGAGAGAGAGACAGACAGACAGACAGGGAGAGAGAGAGAGAGAGAGAGAGAGAGAGATGGCGAACCCTGGTATTGGCATTGCGTGGAGTTCCTACTCGATGACAGCGGTGATGGAGACAGTTAAGTTGAGTTGAGTTGGTATGGTGTAGCCACGTGCGCAATATGCCATAAATGCTTTGACGCCATGTCTGTTGTGAGATCAATCTACTGTGCGTATGTTTAGATAAAATAAATAAATGCGTTATTCAATGTTGTGGTGAAGACTTGAATACATGCTGAGAGAGAGAGAGAGAGAGAGAGAGAGAGAGAGAGAGAGAGAGAGAGAGAGAGAGAGAGAGAGAGAGAGAAAGAGTGTGTGTGTGAATGTGTGTGTGTTGTGTAAGTGTTAGTGTGTGTGTTGTGTAGTGTGAGTGTGTGTGTGTTGTGTAGGTGTGAGTGTGTGTGTGTGTGTGTGTGTTGTGTAGGTGTGAGTGCGTCTTATGTAAATGTATGTGCGAGTGAGTGCGTGCGTGTGTGTGTTGTGTAAATGTGTGTGAGTGTGCACGCGTGTGTGTGTGTGTGTGTGTGTGTGTGTGTGTTTCTGCAATCCACACCTCGCTCTGACGTGCATTACGAGTTCTTTAAAGTGCATACTTGTAAGTAATCGCGACTGGGAGTAAGGCTCTGGCATTAGGAAAACCGGGCTGAGCTCAGTGCGCATGCGTTACTTTGGTTTCCTTTTCCGCTTCAAACCGGCTAAGCGGCGGGAAGACTGCAAGCTTGATGTTTATCGTAGTGCGTTCCATTGTTTTGTTTTGTATTGTCTTGCATCGTATCATATCTTACTGTAATGTTTTATGCCGTATTGTATTGTATTGTATTGTATTGTATTGAAGTATATTGATACCCATGAGAAATAGGCTGGTCTCCATTGGGTATTTCGCAACGTTGTAACATGGCGTTGATTTTGCCCCCTACCTTCCTTTAGTTTTTTTCTTTCCTTTCGCCTTATTTGTGTTTTTCTTGTGGCTTTTTTTTCTTTCTTTGATCATTCTGTGTGTAGTTCTGTGTTTGTTGTTTTTTAATGGAGGGGTGGGGGTGGGGTGGGGGGGCTTATAGCTTAGCCGAAGACAAATTTAGCTGCCAAATTGGTGTTTTTGAGTGTGTTTCTTTGGGGTTTTTTATGTTCTCTTGCTCTCTCTTTCTGTGGCTCAGTCTCCCCCCCCCTCTCTCTCCCTCTCTCTCTCTTTCTCTCTCTCCATCCTCCCTCTCTCTCTGTATCGTTTTTCTCTGTGTACCTCTTTTCCACCTTCCCCCTCCTATCTCCCTCATCCTCTCCCCCACCCTTCCATCGCCAACACCCTACCCCCCACCCCGCCCCCCTAGATCCCCCAACCTCCCCCTACCCCCCTCCCCCCCCCCCTCCACCTCTCACACCAACATTTTCCAACCTGTCCCATCGATCCAGTCCGACATGCTGTTGGAGGGCAGACTAGCAACCTTCTAGGTATTGTTTTTTCTTCTTCTTCTTCAGTTTTCTTTCGTCCCTGTCCCATTTTTTTCTTTCTTTTCTGCACCACATGGATTCTTTTCAGGTGCACACATGCACTTGACAATAGAAATACGGTGACTCATATCTGGAGGAATTCTGTCCCCCACAACTTCTTCTTTTTTTTATATTTAAAAAAGCCATCCCAGTCATAAACTGTTCGTGCAACATGTGTTCGCCATCCCGCTAGTTGGCTTTAGCTTTCGAGGTCGACAAAGACTTTTAACCGAAATCGGGATAAACATTTAGGCTAGGCCTATGTCTTTTTGGGGGTTGTTTGAGTTAAGCCTAGGTTAAACGTTTTGTTAGTTATATTGATGTTATGGGTAAATTGCCGTGGCTGAAGTTAAAATTTTTGTTGTTGATGTGCTTATGCAGAGATTGTTTTCATCTATAAGAAGTTCTACATTCTTCCAGTACAGGAAAAAATATCCCTAGAAGAAGAAAATGAAGATGATGATAAATATGATGATGATGATGATGATGATGATGATGATGATGATGCTGAATTAGAATAATTTCAAAGAAGATAAAGTGCAAAGAAGAAGAATTGCGAAGAAATGCAAAGAATAAGAATTGCAAAGAAGACTGTGAAGAAGAAGACTGTGAAGAAGATGACTATGAAGAAGAAGAAGAGAAGAAGAAGAAGAAGAAGAGAAGAAGAAGAAGAAGAAGACTGTGGAGAAGAAGTCCCACAGAAATGAAGAGGATGAGAGTGTCCATTCTTGGGGTGACCCCCAAGGTACCCTCTCAGGGGAAAACTCAACAACAACATGTGTGTGTGTGTGTGTGTGTGTTTGTTAGCACAATTTATTTATTTATTTATTCTTTTATTTATTTATTTATTCTTTTATTTCGAGGATAATGGAATAAGCACGCATGCGCTTTTTTTCATCCAGTCCCGTGTGTATGCATTTTTGTCAAATTTGTTTGTGTTTTGTGTGTGTGTGTGTGTGTGCGTGTGTGTTTGTGAGTGTGTATGTGTGTGTGTTTTGTGTGTGCACACGCATGTGTGTGTATTTGTGTGTGTGTGTGTGCGCGCGCGCGTGTGTGTGTATTTTGTGCGCAAACGCATGTGTGTGTGTGCGCGCGCGCGCGTGTGTGTGTGTGTTGTGTTGTGCTGTGTGTGTGTGTTGTGTTGTTTTGTGTTGAGTGTGTGTGTGTTGTGAGTGTGTTGTGTTTGTAAGTATGTGTGTGTTGTGTGTGCGCACGTGCGTGTGTATGCGTATACATGTGTGTGTGTGTGTGTGTGTGTGTGCGAACAAGCACGTGTGTATGTGTAAGTATGCATGCGCACAAGTATAAATGTGTAAGTGTGTTTATGTTTGTCTTCGTGCATATGCGTGAAGCGTGTGTATATATGTGTGTGTATGCACGCCCGAGTGTGTATATGTGTCTATGTAGACTACATGTGCGTCTGTATGTGCGTATGTATATGCACGCCAGCATGTGTATGCATGTTTGCGTGTCTGTATGTGTTTTCGTAAGAATTTCCACTCTGTTATTTCTTCTTCTAAAAAATCTAAGAACGATTTTCAAGTATCAAAGAAAGCTGACATTAAGTTTAATGAATGAGACTTTCAGTGCAAACTCACAAACACACACACAAAAGAGAAAACAAGCAAGCAGATAGATGATCCCGGACCCCAGAATAGCAACACCAACAGACATAAAACAATTCAAAATGTCCTCCTCTTCCAAAAGGGGAAACAATCACACAGCAAAAACCAAAGAAATCTATAAAAAAAAAAGTGTTTCCATTCGAGAAAAGGTATCATTAAGGGACAGGGAGAGAGAATAGAGAGAGATAGAGAGAGAGAGAGAGAGAGAGAGAGACAGACAGACAGACAGACACACATACAGACAGAGAGACTGAGAAGAGAGAGAGAGAGAGAGAGAGAGAGAGAGAGAGAGACAGACAGACAGACAGACAGACAGACAGGCAGATTAACATATAGAGAGAAAGAGACAGACAGACAGAGAGAGTCAGATAGACAGAGACAGGCAGACAGAGAGGGAAGGAAACAGATAAAGAGTGGGCCATTTTACAGTACACGCAGACACACACACAGACACACAGACAGACACACAGATACACACACACACTCCCTGACCCTACCCCCCTCCCCCACCGCGCACAACACACACACACACACACACACGCACGCATACACCACACACAACACACACACACACACACACACACACGCACGCACGCACACACACATATACACACACACTCCCTCCCTGACTCTCCCCCTCACGCACGCATACACACACATACACACATACACACATACTCTCCCTGACCCTCTCACTCTCCCCCCAACCCCCCCCCCCCCCACACCGAAACTCCCCTCCCCCCCACCCCACCCCACACCGCACACTCACACACAAAGACGTTTATCTGTTAGAATCAACCTAGTCGCTAAGATCTGTTTTCAGGACTCCGAGACAGACAGAAAAAAAGTTTTTACGTAGGTGCGTAGTTGCGACAGCAGATTTGTATCTGTCTGTCTGTCTGTCTGTCAATGTCTGGCACAAAGACTGCAGTGAAGGCAGTGCCAAGTTTGCCAATAATGGCAAAAGGGCAACGATGGCTGCGTTTGTCTCCACGGTATAGAAGTCGGGGTTCTTTTAAGAGAAAGTGTTTCTGAATGTGTCCTTCAAGAATTGCAGATAAAGTGTGTGCGTGTGGTGTGTGTGAGAGAGAGAGAGTGTGTGTGTGTGTGTGAGAGAGAGGGGGGGGGGGGGGGGAGAGGGAGGGGTGGAAAGAGAGAAAGAAAGAAAGAAAGACAGACAGACAGACAGAGACAGAGACAAAAATTACCCAGAGAGAACAGAGAGACACATTCAAAGTTTCTCGGTAACTTGAGATTCTAATGTATTCTTGAGTCTCGAGTTTTGGAGTGTACAAGTGTGTGTGTGTGTGTGTTTGTGTGTGGGGAGAGAGAGAGAGGAGAGAGAGAGAGAGAGAGGAGAGAGAGATGAGAGAGAGAGAGAGAGAGAGAGGCAGACAGACAGACAGACAGACAGACAGAAAGAAGAGTAGAGACAGAAACAGACAGGCAGCGAGAGAGAGAGAGAGGGGAGGAGAGAGAGAGAGAGAGAGAGAGAGAGAGAGATAGAGAGAGATGAGAGAGAGAAGAGAGAGAGAGAGAGAGAGAGAGCAGACAGACAGACAGAGAGACAGAGAGACAAAGGCAGACAGAGACACAGAGACAGACAGACAGACATAGAGGACAGACAGACAGACATAGAGACAGACAGAGAGAGAAACAGACAGACAGACGCACACACAGACACACAGACAGGGACTTCAACGGACGAACACGATTCAGCACTAGCATAGTATCCTGCCTCATGCATCAACGCGCACTCTAGGCTCTAAATGTACACAGATGCTATAACTATAACTCCTACACAGAGTTTAATAGTTAACTAATGTGTATGCATAATAATAGTTTAGTGACGCTCCACCACGAAATGAGTCGCTTAGCACCTGACCCACTTTTCATAATAAGAATAACAAGAATAATAAATGGAACTTATATTGCGCTATGTCTTGCAAAGTCAAATCAAAGCGCATGCATTCAACCTAATCTTACACAGTCATGCAATCAATGATAAATAATCAATAGTTTAAACAAACAGGTAAAATCTATGAAATAAAATTCCAATAGTCAAATGTTTTTCAAACACACACACACACACACACACCACACACACACACACACACACACACACACACACACACACACACACACACACACACTGACAGGTCGTATACTTTTCGTATACTTTAGCAGGGTGATAGGACGTGGGTTAGTGAAGGTGGGAGCCATTTTTAAGGCAAGTGGGGGTCAGGTTGTCGATTTTGAGATTTTTGATTGATTATAAAACTATAACCATTACTCTACCTTGTAACGAAATATCAAAGCCTCGTTTTGTTTCCTTTTAACCGTGTTTTATTTTTTTAAACACCGAAGCCTTCATTCTGTTACGATGCTAAACTTGTTAATTTCTTATTTTGTCACTTTCTGCAGTCTGTCATTTCTAATTGTGATTACATTTCATAGAATTGTCCGATTTTTAATCCATTTTGTGCATTGAATAGCCCTTTTATTGCAAATTAATAACATGTGAATAACCGAAAAATGAACCTTGGGTGCTAGGCGACTCATTATGTGGGCGAGTGTCACTAAAAGGTCTTGACTGTGAGGGACGTAGTGTACGGGCCTTGCGGATTGAGAGTGGTGACTGGGAACAGGGGTACAAGTCCTTTTCCGTTGGCAAATTCCGACAAGCGGATTACGGGAAACGGGCTGTACTGCTGTTGATAAGCCCTCTGTTGTTGCTATTGTGTTGTTGTTGATGTTGTTGCTGCTGCTGCTGTTGATACTGCTGCAGCTAGAGAGAGAGAGAGACAGAGAGAGACAGAGAGAGAGAGAGAAACAGACAGACAGACAGACAGATAGTGTATTTTATTTTAGTTTTGTTGTTGTTGAAGGTAATAGATTAAACACTACATGCTTTTTTCCCTACCTAGCCATTCAAAAAAGGAATGAGAGAGAGAGAAACAGACAGACAGACAGACAGACAGAGAGAGCGAGAGAGAGAGAGAGAGAGAGAGAGAGAGAGAGAGAGAGAGAGAGAGAGAGAGAGAGAGAGAGAGACTCTCCAAGGTTTGTGCAGATAATAAGGAAAGACATGATTATTATTTTTCTGTCATCAAGCTCATTTCATGATGATAAACGGGGCTGGTGGATCGGCACAGTACATTACACGTTTCTTCTATATCTGGCCTTTGTCTCTCTAGCGGGGACATAACATAAACCGCACGTGCGCGCACGCGTGTGTGCATACGCACACTCACACACACAGAGTGCTTATTCCATTATCCTTGAAATAAAAGAATAAATACATAAAATAGATAAATGCACACACAGAGTGTTTGTTCCATTATCCTTGATATGAAAGAATGATTAAATAACATAAATAAGAACACATACATACATACACACACGCACTCACAAAACACCCAACACACACATACATACACATACACACAATTGATGGCTTGATGAAAAAAACCCAAACAAATGCATTGCCTATTCAATGTACCGACTGGAAATAAATTTTTGACACACACACACTCACGCACACACGCACGCACGCACACACACACACAGAGTCACACACACACACACACACACGCGCGCGCGCATCTTTCTGTCTGTCTAAACTTACTTTTTAGTGGATAGACGTTATAACGTACGAACACACACTCACACACACACACACACACACACGCACCCACACACGCCCCCCCTCCCACACACACACACACAAACACACACACGCGCTAGAAAAACCCAAACAATCCTGTACCCCAAATCCACTGTATGCCACATAGTGTGAGATTCGAACTTGCAACCGGTGGCTCCAGAACTCACAGAGAACAACCGTTGTGCGCGTAACCTAATCAATCCACTTGGTTACTGTATGTTTGTCCGTCGTGTTCGACAATTACCTCCAAAACAGCAGAGGAGGCAGCTACTGTTTCGGAAATTAGGCAGAAATTTGATTATAGTGGAGATGCCTTGCCCACAGTACATCCCCACTCTCTCGGCCAAGTGGGCATAAGGACAGTCAGCGTTGGATATGTTCTCCAAAGGCCAACTAGCCCCCAGGGCTGCAGCACATAAGGACTGTGTAAGTCAAGCCTCCTAGTCAGAGAGTCATAGTCGATCACTAAAGACTAAGCTGTAAAGTGGAATTCCATGAGTGGGAAAGAAAGCCACTGATCATACAGCCTCTCGCTTTGCTGTTGCCCCCAGCGTCAATGGTTTAATCAAGTACTGTGATAAAGCCCACTACTAGACCCGTGAAAAAAAAACCCAGTATGTCTTTAGTGGTCAGTCTTCAGTCACAGCTGTGTTTCTACGCCACTCAACTAGTCCCAACACATTTCTCTGCCTGAAATTCCAGGTGCTCTCCCCGCGAGTAGAGCGCGTCGTCGCCACAAGAGCAGCGCCACCCATTATTACTATTAATTTTGTAAAATATTTTTTTCCTGTCTGCGTGTGGGTTTATTTTCCTATCAGAGTAATTTTTGTAAACCACTTTAAATAACTTGCAGAGTTCTCTGCGTGAAATTCGGGCTGCTCTCCCTGATCAGAGCGTGTTGTCGCCACAAGAGCAGCGCCACCCATGATAGTTTTTCTTTATTTCCCCCTGTCTGCATATGTTTCTTTTCCTATCAGAATGAACTTCTTTTTCTACAGAATTCTGTCAGAGAAAAACCTCTCTTGTTGCAGTGGGTTCTTTAACGTGACAGTTACAGTTACCAAATGTGTATTGACACGTAGCAGATGCTCGAAACAGAGCTGTGTTGGTTTTGGGGGGGGTTTCTAAGCAGGAAGGATGGGGGGAGGGGGGGAAACGTGCCTGTCCACAGGCATCTTCGCGGCAATGATCTTTAGCAGTGCACTTTATCCAATTACACTTTTATCCCCTCGGCTTTTCCTTCGTCCGGCAGTTTTTGTCCTCTTCCTCCTGTTGACCTCCAAAACAGCAGAGGAGGCAGCTGCTGTTTCGGAAACCGGGCAGAAATTTGATTATAGTGGAGATGCCTTGCCCACAGTACATCCCCACTCTCTCGGCCAAGTGGGCATAAGGACACACACACACACATACACACACAAACATATGCACGTGCACACACACGCAAGGACACATGCGTGCACGCTCGCGCTCACACACACACACACACACACACACACACACACACACACACACACACACACACACACACACACACACACGAGTCCTTCGTATGAGATTATAAACAGAGATCCCGGTTGTGAACTAACGCAGAACATATTACACACACGTTGAAACCTGTTCCGCTTTTTAGAA
>CM054137.1:75321662-75326662 GCA_028751875.1 Rapana venosa | reverse complement strand
ACACACACACACACAACACACACACACAAACACACACACACACACACACACACACACACACACACTGGACACAAACACATTCCTGAAGTCAGAAAATGGCTACCTTAAATGATGGGCAAAAAAAGTCGCATACGCAAAAATCTCACCATTAGTGAACCTTGTGCACGTGCCTACACTCCTGTCAGCCATAGAGCAAGTAAGTACACACACAGACACACACACACACACACTTACACACACACACACACACACACACACACACACACACACACACCACTTACACACACACACACACACTTACACACACAAACACACACTTACACACACACACATACACACATCTAATAATCACTGAGAGTGAACAGACGTAAAATCGAATCGAAGACATACACACATAAACACACACACACACACGCACACACACACACATACAAACACACACACACATACACACACACAACACCACACACACATATACACATAAACACACACACACACATACACACACACACACACACACACACACACAAACCCCCACCCACACACACACACACACACAAACACGCACACACACACACAACACACACACACAACCCCCCCCCCCCCCACACACACACACACACACACACGTGTATGCCTAAGTCTCACAGATTGTTCCGTTTTCACGTTAAATATAAAACACTTGCCAACCGTAAATCTCCCCCATATACCAGCCTCGCCCTCCCCCCCCCCCCCCCCCATCCCCCACCCCCACTTACCAACCTCTCTGCTATTTTCATCTTCTCTTCCAAGGAGGGGAGGAATGGAGGGATAGCCTAGTGGTTAGAGCCTTGAGCTCGTGATTTTTCAACCCGGGTTGGAGCCATAACAGGGGCTCCCGTTTGAAGTGATATTTTCTTTTTTACCCTAGAATTTATATCAGCACTGACTCCACTCGCCGAAAACTTTCAGATGAGACGATCAATGATAATAATAATAATAATAATAATAATAATAATAATAACAACAACAACAATAACAAAAAAAAAAATAATAATAATAAGGTATGGAATTTACATCTCTCTACTTATATCAATGGGGACGGGATAGCTCAGTGGTCGGAGCACTCGCTTTCCCCCAGCGTCGAGCGTGGTTACCAGTTGGATGGGTGACCGTTTGTGCGCCTTGGCTTCAGTACAGTACCCCCAGTTCACCCAGCTGTAAATGGGTACCTGCCCTCTTTAGGGTCAGGGAAGGTAAAGCAGCGAGGGAGAGGAGATGGGCGCCGCCCTCAATATGCTGGCCCTAGAGAAGTGAGGTCTCTGACGCCTCGCTCCCCTACGACCTTATAGGTTATGGGACTCCTTTACCTTTACTTTTTTACTTATATCAATAGTGACGTTCCACCACATAATGAGTCTCAATGCACCAGAGGTCGATTTTTAGTTACTGACATGTTATAAATCTGCAATAAAATTGCTATTCAATACCAAAAAAAACCAGATTGAAAATCGGACGATTCTATGAAAAGTTAGTACAAACTGAAGTGCTAAACTGAAGGACGTGACAAAATTGAGAAACTGACAAGTTTAGCACTGTGATAGGTGGTCAGAAAGAAGGCTTGGGTATTTTTTAAAACACGCTTAAAAGCAAAAACAGAAACCATAATATCAAGCCTTGATAGTTCGTTACAAGGTAGAATAACGGCTATAGTTTTATAACCAAGCAAAATCTCAGAATCGACAACCTGACCCCCCCCCCCTCCCCACCTGCCTAAAAATGGCTCCTAGCAGAAAAGTGGGTCAGGTGCAAAGCGACTCATTTCGTGGTGGAGTGTCACAACTGAGGCGCCGTGTACCAACACGCGCAGAACATCTTGGGCGCATGTTAAAACCCGTTGCACCTTTCGAAAAAGTTACACCAAAGCGAACCAGTAAGAATGAATGACAAAAATGAATGTCAAAAACTGCACGCACACTGGTATCATGTTTAGACAGTCATCATCCCCGATGTCGGAATGCGGCTACCTGTCACCAGTGTCACAGTCACAGATTTTGTCCCTAGGAATCAGGGTCACACACACCTGTCACCAGTGTCACAGTCACAGACTTTGTCCCTAGGAATCAGGGTCACACACACCTGTCACCAGTGTCACAGTCACAGATTTTGTCCCTAGGAATCAGGGTCACACACACCTGTCACCAGTGTCACAGTCACAGACTTTGTCCCTAGGAATCAGGGTCACACACACCTGTCACCAGTGTCACAGTCACAGATTTTGTCCCTAGGAATCAGGGTCACACACACCTGTCACCAGTGTCACAGTCACAGATTTTGCCCCT
Source organism: Rapana venosa (assembly GCA_028751875.1). Lineage (NCBI taxonomy): Eukaryota > Metazoa > Mollusca > Gastropoda > Neogastropoda > Muricidae > Rapana > Rapana venosa. The sequence goes on along the minus strand of CM054137.1, from coordinate 75,324,341 downwards.
AGGAATCAGGGTCACACACACCTGTCACCAGTGTCACAGTCACATACTTTGCCCCTAGGAATCAGGGTCACACACACCTGTCACCAGTTTCACAGTCACATACTTTGCCCCTAGGAATCAGGGTCACACACACCTGTCACCAGTTTCACAGTCACATACTTTGCCCCTAGGAATCAGGGTCAGACACACCTGTCACCAGTTTCACAGTCACATACTTTGCCCCTAGGAATCAGGGTCACACACACCTGTCACCAGTGTCACAGTCACATACTTTGCCCCTAGGAATCAGGGTCACACACACCTGTCACCAGTTTCACAGTCACATACTTTGCCCCTAGGAATCAGGGTCACACACACCTGTCACCAGTTTCACAGTCACATACTTTGCCCCTAGGAATCAGGGTCAGACACACCTGTCACCAGTTTCACAGTCACATACTTTGCCCCTAGGAATCAGGGTCACACACATGTCACAGTCATACGCAAAATCTCGCCATTAGTGAACCTTGGAGTTCTAGCCGAGACTCCTCCCCCTCCCCAACAACAAAAAAATCCAAACCAAACCAAAACAACCAACAACAAACAAAAACAAAAAACAAATAACAATCCCCTTCTCTTCCGTGCTGATTTGCCACTCAAGCATTAAGGAAACCTCGGAATCATGAGAACAGCTTTTGCTTGCATCGTCTGTTTGTTTTATCGGAAAGCAGGATGGGTCTTCAAAAATAAGACATCCATCTAGAAACTGAAAAGCTCTACAGTTCGAATCCCATCCCAAACCCGGACTGTCTTTCTCCTCTCCACTAGATAAGCCAGGAATGCTGGTCTGGGTGTGAGTCTGGTTTAAAAAAAAAAAAAAAAAGTTAAACCGAGGTTCCATGTGAATAGCGTAAATAGCGTAGGTAAAAGAACCCACAGCATGCAACAAGAGAGCTGGTTCTGCCTAAACTCTGTATTTATTTATTTATTCTTTTATATCGAGGATAATGGAATAAGCACTCATGTGCTTTTTTACATCCAGTCCCCGTGTGTATGCGGTTTTGTACATTTTCTCATCTGTACCCACCGGCACACAATGGCCTACTCTTTCGAAAAGCGGAACAGGATTTAACGTGTGCGCAAGATGTTCTGCATGCGTTCGCACATGGGGCCTCGGTTTATAGTCTCACCCGAAGGAATGTAGAAAACATCTCTCTACTTATAATAATAATAATAATAATGATGATGATGATGATGATGATGATGATGATAATAATAATAATAATAATAATAATAATAATAATAATGTATGGAATTTATATAGCGCTGAATCTTGTAAAGCAACAAATCAAAGCGCTCAGATGACATTTTTTTATATCGAATTATGTAGGCACAAAAATGTATAAAAAAAATAAATAAATAAAAAAAGGCAGGAAAGAGCACAAGAAAAGGAATGGGTGTCGCCGTGCATTGGCGACTTCTTCGCCACGAAGGGAGAAAGCAGACCCTGGTCTCACACGGAGAAAATCTTTCATGAATAGCAATGCCAATGAAATCGATACGAACATGGACTGTATTTTTTTGTTTGTTTGTGTTTTGTTTGCTTGATTTGGTTTGGTAATTTGGTGGTGGAGGTGGGAGGGTTGGAAGGGAGGAGGGTTGTTTGTGTCTTTATTTTTTGGTCTTGTTTCTTTATTTGCTTTTATTTCTTCTTGTTCTTCTTCTGCTGCTGCTGCAGCTGCTGCTTGTCGTTGTTGTTGTTGTTGTTTTGTTTTCTTCTTCTTCTTCTTCTTTTTCTTCTTCTTCTTCTCTTCTTCTTCTTCTTCTTCTTCTTCTTCTTCTTCTTCTTCTTCTTTCTTCTTCTTCTCTTCTCCTTCTTCTTCTTCTTTGCATTCATCTTTCAATTCTCCTTCTTCTTCAAACCCTTCCTCTTTGCATTATTCTTTTCTTCTTCTTCCTCTTCATGTTTGCATTCTTCTTGCATCTTCTTCTTTTCTTTGCATTCTTCTTCTTCTTCTCCTTCTTCTTTGCATTATCTTCTTCTTTGCATATCTTCTTCTTTGCATTCTTCTCTTCAAATCCTCCCTTTGCATTCTTCTTATGCAATTCTTTCTTCTTCATTCATCACTCATCATCAATCAGCATCACACATCATCAATCATCATCATCATCGGGCGTCGTCGTCGTCGTCGTCGTTCATCGTCATCTCTTTCTTCTTCCTTTGCAGTCTTTGCATTCTTCATTTTTCTCCTTTCATCTTCTTCTTTGCATTCTTCTTCTTTTCTTCTTCTATTCTTCTTTGCATCTTCTTCTTCTTCTTTCTTCTTCTTCTCTTCTTTACATTCTTCTTCTTCTTACATTCTTCTTCTTCTTTGCATTCTTCTTTCCATTGTTAATCTCAAAACCCTTCCTCTTTGTATTCTTCTTCTTTGCATTCTTCTTCTTTGCATTCTTCTTCTTTGCATTCTTCTTTGCATTCTTCTTTGCATTCTTCTTCGCATTCTTCTTATTCTTTCCATTTTTCTTCTCCTCCTCCTCCTCCTTCGTCGAATGCTTCAAACACCAACTATTGCAGTCTGTCATTATCAGCGAAAAATACGTTGCGCTGCCATTAAGCTCCTGACAAGTGAGGCCCAGCACATATCAATTTTTAGGGGGGTCTTAAAGAGGAGTGCAGAATATTCCTTTTCATAAGCCATC
>CM054137.1:75311662-75314162 GCA_028751875.1 Rapana venosa | reverse complement strand
GATGGGGGGGGGGGGGGGAGGTGGGGGGAGGAACAGTTGCATACGCAAAAATATCACAGCTAGTGAACCTCAGAGCTCTAGCAAAGGAACGGTAAAAAAAAATTAATCAGGCAGAGCGTGTCGCCGCAGTGTAGTGCCACCTGTTTGGTTTTTTTTCTTGCGAAGGTGCCGTTTTGGACAAGATTTTGCCGGGGACGGCTCTCTTGTTGCTGTGGGTTCTTTTATGTGCGCTAAATGCTTGTTTCACAGGAGATTTCAGTTCGTTTCTCATCCTCTCTAAAAAAAATCCCACCAAATTAGCTGCAAAACTTTAACTACATTTTCATGGAGAGAAAAGTCAGCATGGAATAGCTTGTTATCGGCAGTATACTCTACTCTGATAATTATGATGTAATAATACTTCAGTGAAGAATAGCATGGTTACGTTTTAATGTCCTGTTGCCATTTCCGTTAGTTTTCAAGGAAGTCATATGTGGCTTGGAATTATTTGCCTTAAAAAAATTTCCTCTTGAATAACGACGCTTTCATTCCTTTCATAATGGGTCATTAGTAAGTGTTATACTGACTTCCGTGTTCTATTGTTAAGCAAAACAGCCAATTATCATTTTTTTGTCATCTACAATGTTCATTTCTGAACACAACATAGATCTAACCTTTCTGACAGAAACTTGGCTAAAACCACTGGATCACGAGCACTTTTAAATCCGGCCTCAGGACATATTTGTTTCAAACCTAAGATTTTCCTCTCCTGTTTCATTTCACAGCTGTCCCTGCTTTTCAGCAGCCAAAAATTCCATCACCCTGCCAAAGTGTATAACCTGTGTGTGTGTGTGTGTGTGTGTGTGTGTGTGTGTGTGTGTGTGTGTGTGGTGTTTGTGTGTGCATTTGGACTTGTTAGAACTATTACTTGCTATTGATTGCATGACTGTGTAAGAATGAGTTGAGTGCAAGCGCTTTGATTTATCTGTGCAAGATAAAGCGCTATGTAAAATCCATATATAATATATATATATATATATATATATATAATATATATATATATATATATATATATATATATATATATATATATATATATATTAAGGTTGAATAATTCTCATCTTGACTAAGTCACGGTCTAGGGTATTTCCTCAATGTTGTTATAAGTTGTGTTTATTCTAGTTTATGTTGTGAGTTCATATTATCTTTACTTAACTTCTGATCATGAAACTTTTTCTATCTTCTTTTTTTTTTAAATATAAAAATCATTTAATTCATACACAGACCACTACATTAGAGCCAAACCAGGTTATCTCCATCACTGGCCGCACCGCAGATAACTGGTTTGGCTTTCATTTGCACGCATACGTTCATAGTTAGTTATGCATACGCATTTGTGGATAGACAGACACATGTATTATTTGCGTGCGTGTGTGTGTATGTGTGTGCGTGTGTGCACGCGTGTATGTGTGCGTGTGCGCGTGTATGTGTGTGTGCTTGTGTGTGTATGCTTTTGTGTGTGTGTGTGAGTGAGTGTGAGTGCGTGTGCGTGTGCGTGAGTGTGTGTGCGTGTGCTTGTGTGTGTGTGAGAGTGAGTGTTGTGTGTGCGTTGTGCTTGTGCGTGTGGCTGAGTGAGTGTGTGTGCGTGTGCATGTGTATGTATGTGAGTGTGTGTGTGTGTGATGTCAGGTTCAGGATTGGAGTTTTACGATCTCCCAGGTCAGCAAATGTGCAGACCTACCAGTGCTTCAATACCTTTCAAGTGCAAACTCATTCAGCAGATCGAATAACAATTATACGCGTCAAAGTCCCTATAATCCATATCAGTGTTTCTTGGATTGCGGAAAAGCAAACATACACATCATGCACCCGAGGCCTGACCATCGCACTGTGTTCCATATCAGTCAAACAGCTGCAAAGCGGATGACTAGCAGAGCTGCTGTAGCGCATATGGAAATATTCTGCTTGCATTGAGCATTTGAAGGCCATACCACTAGTTTCCGTAAAAATTCTGTGGTCTGATTCATTTTCTGTTTTGTGCCATCTAAACAATGCTTTTAGCACTCAAAATATGCGTCCTCATTTGTATAATTATCAACTGTTGATTTTGCTCTTGTTAAAAGTAAACTTGGATTTATCTCAGCTCTGAACTGCATCACTCGTAGTCTACTTTCATCCCCAATAACGAAAGAAAACACTTTTACATGAATTTTGTAAAAAAACATTCAAGAAAGACAACCTACAAGACTTCCGACAGGGGGCGTCTCTTCCTGCCATCCGGGAACTTTTGCCCCCTGGAACAGGAAACGGAACCACGCCTGAGCGTTAGTGTAGTTTTTGGTTGCAATATACAGTTGAATCAAACTCCATGTAGTGTCTACAAAGTATGGAGCAGTAAAGACATAGATCCATGCCAAATAGTTGTTTGAGAGGCTTACTTGCTAGTTTGTCCGTGTGTGTTTGTCCGTGTGTGTTCTAGATAATCATAGTTATCTATGAACCGCATACATTTCTACACTAA
>CM054137.1:75291662-75299162 GCA_028751875.1 Rapana venosa | reverse complement strand
TTGTTTTTTAATTACATCTGGAAAAAAATATTTTGACTGACTTTTTACTTTTACTTTTACTCACACACACAAACACTTTCTTTCTCCTCCTCTCTCTCTCTCTCCTCTCCTCTCTTCTCTCTCTCTCCCCCACTCCTCCCCCCTCTCCCCCCTTTCTCTCTCTCTCTCCCCTCTCTCTTCTCTCTTTTTTTTTCTCTCCGTCACCACTCTCTCTCTCTTTTTGGGGTGGGGGGGGGGGGTGTCTTTAGGGTTTTCTTTTATTTGTTTGCTTGTTTTTTGTTGTTGTTTTTTGGGGTGCTTTTTTTTCTTTTGTTTTGTTTTGAAAACGGTTACTTCTCTTTGTTTCTACTGCGTGAAAGTATATAAGTATTGGGTTATCATTAAGATGTATCCCTACGGGTGGGGACTGGATGTAAAAAAAGCACATGAGTGCTTATTCATTATCCTCGAAATAAAAGAATTTGTCATTGTCATTGCTCTCTCATCTCTTATTCCATGTTTTCATTACACTATTGTTTTGCCCCATAATATCATTTTTTGCGTGGGCAGAACGAGAAAGAAAGAAACAAATAAGCTATGTTACAAGCTTGAAACCTTTCTTCTCAATAAACATCATTTTCAACTTCATTCACACTCTTTCCCCCTACCTGCTATTCCAACTCATATGCAGATATGCCATTTCTATAGAAAAGACATAACAGCCTGGCACAACAGGACCAAAGTGCACACTAAGCATTCATAGTGATGATGTTTTTTTTGTTGTTGTTTTTTGTTGTTGTTGGGTTTGGTTCCGACCAGAGCACGATTTGCTGCCAATATTGTTGACGCTAGGGTCTTATCATCTATTTGACATTCAATACTGTGTCATGTTATCTCCATTACATGCACACACAAAAAACAACAACAACACAACCCAGACCTGGTGGTAGTGTTGCTGTTCTGCACAGCACATACCCGCACCAAGGTCCCCATTTATTATACACAGGCACATGCAAACCAATCTATCTATCTATCTATCTATCTATCTATCTATCTATCTATCTATCTATCTATCTATCTATAATATAATATAATATAATATAATATATATATATATATATATATATATATATATGTGCACGCAGGCATGCGAGCATGTACACACACATACTCTCTCTCTCTCTACCTCTCTCTCTCTTACACACACATGCTCGCACACACTCACATCTACACAATACACACACATGCATGCACACACTCACACCTACACACATACACACACATGCACGCACTCACATTTACACACACATGCACGCACACACTCACATCTACACACACATACACACACATGCACGCACACACTCACATTTACATACACGACAGCATGAATGCACACATACCACCCACCCACCCAGAAAACGTGCACTTTCCTCTCACACTCACACACACACACACTCACACACACACAGCTCCCATACCCCCCCCCCCCCCCCCCCCAGCACACACTGGGGTAGATAGCAACCCCTATCATCAACCCCATCCACCTCCACCCTACCCCCCCACCCCCCCACCCCCATCCCCTTCTATCCCCCTCTCTCCTTGGTCCTGGTTCCCTTTATATAATATTGGATAGTGCAATTCTACGTGACCATCCCTCTAAAAGTGAGTCATCTGTATGTTGCCTCTGTGACGATGTCTACAATATGTGTTTTGTTATGGCGGTCCCGTGGGTTTGTACATGGGGTTATATCAGAATTATCATTATTATATTATTATTATTTTGTTGTTGTTGTTGTTGTTTTGTTGATTGCGTTTCTCTTTGTCTGGACATTTTGTACTGGAACTTCTTTTCGACAGGGAATTCTGTGCTAGAAGTTTCCTGTTTTCTTGTTCACTTCGTTTGTTGTTTGTTTGTTTGTTGTGGTTGTTGTTGTTGTTGGTGGTGGTGTTTATGTTATTTTTGTTGGTGGGGGTGGTGGGGGTGTTTATTGGTTTGCTTGTTATTGTTGTCAGTGTGTTTGTTTGATTGATTGTTTCGTTTCTTCCTATCCTTTTTCTTTCTTTCTTTCTTTCTTTCCGTTTTTTCTTTGTTTGTTTGTTTTTTCTTTCTTTTAGTTTATTTCCTTCTTTCCTTCCCTCCATCCTCCCTCCATCCCTCCCTCAATCCCTCCCTCCCTTCCTTCCTTTCTTTCTTTCTTTTTTCCTTCATTCCTTTCATTTCTTCCTTCCTTCCTTCATTCATTCCTCCCTTCCTCCCTACCTCCCTTCCTTCCTTCCTTTTGAAATAGTTTGACAATATCTAACAATGATAATTAGCATGATGGCAAAACATTGGTGCTTTATTTATAGATCCTTCACCCGGAAACTGATGGTGGAGTGTAACTTTTTCTTCACTTGGGCTACACTCCACCTTTACCTTCCGGGTCATGTATTCTATGAAGTGCTAGTCAGTAACATGTCTATTGATTTTCACAGATTGTTTTAAAGCATGAAAGTGCACTGTGTACACGTTTTGGGGGATTTGAGGACATAGAGCAACGCCAGGTAGTCAGGAGAAAGTTGGAAATGATCGTCAGATGAGGATTGCTTGTGTTCCTACAGCGTTGACCCCGCGCATGCATGTTGCAGTCAGGAAGCTAGCAGATGACACAGGACTAAGGGGGTACAGAGTTTGCTGAAAAATAATGTCAAACCTACCAAATTTGCACAAAAATTATTATACTTTTTGAGTCAGAGGATGGTCTTTCGCAAAAAATGTTGGTTTTATGCAGGAGTGATGCAGGAAAAGAGAAGGGAAAATACATGGCAAAAATTAAAGGTGGTGTGTATCTTTTCGAAGCTTCCTGAACACTTACTGTAAGGAAAGCACACCGAAACTTTCATGCAGTATATCTTGGGCAAGTTGGAGCTGGTAAAACCCATTTCTCTCTGTCTCTCTCTGTCTGTCTCCCTCCCCCCCCCCTCTCTCTCTCTCTCTCTCTCTCTCTCTGTTCCTCTCTTTCTCTCTCTGTCCCTCTCTTCCCCTCTCTCTGTTCCTCTCTTTCTCTCTCTCTCTCCCTCTCTTCCTCTCTTTCTCTCTCCAAGATGCAAGTTGAATGCTCAGTAGGTTGGTGTCGTCCATACCACTAGCCATAGCTGGTCCAGGCCTCCAGGAAAGATGAACCATAGTTGGGTTGTTGTTTTTTTACGTGGTACGCAAGACGTTATGGATGGGTTTTACTCCGCTCGAGAATTCAGTTTCTAGAGCCAAATGTGGGATATGTGTTAAAGGGTAAGCAATGTAAAGGATTTGATTAAAGAACGAAAGCACCCTCTCTCCCCCCAAAAAAACAACAACAACCAACAACAACAACAACACAACAACAACAACAAAACAACCCAACAACACACACACAACAAAAACACCACCACCACCAACCAACAAACAAACAAGGAAAGGAAACAAACCACCCCCACACCCCCCCCCCCCTCTCCAAAAAAAAAACCCGAACAAGCAAAACAACCAACAACAAAAACAAAACTAAACCCAAAAGAAGCTCCCTAACCCTCCACCCCACCCCCACCCCGAAATAAACAAAACACAAACAAAGAGAAACAAAGCCCCACCACCACCCCAAAACAAAACAAAACAACCTACCCCCCCCCCCCCCTCCCTTCCCCACCTCTCTCCCCGAAAAAACAAAAGAAAAAAGAACAAACAGCCCAACGACAAGAAAGAGGAAATGAACTAGAAAGGCAGACAACGCACAAGAACAAGGAAAGAACTAGAAGAAAAGAAAAGAAAAGACCATCAAAACAAACAACAACAAAGCAACAAACAGATAAAAACAAAAGAGTGCAGACCAAAAAAAAAAAAAGCCCAGAATTTCCAGTTGGTAGAATTGCTCTTCTTTTTCCAGGAATCTCCGAAAATAGCCAGTGACAAGATTACCTCTGAAATAAGGAAACGTTGAGCTTGAAGCGTGGTACATTATATATATGGTTCTGTTCACAAACTACATAGAGAAAAGCGCTTCTAAGCTACAACAATAAAATGGAAACACTCGCAGACACACAGACAGGCATAGAAATAGACACACCTACTTTTTATTTTTTTAATTTTATTTCAAGGATAATGGATTAAGTACTCGTGTGCTTTTTTTAAAATCCAGTCCGCCTGTGTATGCAGTTTTGTAAATTTTGACATCCGTTCCTACTAGTACACAATGGTCTACTCTTCCGAAAAGCGGAACGGGTTTTAACGTGTGCGCAAGATGTTCTGCGTGCGTTCGCACACGGGACCTGTGTTTATAGTCTCATCCGAAGGACTTTTGGGGAGAGTGGAGTCGGCACCTACGCGCATGTGTGTGTGCGTGCGCGCGCGCGCACGTCTACTCACACACAAACACACACGGACGCGCGTGCGAGCGCGCACACAGAGAGAGACAGACAGAGAGACAGACAAACAGACAGACGAGGCATAGACAGACAGACAGACAGACAGAGAGACAGACAGAGAAAGGTTGATACTATAGTTTCCATTTCGTAACGTCATTATGTAACATCCTCTTATGATTGAGATTCTTGTAACTGTGCACACATTCATTGTATGTCTGATAATGTTTAACATCAATATGCCTTCCTGTTTAGTGGTTTGTTCTTTTATAGTATTTCTTCTAGCTTTAGAGCATCTGGCACTGGTTTCAGAATCAAAAACCTGTATAAAAACAATGTGAAAAGCATGTTTATGGAACGTTCAAAATTAATAATAATGATAATAATAGTTGACGGTGACTCAGCAATAATGTTCAGGTACCGGATCAGGAATCAAAATGAATATCATATGATTATTTTCAGAGGCAAATATTAGGGTGTTTTTTGTTGTTGTTACGTTCATATCTGATAACATCACACCATATGTTGCAATGACTCCGGGCAGGATTCTGTGTGTGTGTGTGTGTGTGTGTGTGTGTGTGTGTGTGTGTGTGTGTGTGTGTGTGTGTGTGTGTGGATGTATGTATGTATGTGTTAATCTATCTATCTATCTATCTATCTATCTATCTATCTATCTATATAAATTATCTATCTATCTATCTGTGTGTCTGTCTGTCTGTCTGTCTATCTGTCTGTCTGTTTGTCTGTCTATCTATCTAGCTAGCTAGCTAGCTAGCTAGCTAGTTATCTATCTATCTATATATCTATTTGTCTGTCTGTCAATATGTCTATCTATCCATCTATCTATCTATCTATTATCTATCTAGCTATCTAGCTATCTCTGTGTCTGTTTGCCTGCCTGCCTGCCTGCCTGTCTATCTGTCTGTCTGCCTGTCTGTGTATGTATGTATGGATGGATCTTTGTATATATATATATATATATATATATATATATATATATATATATATATATATAGAGAGAGAGAGAGAGAGAGAGAGAGAGAGAGAGAGATAGATAGATATTGTTTGTGCATGTCACTGTGCACCTGTGTGTGTGTTTGTGTGCATGCGCATGCACATGAGTGTATGTTTGCTAGTGAATGTGCTCGTGTATGCATGACTTTGAAGGCACATGCATATATGAAACCCATGCCACACAACAACAGATGTAAACTGCTTGTCCCTATTTCGTCACCTTCTGGCGCATTTTACCTTATAAATGAATTTTCTCATTCATGTAAAATCATAGATCATCATTTACGCGAACTCAGCAAAAATAAAACTCTAAATCTAAACCAGTATCACGGATTATTTGCAGATAACAATAAAACTAATATTATCTGAGCCATAACGGGGGGGGGGGGGAATCCAACAGCATTAGAAGTAAAAAGTAATAAGTGATCATATTCCCAACCTTGTCCTTAGAGTCCGAATGATATGAGCTATGAATGGCCTGAGTCATATCACGAAGTCTAGCGATGCATAATGACAACAGACTTGTCACAGCATCAGTGGTATGGCAATGTCAACGGCACCTATGTTGGACAGATGGCAGCAACAGTAGTGATATTTATTGTAGCCGTTGTAGAACAGATATCAGCAACCGTGGCAGCAGCAGTAGTAGTAGCAGCAGCAGCAGCAGCAGCAGCAGCAGTAGTAGTAGTAGTGGTAGTGGTGGTGGTGGTGGTAGTAGTAGTAGTAGTAGTAGTAGTAGTAGTAGTAGTAGTAGTGGTGGTGGTAATGGTGGTGGTGGTGGTAGTAGTAGTAGTAGAAAGAAGAAGAGTAGTAGTAGTATAGTAGTAGTAGTAGTAGTGGTAGTGGTGGTGGTGGTGGTAGTAGTAGTAGTAGTGGTGGTAGTGGTGGTGGTGGTTGTGGTGGTGGTAGTAGTAGTAGTAGTAGTGGTGGTAGTGGTGATGGTGGTGGTGGTAGTAGTAGTAGTGGTGGTGGTAGTGGTGGTGGTGGTGGTGGTAGTAGTAGTAGTGGTAGTGGTGGTGGTGGTGGTGGTGTAGTAGTAGTAGTAGTAGTAGTGGTAGTGGTGGTGGTAGTAGTAGTAGTAGTAGTAGTAGTAGTAGTAGTAGTAGTAGTAGTAGCAGCAGCAGCAGCAGCAGCAGCAGCAGTAACAGGAGTTAAAGTAACAGCAGAAGTGGTAGTGGCAGTTGCAGTAATACTACAGTTTTAGCAACACGTAGACAGTGGCAGTAGAAGTGGCTGCAGTATTAGCAGTGGTAGTTGCAGTAGCAATATCAGCTACAGTATCAACACTACCAGCAGGAGCAGCAGCGGTGGAAGCAGCAGAAAGTTACTTGAAAGCTATATCAGCTAAAGAAGTCTTAGCAACAGACGAAGACAGTGGCAGTAGTAGTGGCTGCAGCATTTTCAGTGGTAGCAGTAGAACAGCAACAGCAACGGCAGTGGCAGTGGCGGTAGCAGCAACAGCAGCAACATTAGCAGCAGCAACATCAGCAGCAGCAATATCAGCAGCAGAAGCAACATCAGCAGGAGCAGCAGCAGCAGCAACATCAGCAGCAGCAGCAGCAAGTTAGCCTACAGCAATGTCAGCTAAAGAAGTCTTAGCAAAGGATGCAGACAATGGCAGTAGTAGTGGCTGTGATATTAGTAGCAGAGCAGCAGCAACAGCAGCAGCAGCAACAGCAGCAGCAGCAACAGCAGCAGCAACAGGAATGGAAGCCTTGAAAGTGCAATAACAGCAGCAGCAGTAGTAGGAGCAGCAGCAGCAGCATTGAAATTCTTGTACTGGGTTGTTTATGTTGTCCTGCACTGCATTGTAATGTTTTATATTATTATTATTACTATTCTATTTTGTGCTGCTGTGTTGTAACGTGGTCTACGGTGATGGCTGGTTGATGGTACAGTCCCTAAATCGGATGGTTCTGCTGGGACTCTAGTATAACCAATCCAAACCAAGAGCTGTGTTGCTTTGTTTTGTGGTGCATTCGTCGAACGCCTTCGTCTCAAACTGGTTTTGGCGTGTATTCTGACTGCTTTCCCAGTGGATGTGAGAAAGTACGTTTATTTCTAAACAGATTCCTCCCTAACTGGATGTATTCCCAGACAGGTTCCTTTCTCACAAAAGAATTATCTCTTAAA
>CM054137.1:75281662-75286662 GCA_028751875.1 Rapana venosa | reverse complement strand
GGCAAAAGGGCAAAAAGGAAAGAAAAAAAAAAGAAATAATGGGAAGACAGCAAGGCTGCACTGCACAGATGAGTGGTTTTTTTATGCCAAACTGAAATAACTCTCTTCCCGAACTCGGAATGCGGCTACCCTCTTGGTAGGTAAAAACGGTCGCAGATGCAGAATCTCACCATTGGTGAACCTCGGAGTGCTAGATGAGGAACGAAAAATAAACCCCAATTTTTTTGTTTTTTACACTCAATTATTTTTGCTTTGTTTTGGTTTTGGTTTTATTTTGACTACAAGCAAGCTGATAATTATCATTTTTCTCGTATAATTATCTAACTTTCTATTATTTCCTTATTCTAATTCTGTGTGTGTATTATAGGGTGTTGTTGTTGTTGTTGTTGTTGTTGTTGTTGTTGTTGTGTGTGAGGAGTGGGGTCGTGTGTGTGTGTGTGAGAGAGAGAGAGGGGGGGGGGAGAGAGGTGGGGGTCGTGTGTGTGTGTGTGTGTGTGTGTGTGTGTGTGTGTGTGTGTGTGTGTGTGTGTGTGTGTGTGTGTGTGTGTGTGTGTGTGCGCCGTGCGTGTGAGAAAGAGAGACAGACACAAACAGACGAACAGACAGACAGACAGACAGAGACAGAAAGACAGACAAAGAGCTCTGAGAAGAAAACAAACACCAACAACACCCCACCCCACCACACACACAACACACAACACACCAAAACACCAATCGCAGAATACACTACTCAATAGCAAACACACACACAACACACACACACACACACACACACACCACACACACCAAACCACAACACACACAAACACACACACACACACACACAACACACACACACACACACACACACAACACACACACACACACACACACACACACACACACACACACCACACACACACACACACACACACACACAGAATCAGCCCACACGTTTGCTATTCTGACCGAACAATAAGAGGAAGTCCCTATGTATGTCTGTATATATATATATACATGCTGATGTCTTCGATTTCACGTCTCGTCTGCTCGCTCTCAGTGATATTAACAAGTAGGTGGGTTTGTGTACATACTTGCGTACGTAAGTGTGTGAGTGTGACGTATGTTCTGTCCTTAAATAGATTCATGTCATTAAGTGGGTTAAGACATTGAACTGCGCCAGCTTGGTGAAAAACTAACTTAAAATGACGTTTTAAACTGCTTAGGGTACCGTTCTCAATCAACACACATGAAGACATGACCTAATCCAATCCAATCTTGTTTACAGCCCCGCCGACCACAGAGGCCATATCGGAGCTGACACCTCGTAAATAGTTGAAATCACAGAGTTTAAACTGTAGAGCTATTAACACAACTATTTTTAAAAAATGGCAATAAAAAAAAATATCACATACAATAAAATCTTAGTCTAGACTGCGAACGTAAAACACGTACTCTCTAACATTCTCAGGACAATCTGTTAGTTTTACCTGATTCGCACGCTCACAAAAGACAACAGGAATTGTCAGCTTTGGAATCGTCGATTGTCTTGCAGTGATTTGCAGTCTGTGCAGTCTGTGCATTGGCAGTCCACCTGGTGAAGGAAGGACAGGAGAGAAGGTGAAGCTCCTACAAGAAGTTTCCAGACCGAGGGAGGAGTTCCTATATTTATTCTCTCCGTTGAGCAGGTCCACTTTGGGACAAAAATCCACTTTAGGACACAACAGACGTGACATAAAGTCAGACAGATGGGCGTGGAAGGATGAAAGAGTTCCCCCCCCCCCCCCCCCTCAAAAAAAAAAAACACCCCAAAAAACAACAACAAACAACAACCAACCAAACAACAGCCCCCCCCCCCCCCCCCCTAAACTTCTAAGTAATTGGAGAATGATTAAGACGGGACGAGATGGGATGGTGGGTGTGGGTAGGAGGAAGGGGGGAGAGGGGGCGCTGGGGGGGGGGGGGGGGGAGGTAGAGGGGGTAAGGGAGATGAAAAAATTAAAGAGAAGGAAGATGGAGATAGGGGGTCAAGAAGGTGAACTTTTGAAGAAGAAGAAGGAGGAGAGAGAGAGAGAGAGGGACAGACAGACTAAACAGAGACAGACAAACTAAACAGAGACAGACAGGAGGAAACAGACAGACAGACGCAGACAGATTCACAAAGACAGGTCGAACATATGGCGGTAAAGTTATGTAGGTAGGCAGGTAAGGGGAAGAGACAGGTAAGTATGGAGCCAAGCTATAAATAGTCATATTTTTGGCTTTGTACATTCATCATGTCTAATGCAACCACCCCACCTCCCCCTCCCCCATTCCTCTGCACCTCCCCCCCCCCCCCCCCCCCCCCCCCCCCCCCCCCCCCCCCCCCTGCACTCCTCTCACCTCCCCATTCCTTCCATTATATAAAAAAATCGTCTGCTTTTCAGCAGATAGACACAGCACAGGTGCAACCCTGGTCTGGCCTCAGTAGATATTCCATGTGATGATGATGAGGAGGACTGAGTCACCTAACGGTTAGGCTACAAACCACCGTTAATTTTTTGGCCACTTTTCCTTCTGTTTTCCTATTAATTTATTGTGGTCGTTCCTCCGCTAGAGCTCCGTCGTCCACCAATGGTGAGATTTGGGGTAAGTGACCTTTGTCGTCCATCATGAAGGTAGCCGCATTCCGATTTCGGGGGGATGCATGCTGGGTATGTTCGTGTTTAATTCTGTAACCCACCGCTTGTTGCGACATGAATTTCGGGATCGTAAATGTGCGTGTTTGATCTACTGCCTATGTTTACACACGAAGGGGAATTAAGGCACTGGAAGATCTGCACTTGAAGTTGACCTGGATGACTGTAACAACAAAAGTAAAGGTAAAGGTAAAGGAGTCCCATAACCTATAAGGTCGTAGGGGAGCGAGGCGTCAGAGACCTTACTTCTCTAGGGCCAGCATATTGAGGGCGGCACCCATCTCCTCTCCCTCGCTGCTTTACCCTCCCTGATCCTAAAGAGGGCAGGTACCCATTTACAGCTGGTGAACTGGGGGAAGTGTACTGAAGCCAAGGCGCGCAAACGGTCACCCATCCAACTGGTAACCACGCTCGACGCTGCTTAACTTGGCTGGGGGAAAGCGAGTGCTCCGACCACTGAGCTATCCCGTCCCCCTGTAACAATACCCACCATTAAATCGCTAGACGCTGCCGAGATTCGAACACACGACTTCATGGACCCATGGGATTGAAGTCGAACGGTCTTAACCCCTAGGCTGTAGCATCCGTCATTAATACCCATATCACTCTCGCTTATACCGCACGTACTAATAAGGCATCCACAGAAATAAAAACCACTTTTTGTGAAAGAGTAGCTTCTGATTCAAAACTGGTGTGATTTTGCACAAAGTATGTACTTCGATTTTTTTTCTTCTAATTTTTTCAGCAAACACTGTATTCCCTCAGTCTTTTGTCGTCTGCTAGCTTCCTAATCACAATATGCACGCGCGGAGTCAACACTGTGGGAACACAAGCAATCCTTTTTTTAAATGTTTGATGGGTATGTTCGTGTTTCCCTAACCTACCTAATTCTGACATGAATTACGGGATCTTTAACGTGCATATTTGATATTCTGCGTGTGTGTATATTCACAAACGGAATGAAGGCACTGGAAGGTCTGCACTTGAAGTTGTTGACCTGGGAGATCGTAAAACTCCCCACGCTGCCGAGATTCGAACCCACAACTTCATGTACCCATGGGAATGAAGTCCAACAGTCTTAACCACACGGCTTTAGCGTCCGTTATGCGTTAGTTTCTACAGAGGTTCCACCATACTATATTAGGTTGACATCGCTCTGTCTGGCCTCACTACAGGTAAATGTGTTCCAATACCTATGTGGTCGTAGGGGAGTGAGGCATCAGAGACCTCAACTTCTCAAGGGGCCAGAACATTGAGGGCGGCACCCATCCCCTCTCCCTCGCTGATTTACCTTCCCTGACCCTAAAGAGGGCAGGTACCCATTTACAGCCGGGTGAACTGGGGGACGGACTGTACTGAAGCCAAGGCGCGCAAACGGTCACCCGTCCAAGTGGTAACCACGCTCGATCCTGCTTAACATTAGCTGGGGGAAAGCGAGTGTTCTGACCACTGAGCTATACCGTCCCCGGCCTCAGTAGAAGAACAATAACTGGCCTGGTAGCCATCACCTGCTATCTTGGAAAATGTCCACACACAGGGTGTTGTCAGTCAGCAGGGCAGTTAGAGTTTTCTCCACAGAGGCTGTGAAGACAGTCGGGTAGGTAACTGGCCTTTTGGAAGAGAGAGAGAGATAGAGAGAGATGAGATGGAGAGGAGAGGGAGAGGAGAGAGAGAGGAAGAGGAAAGAGAGAGAGAGAGAGAGAGATGAGGGGGGGGGGGAGAGGGATAGAGAAACAGCGACAGAGCAGAGAGAGGATTTCAACACTTCTGCACAATCTTTAAGACTAGGAAGTATCGTTTTGCCTGCTTCGCGAATTCGTCTCACATTACGTGACAATAGAGAGAGAGAGACAGAGACAGATAGACAGACAGACAGACAGATAGACAGACAGAGACAGAGACACAGAGAGAGACACAGAGGCAGAGAGAGACATAAATAGAGAGTGATAGAATAATACAAAGAAAGACAGAGACAGAGAGACACATAGTAATAAAGAGAGAAAGAGACCCAGAGAGAGAGAGAGAGAGAGAGAGAGAGAGAGAGAGAGAGAGAGAAAGGAGAGACAGACAAAGAGAGAAAGACAGGAAAGAGACCCAGAGAGAGAGAGAGAAAGAGAGAGAGAGCGAGAGAGAGAGAGAGAGAGAGAGAGAGAGAGAGACACACAAAACACCACACACACACAGACAGAAAGACAGACAGGCAAGATAGAGACACTGACAAAGGATTATTTTATCAGCACAGAGACAAACAGACAGACAGAAAGGCAGACAGACAGACAGGCAGACAGGTATACCGGAAGATAGACAAACAAACAGACAGAAATACAAACAGACAAATAGACA
>CM054137.1:75271662-75274162 GCA_028751875.1 Rapana venosa | reverse complement strand
GACCAACTCCATAACCACAGTGCGACAGACAGACAGACAGACAGACAGACAGACAGACAAGAGACAAAGATGAACTCTGAACTCTGAACATTTTAATTGTACTTCGGGTTTGGGCCGCAACCACAAGTGAAAGCGACGAAGGGGAGTGGTAAAAAGCAAACGGGAAAAAACAAACTTCAATCAATTGTCTAGAAATGCAACATGTTCAAATACAAAACATACCACCAGGAGCATGATCGTTATCATCATCCTCAAAACAGTCATGACTAAGAGCGTGGTCACTGTCACTATCGGTGATTACAGACACAAAGATGGAGATGGAGAAAGATGCACACAGACAGACTAGACTGATAGTGGCAGACGTACTGGCAAAGAGAGAGAGGAGAGAGAGAGAGAGGGGAGAGAGAGAGAAGGAGAGAGAGAGAGAGAGAGAGAGGGGAGAGAGAGAGAGAGAGACAGACAGACAGACAGACAGACAGACAGACAGACAGACAGAAACACGTTCATACAAACATCCAAACGGCCAACCAGACGGAGAGACATAAAGAAAATGTAGAGAAGAAACAAAATCCTCCTCCCACCCCATCCCACCACGACCTCCCCTCTTGCAATCCAATGTCTATCCTTCTCCCCGACTCTTAGACTGTGTATATGTGTATATATATACTGTAAAGCTTAAACCGCATGTTGGCCTGGTCTTAGGTCAGACTAGTGTGTCTGCCTGCCTGCCTGCCTGCCACACGTGTCTTGTGTTGTGTTGTGTTGTGTTGTATTGTGGTGCCTTATTGACAAGCCAGACCGTTTTTTGAGGGGGAGGGGGAGGCTGGAAGGGAAGGTGGTGAGGGTGGTGGGGTAGGGATGTTTTTTGGGGTGGGGGTGGAGGGGGTTAGGGGGTAGGTGTAGGTGACGGGGGGGGGGGGGGGGGGGGTTGTACCACAGGAGACTTTGTTGTTTCTGAAAATCGCAGCCAAAATATGTTTTATCGGTGTGGGCTACATACATGCTTCTTGTCTTTTAGCCTCCCCCCTCCCTACCCATAGATATTTTATATATGTAGCTTGTCTGTCTGTACATTTGGGTTTTTTTTATCTGTCTGTCTGTGTGTGTTGGTATGTGTGTATGTATGTATGTATGTCTGTCTGTGCATACGTATGTATAATGTATGAGTGTATATACTTGTGTATCTTTGTAATATATGCATGTACTTACGGATGGATGGATGGATGGATGTATTTATGCACATATATTTGCGTGGATGAATGAATGAATAAATGGATAGATGGATGGATGGATATTGGATGGATGGATGGATGGATGGATGGATGGATATTGGATGGATGGATGGATGGATGGATAGATGGATGGATGTGGTCTGTCTGGTGTAAATATTTTTTGTGTATGTATTTTTGTCTGTCTGCGTTTTCTGTCTTTGTTGTATTATGTATGTATGTGTTATGTATTATGTATATTTTTTTGTGGGTTTTGTACTTGTCTTTTCCTTGTCGATGTCTCTCTGTCTCTATTTTTTCTTTTTCCCCTGTATCGTCTTTTCTGTCTTTCCCCTTTTTGGCCCAAAAACCCACCCACCCAACCCCACACACACACACACCACCCCCACACACACACACACACCCCCACAAAAACACACCCCCCCAAACACACTTATGCAAGAAAAAGAGCGCAGTAAAACACACAGGGGAAAAAAGAGAAATGGGACACTGAAGAAAAAGACAGGAGAGAAAAAAAAGACACAGAGAAAAAAAAAAAGACAACAGAGAGGGACAGACAGGCAACAGGTAACCCACAGACAGAAGATAACAGAGACAGAGAGACAAACAGACAAAACAAGAAAAACACACAGACAAACACAGACAGAGAAGAGGCAAGCAGAGAGGCAGAGGGACGGGAAGACAGCAACAGAAAAACCGAGACAAAAATCCCAAGAAGCAAAAGAAAAGAAAACAGACAGCGGGGAAAACAGCAGCAGCAGCGGAAAAAAAAAAAAGAAAAAAGGAAGGAAAAACTGGGAAAGAAAAAAGAAGAAAGAAGAAAAAAGGAAAAGGAAGAAAAAAAGAAAAAAGAAAAAATTAAGAAGGAACGAAAAAAGGGGAAAAAGGCAAGAAAAAAGGAAAAAAACAAAGAAAAAAAGAAACAAACAAAAAAAAGAAAAGAAAGAAAAAGAGCGAAAGAAGGAAAAGAAAAAGGGAAAAAACCCCAAAAACAAGAAGAAAAAAAAAAAAGAAAAAAGAAAGAAAGAAGAAAGAAAAGAAAGGGAAGGAAGGAAAAAAGAAAGAAGAAATAAACAAACAAAAAAAAAGAAAGAAAGAAAGGGAGAAAAAAAAAAAAGAAAGAAAAAAAAGAAGAAGAAAGAAAAAAAAAAAAAGAAAAAAAAAAAAAAAAAAACAAAAAAAACAAAGAAAAAGGGAACCGAAAAAAAAAAAAAAAAAAGAAAAAAACCAAAACCCTACACCAAATTTTTAAAAAAAAAAAACCCCCAAAA
>CM054137.1:75259162-75266662 GCA_028751875.1 Rapana venosa | reverse complement strand
ACAATCTAGCGATATTCTGTCTTCAGGGAGACAACAAAACATCGTGTTGTTGTTGTTGTTGTTGTTGTTGCTTTGAGTTTTTCTTCAAGATGTAATCTGTTCCGCTACTTTTACAAAAGAGGGACATGTGCAGATTTATTGGTACATGTATGTTCACGCACATTCAAGTGAAGTCAAGTCAAGTCAAATTTTTATTTCCAGATGGTACATTGAATAAGCAATACATTTGCTTTTTTTTCATTAAGCCATCTCTCTAGGAACAAAATACAACTTGATCAAGATGATCTAACTGCATTATTACCATAACCAATAATAATAAAACTAACTCCATAAGAAAAATAGAAACAGAGAAAAATAAAGAAAGAACACACACACACACACACACACACACACACACACACACACCAAAACACACACCACACACACACACACAAACACACACCACACACACCACACACACACACTAATACCAAAACCAAAAACAACACAAAAAACCTCATCAATAACGAAAAAGAAAACCCAACAAGAAAAATACATTCAAAATAATTACGTTCATGCTTTGCAACGGATATAAACGAAACTAGATTTAAAGAAAGCAATTGTTTGTGTGTGTGTGTGTGGGGTGTGTGTGTGTGTGTGTGGTGTGTGTGTGTGTGTGTGGTGTGTGTGTTGTGTGTGTGGTTGTTGTTGTGTATGTATGTAATGTGTGTGGGGTGTTGTGTTGGGGGTGTGTGTGAGTGTTTGTGTGTGTGTGAGTGTTTGTGTGTTGTGTGTTTGGGGTGTGTGTGTGTGTGAGTTTGTGTGTTGTGTGTTTGTGTGTAGTGAGTGTTTGTGTGTGTGAGTGTTTGTGTGTGTGAGTGTGTGTGTGTGACTGGTAAGCTCGAATAGAAGGGGGGAAGGGGTAGCGGCCAAACAAAACACAAAAAAGGTGTAGGTGGGAAATCAAATATGTCTGTCAGGGATTAAGAAAAAGACAGAAAAAAGAAATTTAAAAAAAAATTTCCCCGTGGAGACGCCGGGGGACCTATCATTAATACTTAGCATCACATTCTGGAAATTCTGTGCTAGAAATTTCATCTTTTCTATCAATCTCTTTGTTTCTGCCTTGTTTCATTTTCTTCCTGTCACCTCCTTCTTGTCTTTTTTCTGCCTTTTTAGTCCATTCTGCTGCCTTTTTTTCAGAAAGACTTAAAAAAATAACAATTCTCTCTTGTGCCAAAGTCGGATGCGCTGGGCCTGACCTGTCAGGCGCTTAACGGCAGCGCGACGCATTTTCGCTTTACAGACAACAATAGTTGCAGTCTGAGTGTTCGACGACAACGAAGAAGAAGAAACAAAGATTGAAGAAAAGAAAAGAAACAAAAGATTTTAAAAAATCAGAAAAGTCCCATTGTGGGAGGTATGTCCTAGGATGACAAAGAGGAATAAAAATTGTACTGAGCACGTGAAAAACGAACACCAAACAGAACATGTCTTTTATTCCCAAGATAATTGTTGTCACAATAAACCTGCATTCAAGTTTATTTCGCAGGAAAACGCAACTTTCTTGAGAAACCAAGACAAACAGTTGCTATTTGGGATTCAGTTGAAGTAAACGTCCATCGATGTTGACAGTTGGGTTCACCTGACTGAAAAGTTTATCGCAGTATTTAAATAAGTTCAACTTCAAATATTCAGCTTGGCTAAGGATTGTTTGTTTCTGAACGAAATGGTGAGTTTACAACTCTTTGAAAACACGGGTTGTGTTGTTGTGTGTGGTGCGTGTGTGTGTTTTGTGTTTTGTGTGTGTGTGTTGTGTTTTCTTTGTTTTTTGGGTTTTAGTTTTCCCAGGTGGTTTGTGGTAAGTGGAGGAGGAAGTGGAAGGGGTGTCATTGTTTGCGTGCAGAATTATCCATACGTGCCACTCCATATTCGCAAAGCAATTCAGGAGAGAGAAGATTGTCTCACTATAATTATCCCAAATATCCTGGTGGATGTCGAGCGCATGCTGGGCATTTTCGTGTTTCCGCATCACAGTGAATGCAGACGTCAATTGGAAATGTTGACGTACATACTTAATCTTCTGCTTGCATGAAGAAAACATGAAACATGAAGCTTGAAGAAAAGTCCTTCGGATAAGACTATAAACCGAGGCCCCTTGTTCGAACGCATGCAGAACATCTTGCGCACATGTTAAATCCTGTTCCGCTTTTCGGAAGAGTAGGCCATTGTGTGCCGGTGGAAACAGATGACAAAATTTACAAAACTGCATGCACACGGGGACTGGATGTAAAAAAGCACATGAGTGCTTATTCCATTATCCTCGATATAAAAGAATAAATAAAAACTAAGGTCTGGGAACGTTTACGTACAACTGACTTAGAAAACCTATTCTGTCTAGCAGTCGTTTTCAAGATTTGAACCGGAGACTCGGAAGATTTCAGAACTATAGAGTAGAAAGCTGCCGCCTTGTCGATTCGAGCATTGTGCCCTGCATATAACGCGCAACTTTTATCAACTCATGGTTTCAAAGCTGACAGTAGCGACTGTTGCGATGCGGAATCAGCAAGATTTCTGTCCACACCCTCCTCCCCGTAAGATAACTTGGTTATTTTCCGATGATTTTTTTTTTACGTTCATTGGCTAAAGCTCCGTGGTTCAACAAAGGTGAGATTTTGTGTATACTACCGTTTTTGCCCACTATGAAGGTAGCCGTATTCTAACTTCGGGGTTGATGTCTAAACATAACACTAGTGTGCGTGCTTTAACAAAAGTTTTGTCATCTCTTCCTAAAAACACTTTATGGCCTACTCTTTAGAAAGGTGGAAGGGGTTCCAAGATGTGCTCTGTGTGTTCGCACACGAAAACGCAATATCTGACATACGCTTGACATCAACTTGAAAATCTATAATAATTCCAATTTAAAGACATTTTTCATCATCATCATCATCACCATCATCATCATCATCATCATCATCATCATCATCATCAACACCATCATCTCTCTCTCTCTCTCTCTCTCTCTCTCTCTCTCTCTCTCCTCTCGCTCTCTCTCTCTCTCATCCATCCTCTCATTCTCTCTCTCACTCCCTAAACACGCCCCCTATCTCAGAGTGTTTTTTTAGTTGTTTAATAGTAGTATTGGTTTTGTTATAAAACTGTTCTTGCATCAAAGAGTTTTGAATTTAGGTACCCCGTAACGTTTCCGAGATGGGAGGAGCTAGCTCGTAATATTTCTCCAAAGCGTGTGTATCATCACTCACACTGTCTTGCTTTTTCTCCACACACACATATATATATATATATATATATATATATATATATATATATATATATATATATATATACATATATATATTTGTTATGCCCACAATTTTGCTACATCTCTGCACAATTATATCCAATGCGTATTTGTCTTTAACCAACACTCAAACAATACTAACAAATAAATGAGAAAGAAATGACACTCAATAAAACGGCTATTAAAAAAACCCTGCAGAACTTATCGTTAAAATGCAGATTTCAAAGTTTGCAAAGAAAAAAAAGATATAGGACTGGAATTTCTTATTCAAAAGATTAGTGTTTGCAGTACACATCAGTTTAGCATCAATGGTTGTTTTTAAGTACTTTATATATTCACACACATGCTCCACTTTCAATCCATGAATAAAAAGATCTGCAACAGGAGCCGGATATATACACAGATCAGTTAAGTTCTTTTGTCTTTTTTACAGTCAGATCAAAGTAATTCTGCTTACACCATAAAGAGAAATCATCAACTTGTTGGAATAAACAGGGTGAGTTTGACAAATTTTCAAGAGCAGGGCCATCAGACTAATTTATCGTGTGGGTAGTATCAGATCTAGTACAATCGTTTGTATAAAGAGTGAAAAGGATAGGTGATAGAACTGAACCATGTGGGGAACCAGTGGGAGTAGGCTTTTCATAGGATATTGCGTTTTGAAAGCAGAGAGACTGCGTTCAGTTGATCAAGAAATTCATAATTCATAAAATAAGTTGAGGGCAGACATTCAGAGAAAGCTGTTTCCTGGCCAGAAGATGGGAGTTGAATGGTGTTAAATGCAGATGAGAAATCAACAAACAGAAAACAAACAAACGAGCCGGGTTTTTCTAGGTGGTGAGTAAAGGCATGATTCCGTAATGTGATAGCAGCATCATTAACACCCCTAAAAGTCCGTCAGATGAGACTATAAACCGAGGTCCCGTGTGCGAACGCATGCAGAACATCTAACGCACACGTTAAAACCCGTTCTGCTTTTCGGACGAGTAGGCCATTGTGTGCCAGTTGAACGGATGACAAATTTGTTTAAATTGCTTACACACGGAGACTAGATGTAAAAAAAAACACGCGAGTGCTTATTCCATCATCCTCGAAATAAAGAATAAAATAAACAAATAGAATTAGTGCTCCTGTTTTATTCACAATCTCGTAAGAATCAAAGATGAACTACACTAGAGGATTCTTTTCACTACAACGAATTCAAAACATATTCATAACTTATAGGAATCGGTACCACAAGGTCTGTATTCATTTACCAAGGACAATAATAATGACGGGATAGCTCAGTGGTCGGAGCACTCGCTCTCCCCCCAGCCAAGTTAAGCAGCATCGAGCATGGTTACCAGTTGGATGGGTGACCATTTGGGCGCCATAGCTCCAGTACAGCTCAACCAGTTCACCCAGCTGTAAAATTAATGGGTACCTGCCCTCTTTAGAGTCAGGGAAAGGTAAACCAACGAGGGAGAGGAGATGGGCGCCGCCCTCAATACGCTGGCCCACTAAAGAAGCCGAGGTCTCCGACGCCTCGTTCCCCTACGACGTTATAGGTTAATGGGACACCTTAAAAATAATAATAATGACGGCAACGATGTCAACGATATAAAAAAAACCCACTTTCTATCAATCCATCTTCATCCTCACCACCCAGACCGACCCCTTACCCTACTGCGTTAGCGGGCTTCTCCCCAACCCAGACGTGCGGCCCAAGCAGCCGCTACAGCAGCAGCAGCAGCAGCAGCAGCAGCAGCAGCAGCAGCAGCAACAGCAACAGCAGCAGCAACCTCAGGGAGGAGGAGGCAAAAAGGGCAAGAAAGGCAAGAAAGGCAAGCAAACGTCGGCCGGGGAGACTGAGGCCGAGGCAGAGGCCGAGGAAGAGGAGGCCTATCCCGGGCCCGGAGACATCAGCATCATCGCCAAGGGCACCTTCGACGAGGAGGCGGTGAGGTTGTCGGTGGCGCTGTGTCGGAAGGTGTTCTCCGAAGCGGCCTCGCTGGAGGCCCCGCAGCCGGTGGGGCCCTACCCTACCCTGGGCCTGACGGCGGAGGATAGGAAGCGGGCGCAGAAAGAGGTGGGTGGTGGGGTGTTGAGGTGGTGGAGGGGTGGGGGGGAGGGTGGTGAGGGTTGGGGGGTGGTGGGTGGTGGTGGTTGGGGGGTGGTGGGTGGTGGTGGTTGGGGTGGTGTTGGTTGGGGGGGTTGGGTGGAGGTGGTGGGGGGATGGGTGTGGTGGGGTGAGGGGGGTGGTTGGGGTGTGCTGGTTGGGTGGTGGTGTTGAGGTGGTGGTTGTGAGGGTTGGGGGTGGTGGGTGAGGGTTGGGTGGTGGGGGTGGTGGTGGGATGGTGTGGTGGTGGTGAGGGAGGGAATGGGTGGGAAGGTGGTGGTGGTGTGTGGGGTGAGGGTGGTGGGGTGTGTGGGGGGTGGGGGTTGGTGTGGGGAGGGTGAGGGTGGTGGAGTGTGGTGGTGTGTGGTGGAGGGGTGGGGTGGGGGAGGGTGGTGGTGGGATGGTGTTGGGGGGTTGGGGGTAGTGGGAGGGGTGGGTGTGTGCGTGTGTGGGGGTGGGGGGGGGGGGTAGGTGGATAGGGAAGAGATAGTGGTAGGGGTTGGGTGGAACCAGGGCTCTGACCACTGAGCTACCCGCACCCCCCCCCCCCTTCCCCCTCTTCCCTCTTTGCTTACGTGAAAACTGGCAAAGGTTTTTGTCCGGGGCCAAAAACTTTCTTTTATTCTTTTATTTCGAGGATAATAGACTAAATATTTATGTGCTTTTTGACATTCAGACCTGTGTGTATGCAGTTTCGTCAATTTTGTCATCCGTTCCCTATCGTCACACAACGGCCTACTCTACCGAAAAGCGGAACGGGTGTTAACGTATACGCAAGATGTTCTGCATGCGTTCGCAAACGGGACATCGGTTTTTTATAGTCTCATACAAGGGACTTTCAGAGGAGAAATTCAAGTCAGTGCTAAGAATCTCGGCTTAAAATTCCAGATCAACGTTGACTGATAATAACCCATCGATGGATCTGTGGTCTAGAGGTAACGCGCCTGTCTAGAAAGCGAAAAGTCCGGGTCGGAAGTGTGCAGTGGTTTGAATCCCGTTTGGGCCCCAAACTTTTCCACCATCCAAGTGACCATGAGTTGTGTTCTTGGTGCTAGTCTTTCGGATGAGACGAGAAACCCAGGTCCTTTGTGTTAAACAAAATTATTTAGCACATATAAAAGAACCCACGGCAACGAGAGAGTTGTCCTTGGCAAAATTCTGTAGAAAAAAAAAGCTACGCTGAGAGGGAAACAAAATAATAGTTGCAGACAGGAAAAGACCCCCCCCCCCCCAAAAAAAAAATAATAATAATAATGGGTGGCGCTGCTCTTGTGGCGACGCGCTCTCTTCTTCGGGGAGAGCAGCCCGAATTTCCACGCAGAGAAATCTGCCGTGACTTTTAAAGTGGCATAAAAGAAAATGAAAAAAAAAAATACCCCTCTTCCAGAATAACCTCCCCCCCCCCCCCCAACAAAAAAAATCACAATAAAAATAAAAACCAACCCACAATAAAACAACTAAACAAAACACAACAAAACAAAATCGGCAAACAAAAACGCCCCCCCCAAAAAAAAACCCCCCACAAAAAACCCCAAAAAACAAAAACAACAACAACCCCAAAAACAAACAACAACCCAACAAACAAACAAACCCACAACAACAAACAAAAACAACAAACAAAAAACCCCACTCAAACCAAAACCAAAACCAAAACCAAACCCCCCCCCCAACCCACACACACACACACACACACAAAACCCCACCACCCGACCCAACCACCAAACCCCCCACACCAAAAACCGAACCGCAGCAGCAACAACAACAACTACAACTACAACAACTACTACTACTACTACTACTACTACTACTACTACTACCACTACCACTACTACTACTACACCATACCACTACCACTACAACCACTACTACTACTACTACTACTACTACTACACAAACAACAAAACCAACAAACCCAACAAACACAAACCAGAACCTCGCGCCTCTGTGGTTGGCAGATCTTCCCCACGCTGATTCACCTGGAGTACCAGGAGCTGGTGGAGACGATGCGGAGGCTGTGGCTGCAGCCCGAGCGGGACTACCAGCGCTTGGTGCTGGACCTCCTCAGGCACGGCACGGTCACCATCCTGCGCAGCTCCGCCCACAGGGACCTCTTCCGGCTGCT
>CM054137.1:75159162-75251662 GCA_028751875.1 Rapana venosa | reverse complement strand
GGCCATCCAGAGGCTGAAGGCCTGGATGCCCAGGATGAGTGACGGCCTGAAGGACAGGATGAAGCCCCTGCTGCTGAAGCTGATGAAGGAGAGCGAAGAGCGAAAGAGGAGAGAGTAAAAGACGAGGCGAGCTGAGGATCTGGTCTGGTCTGGACTAAACTAGGCTAAACTGGACTGGACTGGACTGGTCAGGTCTGGACTGGACTGGTCTGGACTGGACTAAACTAGACTAAACTGGACTGGACTAAACTGGAATGGACTGGACTAAACTGGACTGGACTGGTTTAGACTGGACTGGACTGGTCTGGACTGGACTGAATTGGATTTGGTTTAGACTGGAATGGACTTGACCTGTCTGGTCTGGAATGGTATTGACTAAACTAGACTAGTCTGGACTGGACTGGACTGGTCTTTAATGGCCTGGACTGGACTAAAGTGGTCTGGACTGGACTGGACTAAACTGAACTGAACTTAACTAAACTGGACTAAACTGGACTGTACTAAACTGGACTAAGCTTAACTGGACTAAACTGGACTGGACTGGACTGGACTAAACTGGACTAAGCTAAACTGGACTGGACTGGACTGGACTAAACTGGACTAAGCTAAACTGGACTAAACTGGACTGGACTAAACTGGACTAAGCTAAACTGGACTGGACTAAACTGGACTAAGCTAAACTGGACTAAACTGGACTGGACTAAACTGGACTAAACTGGACTGGACTAAACTGGACTGGACTAAACTGGACTGGACTAAACTGGACTAAGCTAAACTGGACTAAACTGGACTGGACTAAACTGGACTAAACTGGACTGGACTAAACTGAACTGGACTAAACTGGACTAAGCTAAACTGGACTAAACTGGACTGGACTAAACTGGACTAAGCTAAACTGGACTAAACTGGACTGGACTAAACTGGACTAAGCTAAACTGGACTAAACTGGACTGGACTAAACTAGACTAAACTGGACTGGACTAAACTGGACTAAACTGGACTGGACTAAACTGGACTGGACTAAACTGGACTGGACTAAACTGGACTAAACTGGACTGGACTAAACTGGACTGGACTAAACTGGACTGGACTAAACTGGACTTGACGGGGCGGGACGTTGGGCGCGAAGGCAGGGAGGGAAGGAGGGAGGAAGGAGGTGGATGGAGAGAATATCATTATAATTATTGTGGAGTTTTTGGATCTGGGCTGGACGGTGCGCGCGAAGATGGCTTGGACGTGAATGTGTTTGTAAAAGTGAGAGAAAAAAGGGTGTGGAATGGTGTGGACGGGGGGTGGGGGATGGGATGGAAGGGGTGGGGGTGGAAAGGTGATTTATGGAGAATTTGGGGAAGAAAGAATACATGTACCAAAAAAAGGTAAGAGAAGTCAAATCTAGCATGTGTTTGGAGGGGGTGGGGAGTGAGATTTTTAAAAAAAGTGAGAGGATTACCCTCCCCCCCCCCCTTCCTCCTTCCAAATAAAAGACTGAAGCAGAGATTTGGCAAATTTTGTAGACTAGGCATGGAATGAGAAGAAACTTGGTGCCAAAGCTGTTGTAGGATAATAAAAAAAATCAGGTCCCAAGTTTTCATGATAAAAGAAGAAAAGAGAAGATGAGCCTTTATAATCATTTGGCAGAAGCTTTACAAGGACGCAAACAAACCACATAAGTACACTGGTATTGTTTGCACACAACACTTACACTCTCTCGCTTACAAACTTTCACACAGGAAGCCACTCATTTGCTCCGTGTCTACATGATTAAGTGCATACACTTCGTTTTGTGAGATTGTTTCTTCCTCATAATATGTTTTTACGACAGATTTTCATAGTCAGATTTATTTTTTGGGGGGATGAGAACTTAACATTATTTTGGAAAGTATTAAGATCGATTTTGACTTACATTAGAACGTCAAACTGAATTCTGCAATTTGTTGTCCGTTGTTACTTTTGTCTAATAAATAAATCAATGTATATAATTATATATCGATATGAGTTAAGTATTTTCTCAAATAGTTTTATTTCTGTATAGTTTGTTGTGTATAGATACACGTGCGTGTCATGAAAGATTCATTGTGTTGAACACTTTTCTATGGTCTTTGAATTTGTGTTTAATGGAATGGTATTGCGGTTTTACATTGCAAATAATGATTGCAATAAAAACCAAAGAAAGAAAAGGTTAATTTTGTGCATGATGTTTTGCTCATCCTCATATTTCGTCTTTCCTTGCCTCTCTCTGTCTGTCTGTCTGTATCTCTCCGGTCTGTATGTCTCTCTGCTGCCACTTTCTCTCTCTCTCTCTCTCTCTCTCTCTCTCTCTCTCTCTCTCTCTCTCTCTCTCTCTCTCTCTCTCTCTCTCTCTCTCTCTCTCTCTCTTCTCTCTCTCTCAGTCGGGGGTGTGGGGGTGGGGGAATGGAGGTGTGTGGGTGTGTGGGTGTGTTTGGTTGCCTGCCTGCCTGCCCGACTGCCTGCCTGTCTGTTGTCTGTCTCTAGCTCTGCCTATGCCTGCTGTCTGTCAGTCTGTCTTCTATTCCTGCTTCGTACAAGCAATGCGTGTATATGTATGGGGTGTGACGTAATCGTTTGCATGCGCGCGCGCACACACACACACAACACACGCCCACGCACGCCACCGCCCCGCACGCCACACGCCCACGCAGCACACACGCCCACGCACGACCACACACACACACACACACACACACGGAATAGTTGAAGAAGTTGACTCACATAAAATATTAGGTGTTACCATTGACAAAAATATGACTTGGACTGATCACATAATGTCACTAGGTAAACGCCTAGCTCACAGGCTACTTCAATTATCCAAAATAAAACACTTTCTAAATAATCATTCTCGAAAACTATTTTTTTGCGGTCACATTCTACCAATCATTGACTATGCGTCAACTATTTGGGATACCTGCAGTGGAACGAACTTGAAATTCATTCATCGCTTATATAAAAGAGCAGTAAAACTTGTATTGTTAAAAACAAGCACCCTGACCAATTGAGGATTATAAAGCAAAAAAATGTCCTGAACTTTTCGAACCGACTTTCATTCAATAAAGCTGTGTTTATGCAAAAAGTTGTTAATCAAAATGCACCCCCCAAGATTACCAAAGCTTTCAAAGTTAACCAACATAGACAAAACCCATTTGCTAACATTTCCAAGACCCGGGAAATAACCTATATAAATCGAGCTCTTGTTTTTCAGGCAGTGACCTTGGAATAAACCCCCCAAATTTAAAAATTGTTTTAAAAAAGCAAAAATCGTATAAAATACATCTAAAAAGATATTTCATGAATAAAAGTACAGAACACGACTTGTAACTTAAGGAGGGATTTAAGTGTCACTGACGTCTTTTCTTGTCATTAAAATCAGATATGACCCAAGTTTTCTTTTCATATAGAGACATGTGAAAAACATTGATTTATACATGGGTTGATATGATATCAACCCCAGCACGCTTTGAATCTGATGTTTTGTGTTTTGTGTGTGTGTACAAGTGTGTGTGTACAAGTTTTGTGAGTGCGGGGGTGTTGTGTAATTGGTTCGGTTTTGGTTTTTTACTTTCTTGCTGTTTTGGCCCTTTTTATGTTCTTTTGTATTACACATAAATATGCTGATCTATTAAGTTTTGTCATGTTAGTTTTTGGTTCTTGTACTAGATGAGCTAAATTTTTATTGCTGAGTTAGTACTGCTGGGTGGATTTACATTGCCTGAATTTTTTCTTTGATCGAAGGATTAACGTTGCTCTGCCTCAAACCAAAAAGCACATTTTACATGTGTGTATATGACCCGGGGAAAGGAGGAAATGGATGTCTTTGTTATTCTTTTTTGCTCTGAATCCAATAGCTGTTGGTTATTCTTGTTTTTCTTATATATGATTTATATTATGTGGAAAAGGGGGGATATGGGTGAGGTTTGGGGTTATGTTATGTGTATGTAAGTTTTTTAAAAAGATACATCAGTTTTCTCTTTTTTATATCCATTAATTTTGGTTGTTGTTGTTGTTATTGTTGGAGTGGTGGGGGGGGGTTTTCTGGGGTTTTATTTTTCCTTTTGTTTTTGGCTTTTGGGTTTAGGAATGGTTTTCTTGGGAGGGGGGGGAGGGGATATTTTGGACTCTTTTTCTCGTCTTTTGTTAGTTTCTATATTGTTCTTCATTTGTTTTGGCTGTTATTCTTGTCCTATGTTAGTTATAGTCGCTGTTGTTGTTGTGTATGTATATTTGTGTTTTTGTTGTTGTTTATTTCCTTTTGTGGTTTTGTCCTTGTTGATTCACCCTTTTTTGTTGTTGTTTTATTCAGCTGTTTTTTATGGTTGAAGGTTTGTGTGTACATTTTGTGTGTGAGGGGGGGGGGGGGGGGGGGGGGAAGGGGGGGGGAAAGCAGTGGTGTGGTTTTTTATATTTTATCTGTTTTGGGCTTCTTTGTTTTGTTTTGGTTTGGTTTTTTTATTGTTGCTTGTTTGTGTTTGTTGTTTTAGAGGGTATTTTTTTTCGGGATTTTTGAATTATTTGAATTGTATGGTCTCATATTTTTCTGGGTTTTTTGTTTTATTTTAATTCCACATATGCATATGTTATTGGTTTTTTTGTTTGATTTGTATGGTTTACCATAGATTAGGTTTGTTGTTTTTTTAATTCTATGTCTGCATATACATTATCTTTTTTTTTCTCGCTTTTTTTTTCTTTCTTTAGATAGATGGCTTGATGAAAAAAAGCAAATGCACTGCTTATTCAATGTACCATCTGAAAATAAAAGTTTGACTTTGACTTTGACTTTGACACACACACACACACACAACCTACGCGGAAGAAATTCCAAGAAGCAAAAGTTAAAAAAAAACATATATAAAAGAATAACATTTTAAAAAGGCATTTTCAGCTCAATTGCACACCCAAACAAACAAATACACACATGCAGGTGCAGTTGTACTCGAGTACACGTGACTGCGTACACTCAAACATTCTGGCATACACACCGTATGGAAAATTATACTCGCTTGTGCGTGCAAACACTCCCGCAAACGCATGCATGCCCACTTGCACATGTCCGTCCAGGACCTGTATTGAAGCATACGGATTTATAAAAGCCCAACCACAATTTTGTAACAGTTAGGTTTTTTTAAGAATCCATTTGTATTTATTAAAATTCTTCTGTTTCGAGGATAATGACCATAAGCAATCATGTAGGATCTTTTTTTTAAAATTACAGCCAGTCCCCATATGTAAATGGTTTTGTAAATTTTGTCATCTATTCCCACCGATACTCGATGACATACTTTTCCAAAAGGTGGAACAGATTTCAACGAATGCGCAAGATCTGTGCGCGTTCGCATACGGGGGCCTCGGTTCATAGTTTCATCCGAAGTACCCGTGGGGCAGTGAAGTCAGTACTGATGTTAGCTCCAGTGGGAAAGAAAAAAAAACCTTAAACGGACATCTTGGTGGTTGCTCGAGCCCGGGCTCGATCACTGAGCGTCAGAACGCGAGCGCAACGCTCTAACCACTAGGCTGTCATCGCTTTCATTCATTGCAGATTTCTTCATATTATGACATTCGAGCTTCCATACAAAAGTAAAGGTGTCCCATAACCTATGTGGTCGTAGGGGATTGAGGCGTCAGAGACCTCAGCTTCTAGGGGCCAGCATATTGAGGGCGGCGCCCACCTCTTCTCCCTCGTTGCTTTACCTTCACTGACCCTAAAGAGGGCAGGTACCCATTTACAGCTGGGTGAACTGGAGGACTGTACTGAAGCCAAGGCGTGCAAACGTTCACCCATTCACTTGGTAACCACGTTCGTTGCTGCTTAACATTGGTTTGCGGAGAGTGAGTGCTCTGACCACTGAAGCTATCCCAGGCGCAAAAGGAGCGCCAGCTATTAAAACAAATATCCTGTCTTCATGTGTATGCATTTTTCTAAGGGAACAGCCTTTCTTCTGGGTCAACTCTCTAATTGCCGTGGGTTCTTTTACGTGTGCTAAAGGTATGTTACGCGCGCAGGATATCGTCTCATTTTGAATACTAGCAGCCAGATCAATGTTTTCTCGCGCTTGGGTGTATTTTTCAGCATGCTCTATATACGACTTACCAGGACCGGTGTAGCGCATATGCAATATTCCACACGCATTGCCACCTCTTTGAGAACCCAAATCTGTATTTGTATCCACGTCTTACGAACTGATATTTGCATACAATACACCAGATATGCAGTGGTTTTTTCACTCTTTTCTTTTTTTCTCTCTGTTTTTGTTGTTGTTTTTGTAATCACGAATCTATCGCCACTCAAAGTCCTTTAGATAAACTATGAACTGAAGCCCTGTGTGCACACAGAGAACATCTTGTACATACGTTAAAACCCGTTCCGCCTTGCGGAAGAGTAGGCCAGTCGTGCGACTTGTCGGTAAGAACGGATGACCAAAAAGCTATAATATCAAAATTAAACCTGCTTGCACACTGGTGTCGTGTTTCAACATCATCTCTGAAGTCAGAATGCGGATACCTCAATCAGTGGTGAGCAAAAATGGTTGCATACGCAAAAAAATCTCACAATTAGTGAACCTCGAAACTGTAGCCAAGGACCCCCCCCAAAAAAAAAACCCAAAAAAACCGAACAAAAAAACCCCAGCGTCTCAGGTAAGATTACAGATTTTTGTTATATTCCATCGTTCTGAAAGTCATGGGTTGAAGGCTTGAATCTCAGCAACACCTAATGGATTTGTAATAAAGACATAAATTCTGTTATTATTCTTTTTTGTCCAGACTACATACATGCCAGCATCTTACGCTCTCCTTCACACACACACTTTATGCACATGCAGACACACACACAACAAATCGTCAGGTTGGCACAAGATCCTGTAACTCAGGTCAGCGTTCGCTGGGACTGCAGAATAACAAAGCAAAACAAAAACAAAAATAACCCAGCATATGCTCCCAAGGTCTTCGGCACTGAGCTATGCAGTTAGTCAGGCACACACTGAGTGAATTGTTCTTGGCAGATGTGGTTAGAACCGTGGGATTCAAACTCAGGTCGACGGATGCTATAGCCGAGTGGTTAAGACCATTAGACTTCAATTCCATGGGTCTATGAAGTCGTGGGTCGTATCTTGGCAGCGTCTGGTAAATTAAAGGAGAAGAATTTTACGATTTCCCAGGTCAACTTTAAGTGCAGACCTGCCATTGCCTTAATTCCGTTCATGTATATACACATGAAGAAGATCAAATATGCATGTTTAAGAACCCGTCATGTCTGCGTTCGGTGGTTACGGAAACACGAACATCGCTTACATCAATAACTGTGGATCGGTGGTCTAGAGGTAACGCGCCTGCCTAGATAGCGATAAGACCGGGTCGAAAGTGTGCGGTGGTTTGAATCCCGTTTGGGTCCGAAACTTCCCCCCCCCCCCCCTCCATTGAACAATAAGTGGTGATCTGGGTGCTAGTCTTTCAGATGAGACGATAAACCGAGGTCATGTGTGGTTTACGTAATTATTTAGAGCAAGTAAAAGAACCCACGGCAACAAGAGAGTTGTCCCTGGCAAATTTTGTTTTTTAGAAAAAAGCCACTCTGATAAGAAAACAAATACAGTTGCCGACAGGGGAAAAAATAATGGTTGGCGCTGCTCTTGTGGCGACTCACTCTCTCCGGGGAGAGCGGCCCGAATTTCACGCAGAGAAATCTGACTTGACTTGAAGTGGTATACAATAAAATAAATAAACTAACATGCTTGTCCGGGCTAAAATCGGATCTGATTTCCATCCCCTGCCAGAGAAGAGGCTATAAACTGAGATCATGTACGTGTGGACACTCTCTCAACATCTTGTGGGTACACTACATACCAAACCTATCCATCTTACGCAGTAGAGTAAACCTCCACCACCTTTCGTCATCTTCACCTATCCTGTACTCTGTTAGACCGTAGGGGCACGGCACCATTGAAGATTTGACAGCCAGCATCCTCCACCCCTCACGGTTCTCAGCTTTGTGTAATAATTGACCAATGGTAGGAGTGACAGGTAGACATACACCAAAGGTTTTGGTAGTGTATTGGGTTCTCTCGCTTATGCCATGACCAAGAAGCCTTTGGGGCAAATCAACGATGACGTCGTAGCCACGTGGTTTTTGTCACTTCTCTTAGTGCTCTGCTGGCTGCTAGTGAGTCTATAAAGAGGAGGCCTGGCCATTCTGTGATGTTGCTTTGCCTGTCTTGCTTTTTCCCCGCCCTCCCTTCACTGTGTTTTGTAGAAGTGGATTTGCTAGGCTGGAGATTCAGAAAGGAAGGTGACAGGATGGTTTACACGTTCACCTGCCTAACAAGGAAGCCGTGAGGTTCTTGGTTCCATTCCAAGCCTTGCCCCTGTCTTCCTATTTTGACGGGAAAATCGAACTGAATGGCAACTCTTTCGGGGGAGACCCTAAACCAGTTGGACCCTGTGTGTGCTTACGGACTTGTGCACGTCAAAAGAACCCACGACAGTTGAAAATCGGAAAAAGAGCAGGGAGGTACCTCCCAACTGTCCTGGCAAAATTGGTAGGTTCAATTCCCAACTGTGTCCTCACAGTCGTAATACGACTACTTTAATATTGGGGCGAAGGGGGGAGGGAGGGAACGGTCGCATACGCAAAGATCTTACCATTGGTGATCTTCGGAGCTCTAATCGAATAACAAAAATAGAAGGCTGAAGCTTCTGGTGTCATGGCCACGCCCTTTCGGTTTTCCTCTCTTTACAATTATTGTCAGCAGATCCATAAGAGATCCAAAAGCCTGGGTTATTCTACTCTTCACTTCGTCATTCACCAACATCCTACACTGGCAACATCGCTGAGATCAGTGGTCTGGGAGGAGGGCTACAGGAGATCATAGAACTCAGCAGAGACAGACAGAAAGATGGCGAACCCTGGTGGTGGCATTGTGTGGCTCTCCTACCAACAACAGCAGCAATGGAGATAGTTGAGTTTGAGAAGATCTGGACATTTTTGTAGGAGATTGTAGAACTCAGCCGAGATACAGAGAGAGAGAGAGAGAGAGAGAGAGAGAGAGAGAGAGAGAGAGAGAGAGACAGACAGACAGACAGACAGACAGACAGACAGACAGACAGACAGACACAGACAGAGACAGAGAGAGATGGCGAATCCTGGTGGTGGCATTGTGTGGAGCTCTTACCGACGACAGCGGCTATGGAGACAGTTGAACAGATGACTTTGGAGGCTTGGTGTTCTTTGTATGAAATTCCGTGAATCTTTTTTTTTTGTCGCATGTCATCTCCTTTGCGCGTATTCAGTTTTAATTAATAATGGAACTTATATAGCGCTATATCTTGCAAAGACAAATCAAAGCGCATGCATTCAACCTAATCTTACACAGTCATGCAATCAATGATAAATAATCAATAGTTTAAACAAACAGATATTTACAAACATGGTGCAATGATGATGATGATGATGATGATGTATGGAATTTATATAGCAGACAAAATCTATTAAAT
Source organism: Rapana venosa (assembly GCA_028751875.1). NCBI lineage: Eukaryota > Metazoa > Mollusca > Gastropoda > Neogastropoda > Muricidae > Rapana > Rapana venosa. The sequence continues at coordinate 75,242,164 of CM054137.1, read as the reverse complement.
AAAATTTCAATAGTCAAATCTTTTTCAAAAGCACACACACACTGACACAGGTCATATACTTTAGCAGGGTGATAGGACATGGGTTAGTGAAGGTGGGATAGCTCTGATATGAAACAGGAGGGGGGAAATCTAAGGTTTGAAATAAATATGTCTTGAGGCTGGATTTAAAAGTGTCATAACTAAGCTCGCTGCTAGTGTCCAAGCCTCACAGGCTTGTTGGATTGGCAGTTTGCAAGTCCTCCAACAAGTGGCCAAAATGGTGCACCTGATATGGAATTTTCCGCTGGCTATGATATTTAGAGGAAAACTGCGAACGAACTGTGTGGCGTTGTGCGTATGTCATGTTATTATAAGCAGGGTAATCTTTTGGACCCCCCCCCCCTCCCACAAAATAAACACAAAACAAAAGAAAACTAAAACAATCCACAACCTGCTTGGAAAACACACACACATACACACGCAGGCACGCACGTACGCACGCACGCACGAGCACACCACACACACACACACACAAACAAAGAAACAAACAAACGCACACAATTTCACTTATATACTCACACTCTCTCACTCATTCACACATTCACACACACACACACACTCACACACGCACGCACGCACATACACACACACACTCATTTATGCAACACATATACGCATGCACGTATACATACATACACACTCTCACACACACATGCACGCACACACACACACACACCACGCACGCACGCACGCACGCACACACGCACACACACACACACACACACACACACACACACACACACACACACACTCACACTTAACCGTCTAATATCACTTTTTGGTGGAAGGACGTTAAACTGAAGAGCTAAACAAACAAACAAACAAACAATAAAGAAATCCGTGTTTCCCGTGCACGGTAATGACATCAACAAGAGTTCTAAGCACAGTCAACAAAGTTGTCACAAAACCAGAACTATTTTTCGCATTCTTTCTTTCGAAAGTTTTCGGCCTTGTGGCGTAGATGCTCAATGTCTTTATACTGTTCATTGTGGCAGACAGTTTCTGGGTTGTGAGTGGACTGACTGAAAAGTGTTTGGAAAATTGAAGTTTCTGAAACAGAAAGTTTTATCCCACATCATTAACAGAACTGATTCCGAACTGCGATAAATCGGCGCTATGTCTAGTGTGAGTATTAAGCCCATTTCGATTTTCAAATGTTTGATTTCTTTTTGGTTATCTTGCTTACTAGGAAGTGGTTTAGATATGCATGCAATCATAGCTACGAGCCACTCATAGCAGTTCAATAAATCATGATCTGTTTTAGTATTCAACCAATTTCCATCGGGACAATTAAATGAATGCGATATTTTGTGAAAGGATCTTATATGTTTATTAAACATGATTTCTGAAATTTTGTTTTCTCAAATAGGCAATGGTGATCGAGTTCACCCTCATGGTAGTGAATTAGTGAGTGATGATGGTGGGAAAATCGTATCCAGAGTTTATCTGATTATGATCCTACAGGGAAAAAACCACACTCACAAAAGAACCGTACATGTTTGTGATTTGGGGATTTGAAAAAAAAGAAGAAAACAAACTTCTAATAAAATACCAACAACAAAAATCCCTCAAGACATCCCAAGTGTTTTGTTGACGTTAAACGTGAGCTTGGAGGCTGATAGTATGCACCTTGAGCTTACTTTGATTTTTTAATTTTTTTATTAATCCCCTCCTGTATGTAGATTGCAAAGTGATTTCCAATCTAGCGATCTCGAATATTACTTTACAGCGATCTCCTTACAGATATCAACTTATCCAGAGACTTTGTGTGTTACTTGTACAGGAGACTGAATACCTGAAGTACGTCCCCCCCCCCCCCCCCCCACAACCCCTCCCCCTCCCTGCAACCCCCCCCCCCCTTCCTTTAAAACAACAAAAACCAAAAAGAAGGAACACACCCCCTCCCTCCAAAAATACAAAATATTGGCAAAACAAACAATCCAAAGAACTTTCAACTATTTTACATGGACGATTCTTGTATAAAACTATGTACGTACACGTCATTCACGAACAATAGTATTGTCCTTCGAAGTATAAGAACCAGAGTTTGAAACGGGTATTCTCTTGCAAACTAGAGATTTCCTCCACGCACCCCCCCCCCCCCCCCACTCCCCGCCAATCCCCTGCCTTCTCCACTTACAAAAAGACAAAGCCAGTTTTATGTGAAGCAGTGTCATCGATGCACACTATAAATGCTACACCCCCTGTGGTTTGTAAGGTCGAGAATACAAAATATGACAGGGGAGGGGAGGAGGGGGGTTAACAAAGATAAACACTAAAGTATCGAATGCGAGATCTCCATCCGTTTTTCCTTCGGTTCAACGCTTTCTTTAATTTCAGAAGAAAAAAAGCCGCATTTTAAATAGAACGATTTCTGTTCCTCATAACGCTGTGACTACATACAGATATTCCATATACGCTGCGTCAAAATTTCCTAACAAATCAACACTAGGCAATGCTTGAGATCTTATTTATTTATTTATTTATTCTTTTATATCAAGGATAAATGAATAAGCACTCATGTGCTTTTTTACATCCAGTCCCCGTGTGTATGCTGTAGAAGTATGCTGGGTATGGTGAGGCAGAGGAGCCTATACTAAAATAAAGCAAATACTCCTAACGCTTGTCTTGTTGATCATCTTTGAATTCTAACTTAAAAAAACCAAACTACTTCCTGACTTAAGGAGCTCAAATCACGGAACAGTGATCAAGACTGGTCTTTAAATGAGGGCATAGTTCCAGACAATGCTGAGGTGATCGTTCGAGAGTATACTTTTTAAAAAAAATAGGAATTAATATTTATTCTGATTTCATTTACGGGCAAGTTTTGTTTGTTTGTTTTTGTAATGAAACAACGTACTGTGGTCTCTTGCGAGAATGCACGCGCAACGTCTGATGCTAAGCTAGAGCTCCGAGGTTCAGCAATGGTGAAATTTTGCATATGCGACGATTTTTGTTTTTGCCCACCATTAAGTAAGCTTGGGGGACGGGATAGCTCAGTGGTCGGAGCACTCGCTTTCCCTCAGCCAAGTTAAGCAGCGTCGAGCGTGGTTACCACTTGGATGGGTGACCGTTTGCGCGCCTTGGCTTCAGTACAGTTCCCCCCAGTTCACCCAGCTGTAAATGGGTACCTGCCCTCTTTAGGGTCAGGGAAGGTAAAGCAGCGAGGGAGAGGAGATGGGCGCCGCCCTCAATATGCTGGCCCTAGAGAAGTGAGGTCTCTGACGCCTCGCTCCCCTACGACCTTATAGGTTATGGGACTCCTTTACCCTTTTACCTTACCTTATTTGGTTTTGTTTGGTTGGGTTGGGTTGGGTGTTGTTGGGGTTGTTGTTTTTTTTTTGGGGGGGGGGGTGGTGGAGGGTGAGCTGGTCGTTAAATTGTCATTTTCTACCAGCACACAATGGCCTACTCTTCCGAAAGACGGAACCGGTTTCAACGTGTGTGCAAGGTTATTGCGTGCGTCCCGCACTTGGGGCCTCGGTTTATGGTCTCATCCGACGGAAGGGACTGGAATCAAATGCAAAGTTAACTTCAGAGGAAATATCTTTAAGAACGGGTGTCTCAGTGGTGTTTCGATCCAGGGCTGCTTACACACACATATACATACACATGTGTGTGTGTGTGTGTGTGTGTGTGTGTGCGTGCGTGTGTATATGTGTGTGCGTGTGTATGTATGTGTGTGTAATTTGCATTTTGCAGTGTATTGTTCTATTGGTTTTCCTCTTTATTATTGGTACACTTTATTGGTAAAAGTTGTAATGATGTAGCACTACAGTATTATTAAGAAATTTGTTCTTGGGTAGATGGCTTGATGAAACACAAAAGCAAATGTATTGCTTATTCAATGTACCATCTGGAAATAAAAATTTGACTTGACATACATACACAAATACACACACATACTCACACACACACATACACACGCCATCTCCTCCTCCTTTACCATCTCTCATGAATAACTATATCTAAAAACAGAACTTTAACTTATCATTTGTATGTATGTTTGTCCGTTGTCCGACGATGACCTCCAAAACAGCAGAGGAGGCAGCTGCTGTTTTGGAAACTGGGCAGAAATTTGATTATAGTGGAGATGCCTTTCCCACAATACATCCCCACTCTCTCGGCCAAGTGGGCATAAGAACAGTCAGCGTTGGAGATGTTCTCCAAAGGCCAACCAGCCCCCAGGGCTGCAGCACATAAGGACTGTGCGATTCAAGCCTCCTAGTCAGAGAGTCATAGTCGACCACTAAAGACTAAGCTGTAAAGTGGAATTCCATGAGTGGGAAAGCCACTGGTCATACAGCCACTCACTTTGCTGTTGTTGCCCCCAGCGTCAATGCTTTAATCAAGAACTGTGATAAAGCACAGGCGCTAGGCAGCTAAAAGTACTGAACCATTTCTCTAGCACAAGACTTTATACCCCCCTACCCCCATGGGCGTGTTTCAGGGACAGGGCAAAGCTGCAGAGGACTCCTCAGCCTCCGCCGTGGCTTCAGCAGCAGCAGAAGAAGAAGAACCGACTCAAAGTCCCCCTGAAAGCGGCGATACCCAGAGCGGTGGCGGCGGCGGCGGCAAAGGTGGCAAATCCAAATCCCCGAAGAAAGGCAAAAAGGGCAAGAAAGGCAAGCAGAGCAAAGAGGACGAGGAAGCCGAGCTGCTAGCCAGCTTCATCGAAAGCGACGCCCCACCAACCAAACACCCCTCGGCCCCTAAAAACGCCCCGACCGCCTCCGCCGCCGCCGCTGCTGCTTCTTCTGCCGTTTGCCTCAGTGGCGACTCAGCCCCTAGGGATTCGTTTCGGATCGTCTCGGGCAATTACAAGGAGGAGCAGCTGAGCGAGGACGGCCTGACCATCAGCTACAACGAAGACATCGTGGACACCGCTCTGCGGCTGTGCCGGGCCCGCTACACGTCCGAGGCTACCATCGCCAACCCCAAACCCGTCGGGCCCTACGCCACCCTCGGCATCCCTGAGGAGAAGAGGGTGGTGGTGAATCAGAGGGTGAGTGGTGGTGGTGGCGGTGAATCAGAGGAGAGGGTGAGTGGTGGTGAATCAGAGGGTGAGTGGTGGTGGTGGTGAATCAGAAGGGTGAGTGGTGGTGGTGGTGAATCAGAGGGTGAGTGGTGGTGAATCAGAAGGGTGAGTGGTGAATCAGAGGGTGAGGGGTGAATCAGAGGGTGAGTGTTGACTCAGAGGGTGAGTGGTGAATCAGAGGGTGAGTGGTGGTGGTGAATCAGAGGGTGAGTGGTGGTGAATCAGAGGGTGAGAGGTGGTGAATCAGGAGGGTGAGTGGTGGTGGTGAATCGGGAGGGTGAGTGGTGGTGGTGAATCAGAAGGGTGAGTGGTGGTGAATCAGAGGGTGAGTGGTGGTGAATCAGAGGGTGAGTGGTGGTGGTGAATCAGAGGGTCAGTGGTGGTGGTGAATCAGAAGGGTGAGGGGTGAATCAGAAGGGTGAGTGGTGGTGAATCAGAGGGTGAGTGGTGGTGGTGAATCAGAGGGTGAGTGGTGGTGAATCAGAAGGGTGAGTGGTGGTGAATCAGAAGGTGAGTGGTGGGAAATCCTCGCGAAAAATTCTCCTTAAAAAAAAAGGTGGGGGATTCTGTTTGTACTGGCAGGACAGTCCCGGGCATACACACTGGGCTGGGGAGGAGGGGGGGGTGAGTGGGCGGGGGGGGGGGGGGGGGGGGCGGGGGAGAGCTCGAAAGTACCACCAAAAAGGTAACAGTGTTCCCATAACCTATGCAGTCAGTCGTTGGGGAACGAGATGTGGGAGACGTCAGCTTTTCTAGGGACCAGTATGTTGAGGGCGCGACGGTGGTCAGGTCCTCTCCCTCGCTGCTTTACCTTCCCTGACTGTGAAAACAGCATGGTACCCGTGTACATCTGGGTGAAAAAGGGGGGGGGGGGAACTGCACTAAAAGCCCAAGGCGAGCAAATGGTCGGTCACCCATCCACTTGGTCACCACCACGTTGAGTGCTCCTTAGCTTGAGGTAAGCAGGGAGTGCTCTGACCAGAGCTACCACCACTCCCCCCCCCCCCCCACGCCAAAAAAAAAAATCACCAACTAGCCCCCAAACCAACCACTGTCGTATGTCTTATGTTTCAAGACAGAAATAAAAGGGGACAGAAAAAAAGAGGGAACTCCTAGCACAGAATTTCCGAAAGGTGGCGAAGCTATTTATACCGACATGTCTCTGGTATTCCCACTGGGCGGGAGGGGTGAGGGTGGGGTTGAAAAGTACAACACCCCCCAACCCCCCCCCCCTCCCCTCCACCAAAACGACAACAAAACCCAAGCCCAACTACTGTGTCGTGTCGGGAAATCAATTAATCAGTTCATCCTAAAGACTAGCACCTAGACCACCACTCACGGTCTAGTAGTAAGGGATAGGGTGGGAAAGTTTCGGGCACAAACAAACGGGAATCGAACCACCATACATTCCCGTGGGGATGCCGGGGGCCTATCAGAATAAATAGCATCCTCACATTCTGGAAATTCTCTTCTAGAAATGTCCTCTTTGGTTTCTGCCTTGTCCCTTTTCTTCCTGTCACATCCTCCTTGTCTCTTTTCTACCTTCTTGGCCCATTCTCCCGCCTTTTCTTACGGAAAGACTTAAAAAAGATAACAATTCTCTCTTATGCCGAAGTCGGGTGCTCTGGGCTTGAATTGTCAGGCGCTTAAAGGCAGCGTGACGCTTTTTCGCTCATATAACAAGCAGCAATAGTTGCTGTCTGAGCGTTTGACGAAGAAGAAGAAGAAGAACCACCATACGCTTCAAACCCAGATTTTTGGGCTGTCTAGGCAAGGTGCGTTACCTACTAGACCACCGATCTTAGTGTGGTGATGTCGAGTCACCTTCGATACCTACATTTCTTCTTCTTCTTCTTCTTCTTCTTCTTCTTCTTCTTCTTCTTCTTCTTCTCCTCTCCTCTCCTCCTCCTCCTCCTCCTCCTCCTCCTCCTCTCTCCTCCTCCTCCTTCTCCTCCTCTCTTCTTCTTCATCTTTTCTTCTTCTTCTCTCTTCTCTTCTTTCTTCTTCTTCTTCTTCTTCTTCTTCTTCTTTCTTCTTTCTTCTTCTTTCTTCTTCTTCTTCTTCTTCTTCTACTATTCTTCTTCTTCTCCTATTCTTCTTCTTCTACCTATTCTTCTTCTTCTTCTTCTTCTCTTCTTCTTCTTCTCTTCTTCTTCTTCTTCTTCTTCTTCTTCTTCTTCTTCTTCTTCTACCTATTCTTCTTCTTCTACCTATTCTTCTTCTTCTACCTATTCTTTCTTCTTCTACCTATTCTTCTCTTCTTCTTTCTTCTTCTTCTTTTCTTCTTCTTCTTCTTCTTCTTCTTCTTCTTCTTCTTCTTCTTCTTCTTCTTCTTCTTCTTCTACCTATTCTTCTTCTTCTCCTATTCTTCTTCCTTCTTCTTCTTCTTCTTCTTCTTCTTTTCTTCTTCTTCTTCTTCTTCTTCTTCTTCTTCTTTCTTCTTCTTCTTCTTCTTCCTTCTTCTTCTTCTTCTTCCTTCTTCTCTTCTTCCTTCTTTCGCATGTCGCATACCTTCGCATTCTTCTTCTTCTTCCTGCATTCTTCTTCGCATTCTTCTCCTCCTCCTCCTCCTCATCCTCCTTCTCCTTCTTCTAATCATTATCATTAAGTACAGCAAAACCTTACTCAAGTGGTAGCGGTGGAGCATCACATACTCATTCTCCTGGCTGGTGACCCTTGGCAGCTGTTCCCGCCCATGGTGAACATGGAACACACGGACCTGCTGGTGGTGCTGAAGAGGCTGTGGCAGGAGCCGGAGCGAGAGTTCCAGTACCTGGTGATGGAGTTCCTGACCAACGCCTCCGTCACCCTGCTGCGCAGCGCCGGCGCCCAGCTCTTCTTTGACCTGCTGCAGGGCTTCATCACGCTGAAGGCTGGCCACGACACGGTGGACAGTCTGGCCACCCGCCGTCAGTCCCGTTTATTGTTTCGTTTGTTGTTGTTGTTGTTGTTGTTGTTGTTTTGTTGTTTTACTTTTTCTTCTTCTTCTTCTTCTTCTTCTTCTTCTTCTTCTTCTTCTTCTTCTTCTTCTTCTTCTTCTTCTTTTCTTCTTATCATTGTCATTATTGTTATTGCTATTATCATCAACACCATCATCATCACCATCATTCTTCTTATTATTTTTGTTGTTGTTGTTTTTATTATTAATTATTATGATTGTTATCATCATCATCATCATCATCATCACCATTCTCCTTCTTGTTCTTATTATTGTTATTATTGTTTTTGTTGTTATTATTATTATATTGTTGTTGTTATTATTATTATTATTATTATTATTATTGTCATCATCACCATCACCATTCTTCTTCTTCTTATTTTTGTTGTTGTTCTTCTTCTTATTAATAATTATTATTTCTTCATCATCACCATCATCATCATCATCACCATTCTCCTTCTTCTTGTTATTGTTGTTGTTGTTATTGTTATTATTATTATTATTTTTTTAATCATTATTATTATTATTGTTGTTGTTGTTGTTGTTGTTATCACCATCATCATCATTCTTCTTCTTCTTCTTATTTTTGTTGTTCTTCTTCTTCTTCTTATTATTATTATTGTTATCATCATCATCATCATCATCATCATAATCATCATCATCATTCTTCTTCTTATTATTATTATTATTGCTGTTGTTATTATTGTTGTTCTTGCTATTCTTATTATTGTTGTTCTTATTATTAGGATGACGTTTGTGATGGGAAGGGAAAGGAAAGGGATTGAAGGGAAGGTTGGGTGTTGGGGTGTTGGGGTGGGGTGGGGTGTGGGGTGGAGAGGGGTGGTGTGGGGTTGGGGGTGTGTGGGTTGGGTTGGTGTGTGGGTGGGGTTGGGTGTGAGTGGTGTGTGTGTGTTGTGTTGTGTGTGTGTGTGTGTTGTGTGTGTGTGTGTGTGTGTGTGTGTGTGTGTGTGTGTGTGTGTGTGTGTGTGTGTTTTGGAGGAGGGTGTAATATATATTTATTTTATTCTTTTATTTCGAGGATAACTTTTTTTAAGTACTGCTGTGATTTTTTTTACATGCAGTCCCCGTGTGTATGCAGTTTTGTAAATTTTGTCATCCGTTCCCACACGTCATAATGGCCAACTATTCCGAAAAGCGAAACAGGTTTTAACGTGTGCGCAAGATGTTCTGCGGGGTGGGATGGGTGGGGTGGGTTGGGTTGGGTTGTGGTGGGGTGTGGTGTGGTGTGGTGCGGTGCGTGTGTTTATTGTTTTGCTTTATCATTTTATTTTGAAGATAATGGAATAAGTCCCCGCGTGTATGCGGTTTTGTGAATTTTGTCATCAGTTCCCATCGGCTCACAATGCCCTACTCTTTTGAAAAGGGGAAGAGGTGTGTGTGTGTGTGTTTGTCTTGTGTGTGTGTGGTGTGGTGTGTGTGTGTGTGTGTGTGTGTGTGTGTGTGTGTTTTGTGTGTATTGTGTCTGTTTCAGTGTGTGTGTGTGTGTGTGTGTGTGTGTGTGTGTGTGTGTGTGTGTGTGTGTGTGTGTGTGTGTGTGTTTGTGTGTGTGAGGGGAGAGAGTACAGAGAGGGGGAGGATGCGGGGGATGAGTAGGGGGATAGATTTTACCCGAGGAGAAATGTTCTCCCAGTCTTGCGCATCTTAAGTGGCGTATGCCCACACCCGGTTTCACATTAGTCTTTTTTATGCAATACTCACACCCAAGACGAAGAAACCCGCTGGTATATTTGAGATGGTTTTTTTTCGTTGCTCGGCTAGAGCTCCGAGGTTCAATAATGGTGAGATTTTGCATATGCGATCCCTTTTTGCCCACCATGAAGGTAGCCGCATTCCGATTTTTGGGGGTACAGAATTTGGCCTAGGGATAACTCTTTTGTAGCTGTAGGTTCTTTTACGTGCTCTAAATTCGTGTTGCACACGGGGCCTTGGGTTTTCGTCTCATCAAAAAAACCCGTCCATGCATCCATCTGTTCATTCGTCCGTCTATGTAAAAAAACAACCACATAAGTGCTTATTCCATTATCCTCGATATAAAAGAATAAAATAAAATTAATTAATTAAATTAAATATGTATCAGTCCATTTATTCATTCATTCAACATTTTCCTTTGTGTCGCTCATCCACTATGTGACGATTATGATAGTGAAACGCTTATGGCTATCGAAAGCTTTGAGACGATTATGATAGTGAAACGCTTATGGCTATCGAAAGCTTTGAGACGATTATGATAGTGAAACGCTTATGGCTATCGAAAGCTTTGAGACGATTAACGACTGAATGGTGGGTTGTTTTTTTCATGTGGGTGTCTTAAGTTTGGAAAGTATTCCACAAGTTTCCTCTCACAGTTGACAGCTCTGCTAATGCAAGGCTCTAATTAAAGCATCGTGGATAACTTACCGACATGAGATGGAGTTTTAAAAAAAAAGTTGAGAACGTTTGAATTCAACAAAAACTATGTAGAAGGGAAATGATATGAGGCATAGTTACTGCGGGGGTCCCACGCAGTAAGCTCTTCTTAATTACTTTGCTGGTAATGTTTCACAACAGAAATTCTCTTCGTGCTTGCATTCCGAAGTTTACCATTCTGGTGTATACTGTGCCGTCAGCGCTTGGGGTTTTTCACAGTTCTTGATTAAATCATTGACGCTGGGGGCAACAGAAAAGTGAGAGGCTGTATGACCAGTGGCTTTCCCATTCATGAAATTCCACTTTACAGCTTAGTCTTTAGTGATCGACTATGACTCTCTGACTAGGAGGCTTGACTTGCACAGTCCTTATGTGCTGCAGCCCTAGTTGGCCTTTGGAGAACATCTCCAACGCTGACTGTCCACTTGGCCGAGAGAGTGGGGATGTACTGTGGGCAAGGCATCTCCACTATTATCAAATTTCTGCCCAATTTCCGAAACAGCAGCTGCCTCCTCTGCTGTTTTGGAGGTCATCGTCGAACACGACGGACAAACATACAAAGTATGTCGTCCGTTTGATTTTTTTCTCTCGCAGTTTTTAGACATATTTTAAACAAAATCTTATTCAGAACAAAGCAAAAGCTTATACGGTGCTCAACAGCAGTAATAATAATATGTTCAGATTTTTACATCAGCAGCTTGTACTCACGACATTTGAATTTTTGTTTGTTTTTGCTTTGTTTTGTTGCTTCTTTGCTGACGTGGCATCAGCACTAACACGGTTCTCTTGGAAGGGTGGGCTACAACCACCAATGTCACTGAAGATAATAACAATACTGTTGATGATAAATGATGTTGATAATAGCAACAATAATGATATCCACATTCACAGAAAGCCAAGGGTATGGGCTCAGATTTTTTTAAAATACTACTAGGCAGTGGCATTAGACCAAGAAGAAAAGCTAAAGAATTGATCTTTCTATATCCCTGTGTGTGTGTGTGTGTGTGTGTGTGTGTGCGCGCGCGCGCGCGCGCGCCCGCAAGCGTGCATGCGTGCGCGTTTGCTTGTGTGCGAGTGTGCGTGCATGTGTGCATGCTCGCGTATGCAAATTGTGTGTGCATGCACGCGTATGCACACTTGCCTCTGTGATATCTTCAGTTTAACGTCTATTCCCATTTAGTGATTTTAGACGGGGAAAATCTAACAAGGAAAAGCAAACGATAACTGAAACATGTTAGATAACAGTACTGAATAAAAACCAACTTTAACATACTACAAAAACTGAGACTTGTTATCAACCCTAACACAATGTCCAACACTAACGATGGTTCAGACAGAATCTGATCCAGCGAGAAACTAGGTACAGCAGGTAAAAATGCCTTTAAATGTCCACAACCAAAAATAACATGACTACCAGCCGCCATGGCGCAGTGGTTAGCGCCTTGGGTTACGGACTGGAAGGTCGCGGGTTCGAATCCCATAAGAGTCATAGGGATTTTTCGGACTCCGGCCGGCTCCTACCCAGAGTGAGTGTGCTGTGGGCTCAGTGGGAAGACTGGGACCACACAGTCGAGCTTCATCCACTTAACGGATGCGAGTTTGAGAGTGTTGCTCAAATTACCTGACCAACACTGCAGGTGTCTGTATCTCTCGGGCCCGGTTGACGCCGGGATATATTATGATAGCAAGCGTAGAGTACAACCCTGTCAAGTAGTCTCAAAGCATATGCACTTCCACAGCAGCATCATTACGTCATCCTCATTGTCATTGATCATCATGCATTATATAAAAAAAAATTGCCTCTGATTCGGTGGTCCCGAATTCTCTGGTCTCATGGTGGCCTCAGATTCGGTTTGCCCATACACTTCTGTGCCTGTGGTGAGTTTGTGTCAAAGCCTTTGGGGTTGGAGGTTCGCGGGGGACGGTCGTTGGAGGGACGTTGTTGTGGTTGCCACCTGGGGTGGGCAACTCACTCAGTCTGGCTCCGCGACTGAGCTAATACTGTCGTTAGTAGGGGGCTTAGTAGATGGTGTCCTGCGTATGTTAGCTCAGAACAGGCACCACTGAACACCACCAAAGTGACCCAGCAGCAGTGCAGGGCCCCTCTGGCTGGTGGCCCCACGGCGGCCTGATAGTGATGGGCTCCCTGTGGACTTCCGACCCTGAGGATGAGACATAACAAATCTGGGTGTGGTTGTGGCGGGGAGATTGGAATGAGCGGCGTGGGAACAGTAGGACGGGGGTCGTCAGAAGATGAGGCAGCAAAAAAAATAAAAATAAAAAAAATAAAAAAAATAACATGACTATTGGAGATCTTCTCCCCACAAATGCAGTTTACATCTTCCACGTATTTCACTTGCCTGTGTGTGTGTGTGTGTGTGTGTGTGTGTGTGTGTGTGTGTGTGTGCGTGCGTGTGTGTGCGTGCGTGTGTGTGTGTGTGTGTGTGTGTGTGTGCACAGACCTAGTGTGCTTGGCCTTCATCTTCCCGCAAGACGTGTGGTCTACCACAGACCGGTGGATTCACGCCGACAATCCCTGGTTGCGTCGAGCCGCCATCTTGCACCAGCTCCACTTGGGCAACTACACAGACAAGGGCCGGCTTTTGCAGTGAGTGGACAGGACAACCCTCTCTGTGTCCGTGTGTCTGTGTGTATGTGCCTGTGCTTCGAGAGCGCGAGCATGCACGCGCGTGTGTGTGTGTGTGCGCTTGAGTGAGGTTTTGTATGTATAAAGGTAAAGGTAAAAGAGCCCCATAACCTATAAGGTCGTAGGGGAGCGAGGCGTCAGAGACCTCACTTCTCTAGGGCCAGCATATTGAGGGCGGCGCCCATCTCCTCTCCCTCGCTGCTTTACCTTCCCTGACCCTAAAGGGGACAGGTACCCATTTAAAGCTGGGTGAACTGGGGGAACTGTACTGAAGCCAAGACGCGCAAACGGTCACCCATCCAACTGGTAACCACGCTCGACGCTGCTTAACTTGGCTGGGGGAAAGCAAGTGCTCCGACCACTGAGCTATCCCGTCCCCCTTTTGTATGTATGTGTTGTTTATTTAGACTGCACGTTCTCCCCCGATGTCGGGATACAGCTGCCTGTTGTTGGTTGTTGTTGTTGTTGTTGTTGTGCGCTCCCCAGCTTAACACCCGTTCAAGGGGGGATATTTTCCTGCTGGAGTTAACATCAGTGCCGACGCCACTCTCCCCAAAAGTCCTTTGGATGAGACTATAAACCGAGGCCGCGTGTGCGAACGCGCGCAGAACATCTAGCGCACACGTTAAATCCTGTTCCGTTTTTCGTAAGGGTAGGCCATTGTGTGCCGGTGGGAACAGATGACGGAATTTACAAAACCGCATACACACGGGGACTTGATGTAAAAAAGCACATAAGTGCTTATTCCGTTATCCTCGATATAAAAGAATAAATAAAAAATAAACACGAGGGAAGTCACCCAGAATATGCTCTCTGACTCGCTCATCTCAAAAAGGAATCACTGTGAGATAGTTAAGTTCTCACTGGATGAGAAGTTTGTGTGCATGACCTCGCCATATAGGCAGCCATACTCCGGCTTCAGAGGATTTTTTCCCTCCTCAACGGAGAGTGCAGGTTGTTAAGAGCTTGTTGTCATGGCTGAAGGCAATCTCCATACAATATTTGACAACATAACAACAGTTTAGTGTAGGCCTTGGCAGTTACCTGACATCAGTAACTGACATACACAGCTTTTGACCCGGCCCAAGCCGCCTTAATTGTGGGTTTAAAACGGTCACATACACAAAATCTCCATTGGTAAAGCCTCGGAGCCGAGGAACAAAATTAATATGAATGTATGTACATATAAATATATATTATATATATATGTATGATGGGGACGGGATAGCTCAGTGGTCGGAGCACTCGCCTTCCCCCAGCCAAGTTAAGCAGCGTCGAGCGTGGTTACCAGTTGGATGGGTGACCGTTTGCGCGCCTTGGCTTCAGTACAGTTCCCCCAGTTCACCCAGCTGTAAATGGGTACCTGTCCTGTTTAGGGTCAGGGAAGGTAAAGCAGCGAGGGAGAGGAGATGGGCGCCGCCCTCAATATGCTGGCCCTAGAGAAGTGAGGTCTCTGACGCCTCGCTCCCCTACGACCTTATAGGTTATGGGACACCTTTACCTTTACCTTTATATATATATGTATATATATATATATGCATATATATATGTATATATTTTATGTATATATATATACTTATATATATATATATATATATATATATATATATATATATATATATATATATACTATATATATCTACGACGAAGGAAGGTGGCAGGATGATTAAGACGTTTGCCTGCCAACAAGTAAACCGTGAGGTTCTGGGTTCGATTCCCAGCCTCGCCCTTTCTTCCCAGTTTGACAAAAAAATCGAACTGAATGTCAAAGTCCTTCAGATGAGACTATAAACCGAGGCCCCGTGTGCGAACGCATGCAGAACATCTTGCGCACCCGTTAAATCCGGTTACGCTTTTCGAAAGAGTAGGCCATTGTGTGCCGGTGGGAACAGATGACAAAATTTACAAAACCGCATACACACGGGGACTTGATGTAAAAAAAGCACATGAGAACTTATTCCATTATCCTCGATATAAAAAAAAGTCATCTGAGCGCTTTGATTTGTTGCTTTACAAGATTCAGCGCTATATAAATTCCATACATACATTATTATTATTATTACTGCAAGATTGCAATCTCAAATGTTCAGGCTAGTCCCTAATCTCACGGGTGTGCACGGCCAGGTACTGCAAGCTGCAGCTGGGCAAGGCGGGCAAAGACGCCGACCTGGTGGACGAAGCCATGGAGATGGCCCTGGAACGCTTGGCCGACACTTACCGCCTCGACGACGACGCCGCCTCAGGCAAGCAGATCGTCATCGACTTCGTCCGGGAAAACTTCTCCCTCATGACCGAAGCGCAGAAGCAGAAATTGGACGGGCTGAAGACCAGCATCGTGAAGAAGCGGAGGGAGCAGAAGAAGCAGGAGCACGAGCAGGCCAAACGGCAGAGAGAAATGGAGCTGAGGAAGAAGCCGAAATCCCCGTCACCTAAGAAAGACAACAAACCGAACAGACAGAAGGCGGACAGCCCCTTCAAAGGGCCCGAACCAGGCCACGCAGAGGCAGGGAAACAACAGCAGCAGCAGCAGCAGCAACAGCAGCAACAGCAGCAGCAGCAGCAGCAGCAGCAGCAGCAGAAACCGGACAAAGGGGAAGGGAAGGAATCGCCCAAGAAACCTGAAGCGAAAGGTGGACCCGATTCGGCTAAACCAGCTGACAAACCCAGTGAACCAAAACCAGATTTGGGTAAACCAGCTGATAAACCCAGTGAACCAAAACCAGACTTGGCAAAACCAAGTGAACCAAAACCAGATTTGGGTAAACCAGCTGATAAACCCAGTGAACCAAAACCAGACTCGGGCAAACCAGCTGATAAACCCAGTGAACCAAAACCAGACTTGGCAAAACCCAGTGAACCAAAACCAGATTTGGGTAAACCAGCTGATAAACCCAGTGAACCAAAACCAGACTTGGCAAAACCAAGTGAACCAAAACCAGATTTGGGTAAACCAGCCGACAAACCCAGTGAACCAAAACTAGATTTGGGTAAACCAGCTGATAAACCCAGTGAACCAAAACCAGATTTGGGTAAACCAGCTGATAAACCCAGTGAACCAAAACCAGACTCGGGAAAACCAGCTGACAAACCCAGTGAACCAAAACTAGATTTGGGTAAACCAGCTGACAAACCCAGTGAACCAAAACTAGATTTGGGTAAACCAGCTGATAAATCCAGTGAACCAAAACCAGATTTGGGCAAACCAGCTGTAAAACCCAGTGAACCAAAACCAGATTTGGGCAAACCAGCTGATAAACCCAGTGAACCAAAACCAGATTTGGGCAAACCCGCTGATAAACCCAGTGAACCAAAACCAGATTTGGGCAAACCAGCTGACAAAACCAGTGAACCAAAACCATACTCGGGCAAACCAGCTGACAAACCCAGTGAACCAAAACCAGATTTGGGCAAACCAGCTGACAAACCCAGTGAACCAAAACCAGACCCTGGAAAACCAGCTGACAAACCCAGTGAACCAAAACCAGACTCGGAAAAACCAGCTGACAAACCCAGTGAACCAAAACCAGACTTGGCAAAACCCAGTGAACCAAAACCAGACTTGGCAAAACCAGCTGACAAAGTCACTGAACCCAAACCACCCCAAACACTTGGGGAAACAAAGGAAGCCGAGCCAGAACCAGAACCAGTTAAGCCACCAGAGACGTCGCACGGAGAAGAAGCAGCACAGGCAAAAGTACCCGTGGAAACGGTGGACTTGGAAGAACCACAGTCATTGGACAAATCCGAGGAAGAAGACGAAGACGAAGAAGATGGTGCAGGGAGAGCTCAAGCAACGCTGCCAGACGAGAGCCCAGACAGGAGTCTTTCCACAAGCGCAACCAAGACGAGACGAAGTTCCACAGAACAAGAACCAGCCGAAAAATCCCAAGAAGGTGAACGGAAAGAAGAGGGAAAGAAAGGAGAAGAACAGGAGGATGAGAAGAAGGAGAAGAAGAAGAAAGAGAGGAAGGGAAAAGAAGAAAGCAGGAAGGAGAAAGAGAGAAGGAAGACCAGAGAGGAAGACGAGGGGAAAGGAAAAGAAGAAAGCAGGAAGGATACAGAGAGAAGGAAGACCAGAAAGGAAGACGAGGGGGAAGGAAAAGAAGAAGGAGAGAAGGAGAAAGAGAGAAGGAAGGTTAAAAAGGAAGAAGAAAAGAGGAGAAGTAAGGAACGACTAAAAGAAAAAACGGAAGATACGAAGGAAGAGGAAAAAGAAGGAAAAGAAAAGGAAAAAGAAGGAAAAGAGAAGGACGGAACAAAAGACAAGAAAGACAGGGTGGAAGGGGATGGAAAAGAAACAAAAACATCAGAAGACGAACAGGAAGAAGAGGAAAAGGACAAGAAGGAAAAAGAACGAAAGGAAAGGAAGGAAAGAGAAACGACAGGAAAGAAAGGAAAAGGAACGACAGGAAAGAAAGGAAAAGGAACGACAGGAAAGAAAGGAAAAGAACGACAGGAAAGAAAGGAAGGAGGAACGACAGGAAAGAAAGGAAAGAGAACGACAGGAAAGAAAGGAAAAAGAACGACAGGAAAGGAAAGAAGGAGAACGACAGGAAAGGGAGGATAAAGAACGACAGGAAAGGAAGGACAAAGAACGACAGGAAAGGAAGGACAAAGAACGACAGGAAAGGAAGGACAAAGAACGAAGGAAAGGAAAGGACAAAGAACGACAGGAAAGAAAGGACAAAGAGCGACAGGAAGAAAGGAAAAGACGACAGGAAAGAAAGGGACAAAAAAAAGGAAAAGGGAAAAGGGAAAAGGAAAAACGAAGGAAAAAAGGAAAAAAAGGAAGGAGAAAAGGAAAAAAAAGAACGAAAAAGGAAAGAAAGGAAAAAGGGAAGACGGGAAAAAAGGGAAAGGGAAAGGAGGAAAAGGAAAAAAGGAAGGATGAAGAAAGAAAGAAGGAGAAAAGGAAAGACAGAAAGGAAGGGAAAGAAAGGAAAAGAGAAAGGAAAAGGAGAAAAAGGAAGGACAGAAAAAAGAGGAAAAGGGAAAGAAAAAAGGAAGGAAACGAGAGACAAAAAAAAGGGGAGGGAAAAAAGAAAGAAGGAAGGGAAGGGAAGAAAAAAAGGGGGGAAAAGGAAGAGGAAAAGGGGAAGGAAAAGAGGAAAAAGGAAAAGGGGGAAAAGGAACAAGAAAAAAAAAAGGAAAAAGGGGAGAAAGGGGAAGAAGAGGACGGGGAAAGTGAAAAAAAGAAAGGACAAAAAAGGATAGGGAAAAAAAAGGGAAAAGAAAGGACGAGGGGGAAGAAAAAGGAAAAAAGAAGGACTAAAAAAGGGGGGGAAAAAGCGGAAAGGAGAAAGCAAGGAAAAGAGGAGAAAGGGAAAAAGAAAGGGAAAGGAAAACAGGAACAAAAAAAAGAAAAAAAAAATGGGAAAAGGGAAGAGAAGAATAGAAGAGAAAAAGAAGGACTGGAAAGGAAAAAAGCAAAGGAAGAAAAAAAGACGGGAAAGGGGGAAAAAGGAAAAGAAAGAAAGAAGGAAAGGGGAAGAAGGAAAGGGAAAGAAAAGAAAAAAGGAAAGAAGAAGAAACGACTGGAAAGGGGAAAAAGAAGGAAGGGGAAGAAAGACGGGAAAAAGGGAAAAAAAAAGCAAAGGAAGAAAAAAACGTCTGGAAAGGGAAAGAAAGAAAAGGGAAAGGGGGAAGAACGGATGGGAAAGGGAAAAGAAGGAAGAAGAAGAAAGACGGGAAAAGGGGAGAGGAAAGAAAGGAAGAAAAAGAAAGATGGAAAGGGAAAGAAAAGGGAAGAAGAAGAACGACTGGAAAAGGGAAAAAAAAGGAAAGGAAGAAAAAGAAAGACGGAAAAGGAAAGGAGAAAAAAGGAAGAAAAAAAGACTGGAAAGGAAAGAAAAAAAGGAAAAAAGGAAGACGAAGGGGAAAGGGAAAGAAGGAAGAAAAAACTGGAAAGGGAAAAAAAGGGAAAGAAGGAAGAAAGACTGGAAAGGGAGAGGAAGGCAAAGGAAAAAAAAAGAAAGGCTGGAAAGGGAAGGAAAGCAAAGGAAAAAAAGGCGACTGGAAAGGGAAGGAAAGGCAAAGGAAAGAAAAAAGAAAGCTGGAAAGGGGAAAGAAAAGCAAAGGAAGAAAAAAAAGGGGAAAGGAAAGGGAGGGAAAAAGAAGGAAGAAGAAAGCGACTGGAAGGAAAAGGGGAAAGGGAAAGGAAGAAAAAAAAAGGACTGGAAAGGAAAAAAGGGAAAGGGGAAGAAGAAGAAGGCTGGAAAGGGAGAGGAAAGAAAGGGAAAGAAAAAGAAAGACTGGAAAAGGAAAAGGAGGGAAAGGAAGAAGAAGAACGACTGGAAAGGAAAAGAAAGAAGGAAAAAGGAAGAAAGAGAACGACGGGAAAGGGAAAAGGAAAGCAAAGGAAGAAGAAGAAAGGCTGGAAAGGGAAAGAAAAGCAAAGGAAGAAGAAGAAAGACTGGAAAGGGAGGGGAAAGAAAAGGGAAAAAGAAGAAACTGGAAAGGAAAGGAAAGGAAAAGGAAGAAAAGAACGACTGGAAAGGGAAAGGAAAAGCAAAGGAAGAAGAAGAAAGGCTGGAAAGGGAAAGAAAAGAAAAGGGAAGAAGAAGAAGACTGGAAAGGGAGAGGAAAGCAAAGGAAGAAGAAGAGCGACTGGAAAGAGAAAGGGAAGGAAAAGGAAGAAAAAGAACGACTGAAAGGGAAAAGAAGGCAAAGGAAGAAGAAGAAAGGAGGGAAGGAAGGAAAGAAAAGGAAGAAAAAAAAAGACGGGAAAAGGGAAAAAAAAGGGAAAGGAAAAAAGGGGAGCGATGGAAAGGGAAAGGAAGAAAGGAAGAAAAGAAAGCTGGAAAGGAAAGGGAAAAAAAAGGGGAAGAAAAAGAAAGCTGGAAAGGGAAGGAAAGAAAAGGAAGAAGAACGACGGAAAGGGAAAGGAAAGCAAAGGGAAGAGAAGAAAGGCTGGAAAGGGAAAGGAAAGCAAAGGAAGAAGAAGAAAGACTGGAAAGGAAAGGAAAACAAAGGAAGAAGAAAAAAGACGGGAAAAGAAAGGAAGCAAAGGAAAAAGAAAAACTGGAAAAGGAAAGGAAAAGCAAAGGAAGAAGAAAAAAGGACTGGAAAAGGGAAAAAAGCAAAGGAAGAAGGGAACGTCTGGAAATGGAAAGAAAAGCAAAGGAAGAAGAAGAGCAACTGGAAAGGGAAAGAAAGGCAGAGGAGGAAGAGGAAGAACGACTGGAAAGGGAAAGAAAAACAAAGGAATGAAGAGAGACTGGAAGAGGAAAATAAGGTGAAGGAAGAAGAGGAACAAGAAAAGAAACAGAAGACGAAGGAAGAAGCAAAGAAGAAGGAGAAAGGAAAGGAGAAAAGGGAAAGAAAGGGAGAGAAGAAAGAAAAGGAAGGAACAAAAGAGAAAAGGGAGGAAAAAGTAGAAAGGACAAGGGAAAAGAAAGAAGGACGGATCGAGGGACAGAAAAGGAGAGAAGGAAGAAGGGAAAGATAAACAGGACAAAAAAGAAACAACGGAGAAGAAAGACAAAGAGACGGAAGAAAGAAAGAACAAAAGAGAGAAGGATGAAAAAGATAAAAAGGACAAGGAAAGAAAGAAGGAAGAAGGGAAAGACAAACAAGAGAAGGAGGTAAAAACCCAGAAAAGGGAAGGTTCTAAAGACAAGAAAGAGGAGCGCAAGGACGAAGAGAAAAGACGGGAGAAGGGAGGGAAGGACGAGCCGAAAGACAGGAAGGAGGATGACAAGGAAAGGAAAGAGAAGGAAAAGAAGGCGAAGGAAGGGCCGGAGGAGAAAAACGAAAAGGAAAGAGAAGTCAAAGAAGGATCAAAGGACAGAAAGGACGACAAGGGAGAGAAGACGAAAGAGGTTAAGAAGGAAGAAAAAGAGAAGGAGGGCAAAGAAAGAAAGGAGACGAAAAGTTCATCAAAGCAAGAGTCTGAAAAAGTAGACAGTAAAAGTAAACGCCCTGAGAGGACAAGCGAAGTCAAACACGAATCGACGAAGAAGTCTGAAGGAGCGACGGAACAGAAGCAAAAGTCGCTCAAAGCAACTGAAGGGAAAAAAGAGACCAAACGAGATTCTTCCTTGTCAGCTAAAAGTTCACCAAAGCCTTCCAGAGAGTCTGAAAAAGGAAAGACCGCAACTGAAGGGAAAAAAGAGACCAAACGAGAATCTTCCTTGTCAGCTAAAAGTTCACCAAAGCCTTCCAGAGAGTCTGAAAAAGGAAAGACCGCAACTGAAGGGAAAAAAGAGACCAAACGAGATTCTTCCTTGTCAGCTAAAAGTTCACCAAAGCCTTCTAGAGAGTCTGAAAAAGGAAAGACCGCAACTGAAGGGAAAAAAGAGACCAGACGAGAATCTTCCTTGTCAGCTAAAAGTTCACCAAAGCCTTCTAGAGAGTCTGAAAAAGGAAAGACCGCAACTGAAGGGAAAAAAGAGACCAAACGAGAATCTTCCTTGTCAGCTAAAAGTTCACCAAAGCCTTCTAGAGAGTCTGAAAAAGGAAAGACCGGTACAGTAAAAGGAACGCCCAAACAAACTGGAGAAAAACGCGAATCCAGAAAAGATACGCCCAAAACATCTGAAGAAAAAGAGATTCCAAACAAGCCTCCAAAACGGTCAAGGAAAAAGAGAGCAGACGGGAATCTCCAGCAGCCCAAGCGCATCAAAGAAAACGCCATCGCGAAAACCTGACGAAAAAACTGACTCGAAGAAAGAACCATCTCACAAACCGGACAAAACGAGCCACTCCAAACGATCCTAATAATAAATAATAATACATGGAATTTATACAGCGCTAAATCTTGCAAAAAACAAATCAAAGCGCTCTCATTCATCCTATTCTTTCACATGCAGCCAGTTACGATTAATAGATTTTTACAAATTCAAATGTAAACACACACACGCACAATGACAGTTTTTCATACAATGTAACACACCCCGCGTCCCCCCCCCCCCCCCCCCCCCCCCCCCCCACACACACACAAAAGTTGTACACTCGGGCAGGCTAATTGGGGGGGGGGAGTTGGTTATTGAGGGCAGGGACAGAAATGAGATGAAACAAGAGGAGAGAATCTTAGGTTTGAAATAAGTGGGCTTTAGGCTGGATTTCAAAGCATCATAAGTAGGCTTTTGACGAAGGGAGAGAGGGAGGTCGTTCCAGATCACTGGACCAGAAACAGAGAAAGAGCGACGGCCAACAGTGGACTGGTTGAATCTAGGTATTCTTAAGCACAAGGTATCTGCAGCAGAGCGGAGGGTACGAGGAGTGTACAAGTGAAGACATTCACAGAGGTAGGAAGGTGCCGTTTTGTGGAGACTTGTAACAGAGGGTACAGATCTTATAGTTTACCCTCTGTGGCACAGGCAGCCAGTGGAGAGATCGCAAGAGAGGAGTAATGTGCTCAGATTTTTTCTTTCTGAGGACTAGTCGAGCTGCAGAGTTTTGTATACGTTGAAGAGGGTGGATAGATGATGCTGGCAGACCAGCCAGAAGAGAATTGCAATAGTCCAGACGTGAGAGAATGAGAGATGTGACTAGTTTGGATGTTGCATCAGTGGACAGATACTTTCGAACTGCACTAATGCGCCGTAATTGATAGTAGCACGACTGGCAGGTTTGGGTGATGAATTTTTGCATGGAGAGCGTGTTATCGATAACTACCCCTAGATATTTCACTACAGTGGATAGAGGGACAGACGTATTGCCAAATTCTATTGAAGCTGTTATGGAAGAGAGTTTGTGTTTGGTCCCTATAAGCATGGCTTCGGTTTTATCTGCATTTAGTTGTAACTTGTTCTCTATCATCCAGTTTTGGATAACTTGAAGGCAGCAGGACATATTTGTCAAGAGAGGAGGCAGATTTTCGGGAGTTTCACTGCTAAGAATCTGAGATTAGTCTGCATAAAAATGATGGCTGATTTGATGACGGTTTATTATATGTGAAAGTGGGGCAGTGTAGAGAGTGAAAAGAACAGGGCCGAGAACTGACCCCTGTGGGACTCCACATTCCAGTTTGGCAGGTGCTGATTGGTTCTTATTTACTGTAACTGTGTGGAATCGGTCTCTAAGGTATGAACTGAACCAGGTGAGGGCTGTGTCTTTAATACCAAACGTGTTCTGGAGACGGTAGAGAAGAATTGAGTGGCCTATAGTGTCAAAGGCTGCAGACAAGTCGGGGAGAGTGAGAAGGGATATTTTTCCTGAGTCAGAAGCGTGCAAAAGCGTGTTTAAGGTGTGGACTAGGGTGGTCTCGGTGCTGTGGTTGGCACGATAGGCAGACTGAAAAGGGGGAAGGAGATTGTTGGAATGAAGATGGCTATTGAGTTGTTTCATAACAACTTTTTCAAGGACTTTAGAGATAAAAGGTAGGTTAGAAACAGGCCTGTAATTCTTCAGAATGTTAGGGTCGAGGTCGTGCTTTTTGAGTAGAGGTGAACTATAGCAGTTTTGAGAGCTGAGGGGTGGGAGAAATTCCTGAGAGAAGATATGAGTTTACTATTTTCGTGTTTAGTGGGTATGGGCTGTGAATGCACTGAGTGAGAAGAGAAGCAGGTATAGGATCGAGATCACATGATTTTATTGTCATTTCTATCAGAATTGTCTTGATTTCATTCTCCTTGTTGGATGAAAGAAAATGAGAGGAATGCCAGTGAATTGGGGATCAGGAGGTGCGGGTTGGAAAGAAGTCTGATCCAGTCTGGAGCGAATGTTGCGGACTTTGCCAGAGAAGAATGAAGAAAATATAGCAGGAAGTTCGGAAGGGCTGTGAACAGTGGGTAGAGGGGTTGCCTTTGCGGATCCCAGAAGAGGTGAGGTGAGGGAAAAGAGAGATTTCATGGACGTAGCATCAAGAAATTTGAGCAGGGTAATACTTTGTCTTTGCTGAATGGATTAAGGTTTTGACTTTGTTGATTTTTCGAAAGAGTTGTTTATTTATTTCAGTTTTTGTTTTTCGCCATTGTCGCTCGAGTTGTCGGCGTTTGCGTTTTGCGACCAGGATATCATGGGTGTACCATGGGGCGCAGGGCCTATCAGGAAGAATGAGGTCGGTGGGAGGCGCGTGCTCATCGAGCAGTTGGCCAAGAACAGTGTTGTAGTGTTTAGACGGGTCAGTGTGGTCAGGGATTAGTGATAGGCGTTCAGTAGCTTGGGTAGAGAAAGTTTGGATATCTATGGCCTTGAGATTGCGACGGGTGATGCACTTTTTCTTTTAATAGGCCTTGCAATGTTGAGAAAGAAAAGAATGGCAGAATGGTCAGAAAGCAGTTCATTAGTGACGGATACAGACCTGATGAGATCTAGTGAAACATCAGTGATGAGCCAATCTAAAATATGACCCGATCTGTGTGTAGCTTCATTTACCAGCTGGGACAGAGAGTGGTTAGACAAATAAAGAGAAAGACGCTTGACGTCAGGAGAAGACTGGTTTTCAAAGTGGAAGTTAAAGTCGCCAAGAATGATAAGTTTCTTGGGAGAGAGGCTGTAGTGATCAAGGAGAGATTGGAATTCTTGATGAAAAAGGGAAGATGTCAGATTGTTTTTACGGCTGGGAGGTGGGCGGTAAAGGCAGCAGAAAGTGACAAAATGGTCGGGTAGATTGAGGTTGAGTTCACGCACTTCGAAAGATTCTGGTGAGAAAGGGAGGGAGTGGCAGAAAGAAAGAGCCGGATGCAGCGTGTCCTTGTAAACGACAGCGATGCCACCTCCACGGGAGAGTCGGGGGAAGGAAAGAGTCTTATAGCCAGGTGGTGTTAGCTGTTTTATCTTAGGTTCATGGCCTTGTTGTTTTAACCATGATCCTCTAAATCATCTGAAGCTAAAGATGGATCCAAAAAGGCTTCATCAGCAAAGCCGGATGGAAAAAGTGGATGGAAGGAACAAGCAACTGAACAACCTCAAAAAGAAAGTGGATTAAGTAAAGAACAATTTGAAAAAAAGACTGCGGCCAAACAAGAACCACCAAAAGATCAAGGGGACGTGTCCAAACCACCTGAAGATGGAAGCGAGCCCGAAATGGCACTCCCAGCAGAACCTGACAAAGAGGCATTAGCAGAAGCCGCGAGGCCACAGTTGACACCGTGCGAAC
This sequence comes from Rapana venosa, assembly GCA_028751875.1. Lineage (NCBI taxonomy): Eukaryota > Metazoa > Mollusca > Gastropoda > Neogastropoda > Muricidae > Rapana > Rapana venosa. The sequence continues at coordinate 75,217,032 of CM054137.1, read as the reverse complement.
CCCACACACCTGTAAAAAGACCAGTGCACGTGCCCACCAGTGAATGGCTAGAAAACCACAAACCGTTTTTCCTACCACAAGGCAGAAGGATGATGCACGATGGGCAGATTGGAGTGGTCATCGCTGGAGGTTCGGATGCGCACAGAGATTTTCATATCACGGAAGGAGAAGAGCTCTTCTACATGCTGAAAGGGGACATGGTCCTCAAAGTGGTGGAGAAAGGCTGCCACAAGGACATTGCTATCAAGGAAGGAGAGATGTTTCTGCTGCCGGCTCGATTTCCTCACTGTGCCCAGCGCCCAGAGGGCACCATTGGACTGGTCTGTCAGCGAAGACTGGAGAAATATGAAAACGAAGGTTTCTGCTTTTATGTAGAGAGCAATGGCACTCTGACAACCAAGGCTCTGTTTGAGGAACTGGTTTGGAAACGAGGATCGGTGTACGCGGGAGTCATTCATCAGGGATTATTTAGAATCGGAGCCATATAGATCAGGACAGCCCGTCCCCGGCAGCATGCCGCTAAACCCTCGGATCTCACCCAACTCCACGATGACCCTGCACGACCCCTTCAACCTTCGACACTGCATCGCTAAACATCGGCCAGACCTGGACAGCGGCCAAGCGGTCGATGAGATCTCTGACCCCTTCCAATCCCAGATGACTCTGTATGTAAGGAGGAGTCTCATAACCTATAAGGTCGTAGGGGAGCGAGGCGTCAGAGACCTCACTTCTCTAGGGCCAGCATACTGAGGGCGGCGCCCATCTCCTCATGGCCAAGGCGAAATCAAAGGCCGGCTGAGGGACACGGAGAGACTCACCTGGCAGGTGGTGGGGACGGCGACAGTGCAGGTGGCGAAAGGAGCAGTTTGCTCTGAAGGAGAATGACATTCTGGTCCTGCCCGACACCAAGCCTTTGAGGCCAAGGTGGCCGCTGACTCCGTCACCCTGGTCTACCTCCAGGACTACTTCCAAACATTTTTGGAGGACTGCTGTTAAGTGGATTTGCCCGCGTGAGGACGCCAATGGGTTCATGTCTACACTGACTGGAAACATTTTTTTTTATTGGAGATGGATGGCGGTTGTTTTGAGCAGGGTGAAGTAGTATGTTTTGGTTGAGTGTCTGGGAGAATGGTGTTTAAATTATTGGGGGGGGAGGGGTTTGAGTGTAGAGTGTTAATATTATCTGGACTTTGTATAGTTCTGAGTGGTAGTTTAAGGTGGTTTCAATTTGAGTTTATAGTGCTTACACTATATTATTTAGTGGGTGAGAGAATTGAGATATTTTGTATTGTGTGGGAAAAGTGGTGCTTTGCATTATTTTGTTTTGTGTGGGAAAAGTGGTGCTTTGCTTATATTTTGTTTTGTGTGGGAAAAGTGGTGCTTTGCATATATTTTGTTTTGTGTGGGAAAAGTGGTGCTTTGTATATATTTTGTTTTGTGTGGGAAAAGTGATGCTTTGCATATATTTTGTTTTGTGTGGGAAAAGTCGTGCTCTGCATGCATTTTGTTTTGTGGGGGAAAAGTGGTGCTGTGCATATATTTTCTTTTGTGGGGGAAAAGTGGTGCTCTGCATGCATTTTGTTTTGTGGGGGAAAAGTGGTGCTGCGCATATATTTTGTTTTGTGGGGGAAATTGGTGCTGTGCATATATATATATTTTGTTTTGTGAGGAAAAATGGTGCTTTGCATATATTTTGTGTGGGAAAAGTGGTGCTTTCCATATATTTTGTTTTGTGGGGAAAAGTGGTGCTTTGCATATATTTTGTTTTGTGTGGGAAAAGTGGTGCTTTGCATATATTTTGTTTTGTGGGGAAAAGTGGTGCTTTGCATATATTTTGTTTTGTGTGGGAAAAGTGGTGCTTTGTATATATTTTGTTTTGTGGGGGAAAATTGGTGCCTTGTGTGTTATCTTGTTTTCTGTGACAAAATTGATGCTTTGAATGTGGTTTTTTGTGTGAGAAAGTGGTGATTTGCATAGTGTTTTGTGTGAGAAAGTGGTGATTTGCAAAGTGTTTTGTGTGAGAAAGTGGTGATTTGCATACAGTGTTTTGCTTTGTGTGAGAACAGCGAAGCTTCACATATATGTGGATTGATACTTGTTTTTTTGTTTTGCGGTGTGTGTTATCTTTTTGACAAATAAAATTATGAAGCCATTTTTGTGTGAAGATCTTCATATCTTGAAATGGAAGTTTATTTAGATAGAATGTTCTCTCGTGATGATTTTTGAAAGGTGAATCATCAGCTTCTGCAATTTTCTTAGAAAGTGAGAGTTTCGTAACAATTGCTTGTCAATTTGATGATCAATTAAAACACATACATAATTATACACACGCTTACAGGTACTTTGAACATTTTGGAGATGCAGATATTACAATGACTTTTATTTATTTGAAACAAAAGACTTGCTTTTTAAACAAACCCCCGACTTTTCATAGAGCATTACTGTGAAAATCTATCCCCCACGAAATGAGGACATATGCTTCATTGAAAGTGAAAACTTGCAGATGCAAAATTTACAAAGACTGGGGCAATTCTTGTAAGTGACACAGTACCCTCAAATGCAGAGTTCTGAGTTAATGGTAAAGATAGTTTCGGGAAGTCAATTTATACTTGAATGTTTTTAAGAGCCCAATGAATCTGTCTATCTATCTATCTATCTATCTAACTATCTATCTATCTATTTGTATATTTATATCTATCTATTTATCTAACTATCTATTTGTATATTTATATCTATCTATCTGTATATCTCTCTCTCTATCTATTTATCTCTCTCTCTCTATATATATATATAAACCTACTGCATAAAATGACATTAACAGCTCACATAGACTGACAATTACACCCTTGTGCAAATGAAAGGGGCCATATTTGGGTGAGAGAGTGGTCAGAAAATCTGCCTTTTGTGACCGTCTATCACAAAACGAGTCCCAATGCACTGGAAGTCAATTTTAAAAAAAAAGTTAACATGCGATCAATCTTCAATTAAAAACAAACAAAACAAAACCCGAACTATTCAATAAAAAAAAACACCAACAAATTGACAACCTGACAACAGTATGAACAGTAATTACAAATTGAAATACTGGACTCCATGAAGTGAAAAAAGAAAGAATTTTACAGTTGTAACAGGTTGTCAGGATGAAGGGGGAGGGGGTGTTTTTATTTTATTTTTTAACCATCTCTTTAAAGCAAAAGCAAACAAAATTACGCCTTGATACTTCACTGCAAGGTGTAAAAAAAATAAGGCACGTGGTTTTTATAATCAACTGATTTTTTGAAATCGACAGCTTGACCCCCCACCTGTCTAAAATTATGCCTAGTGGAAAAGTGGGTCAGGTGCAGTCTTATTTATCTATTTATACCACTTTTAAGTCATGACAAATGTATCTGTGTGAAATTCGGGCTGCTCTCCTTGGGGAGAGCGCATCGACACAAGAGCAGCGTCACCCATTTTCTTTCTTTTTCCTGTCTGCAACTGTTATTTGTTTCTCTATCAGAGTGCCATTTTTTTCTACAGAATTTTGTCAGGGACAACTCTCTTGCTGTGGGTTCTTTTATGTGCGCTAAATAATCGTGTAACACACGGGACCTTGGTTTATTGTCTCATCTGAAAGACTAGCACCCAGACTCATGGTCTAATGGATGGGGGGAAGTTTCGGGCCCAAACGGGATTCGAACCACCGCACACTTCCGACCTGGACTTCGCTTTCTAGGCAGGCATGTTACCTCTAGACCACCCATCTTGAATTATACCGTGGTGCAGGGCCACATTCAAGCAGACTCACAAAGCAAAGGATGTCATCAGTTGTAAAAAATATACAAGCTCCACCCACCCACCCACCCTCTACTATATACATCATCATTTTCAACAACACATGCAAAGCAAATCTCCATTTTTTAAAATTATTTCAGTCCATACAAAAATATGCAAAGCTAATTTCAATGTTATTACGACTTTTCGTGCCTTTTAAAAGGTGTATTTACCATTGTTTCTTTCAAAATTAAGGCACTTGATCTTAAACGAATGATAGTTATGGAAGCAGATTTGTGCCAATAATATATATCTTTTTTTCTACTTTTGCCATTGAATATGCATGTAATGCAACAGATTATATGGAGAATTTGGAACCTTCTCTTTGAGGAAAAAAATCCATTTAATTTTGTTCCCCCTGTAAGTACCAGCTCTATCTTCAGTGCCCCCCAAAACCAAACAATTTCAAAATGTGATGGTGAAACTTAAGAAAAGGTAATGCCTCTGTATTCTTCAGATGAGACTATATTGATTTATGTATTGTTTATTTATTCTTTTATACCTAGAATAATAAAATAAACACTCGTCTGTTTTTTACAACCAGTACCCGTGTGTACGTGGTTTTGTAGATGTCATCTGTTCCCACCGACATGGGGTCGTCAGATTGGGATAAACTGATGCCCTGTGAGTGAATGCAAGTAAAACATGTTGCACACACATTAAAAACCTTTTTCACATTTTGGAAGAGTAGGCCATAGTTTGCTGGTGGGAACGGATGTAAAAATACATGAGCGCTTATTCATTATTCTCGAAATAAAAATAGTATTTTTTCCGTTCCTTGGCTAGAGCTTCAAGGTCCCCCAATGGTGAGATTTTTACCAGTGATCGTGCTTGCCCATCATTAAGGTAGCCACATTCCGACTATGGAGATAAAATAACTACAACTGTTTTCCCACTCCTCAGCTAGAGCTACGTGGTTCACACATGGTGAGTTTTTGCGTATGTGACAGTTTTTGCTCACCACGAATGTGGCCACCTTCCAACTTTAGGGATGTATGCTGGATATGTTTGTATTTTCCCTAACCTATTGAACGCTGACAAGAATGACGGGATCTTTAACATGCATTTTTGATCTTCTGCATGTGTGTATACACGAAGGGAATTAAGTCACTGGCAGGTCTGCACTTGAAGTTGACCTGGGGAATCGCAAATGTCTCACCATTAATTCACCACACGGCGCTGAGATTCAAAGCCACGACTTCATGGAGCCATGGAATTGAAGTTGAAAAGTCTTAACCATTCAGCTATAGCATCTGTCAAATAAAATGATAAAGAAACAATTGTTGACCTCTATTTCAGCTGGCAGATAGTAGACACATCATTGTTGTGTAGTGTGTGGCCAACATCAGTTTTGCAAAAAAACTTTTTGTTGTTGTTGCTAACTGATATGAACAAAATCATACCAATAAAACACAGCACCAAGACAGCAGGTAGTTTAAAATTTCTTTTAATAAACTAGAAAACAAAACAGTACATTGCTCCAACATATCTCCAAGACAGGTCAAAAAGAACTGAACGGAACATTTGGCAAGGTGAAAAAGGACTGAGTGTCAAGGTCAACTGTCATTCTCTGCGCCCATGAAAACACTGACTTGAAGCAACAATGCACCAACATTTAGGGGTATTGTTTTTAAAAAAACAACTGACAACTCTTTGTTAAGTTCAAGATCAGCTTTGAAAACATTCACAAAATGTCTACTGGACTACATTTAAAAAAAAAATGTTACTTGATATTTTCCATACTTTATGGCTGGGTGGCCTTCAGCTCAGCTTACTTGTCTGTGAAGAGTTTAGGGTTTAAGTCTTCTGTAATTTCAGTCCAAATCTATCAAAGGTAAATTGGTTTCAAATTTTCTACAGACTATGAGGAGTACTGAAGAGCATTAGAAAGAGCAATCAAATATTTGGGAAAAGAATTTGATGTGAGTGCTTGTTGATAATTTATTAAATGCCATGATGGGCTGCTCTCTTAAAAGAGGACAAATCACTTCTGCTCAGTGCTGTGTGTGTGTGTGTGTGTGTGCGTGCGTGCGTGCGCGCACAAGCATATGTTTTGTGTGTGTGTGTGTGTGTGTGTTATTGTGTGTGTGTGTGTGTATGTGTGATGTGTTGGTGTGTGTGTGTGTTGCTGAAAAGACAGTTTCTGAAATTTATTTTGCCAAGAATTACATGAAAAAAGTGCTAAATGCAGCATGACCTCAGTTCAGTTGGTTTAAGTTTGGATCTCGTTTCAACACAAGGAAACGCACCAACAATCAATCTAGAAAGGAAGGGGAGGGGAGGGGGGTTGGTTTCAACAGAATAAAAACCATGAACCCCTAGCTCACTGTCAAATCAAGTAAATTAACCTGTAGGCCACCATACTGCATTCGTAAGATAATATCCTAAAATTCAGTATGTGTGGAAAGAACAGCAAAATACCCCCAACTTTCAAAACAGCTTTATTAATCTTCCTGACAACTGTTTTTGTGTGTGTAAATTTTCTAAGCTTTTGTAATGCATGCAGGAAACAATTTTTGTAAAAATTAAGGTCTGAATTAAATGATTTTGATTTTAACTTTAAATGCAGTATAGTTGTTACTCTGTATTCCAGTCTTTTCTTTCAGAGTAATATACATACCCTTCATATGCATGAAAGAAAAATGGCTTCATTCAACAGTGTTTTAAATGCTTTTTGATTTACATGAAGATTCAATCAAGTTCTCATCGACTATCCTACCCTCTGTTATGATTGCTTACTGCTTGTTTTGATTTCAGACAGTTTTCATACAGTAAATTCCAACAGACAGATTGTGTCAATAAAAAAACAAACTTTCAAAAAACAGCCAGTCACACCAAGTCCTGTTTTGAGAAACGACAAGACTTCTCCAGCCTTTCTGTAACATGAGAGCGCACATAGCAATTCATCAGAGCAGGACCTACGACTCATTTCTCAGTCCTGTAACGCTGTACACATTTGTGACACATCTCTACAAAAGGCACATATTACACAATTTTTTAAAAACATGTTTAAACGTTACACTTTCATAAATTATAGTAAAAACCCTTTTCCAGTGAGGCAATTTTTTTTTCCCTACACTAAAGTACCTTTAAACTGAGTAGATTCATAACATCAATTTGTTGAATGGGGTCTTATGACTGATTCAGTCTTGTAAATTGCAATTATAGTTCAAACTGGACTGTATCAAGTAGCCAAAACAAAACAACAACCAAAATTCCATTCCTCCGCTACAGCTCTTACGGTTCACCAGAGGGAAGATTTTTGTGTATGTATCTTGTCCACCATTAAGGTAGCCGCATTCTGACTTCGGGGATGAAGTCTAAACACAACATCAGTGTGCATGTGTTTCTACTTTTGTCATCCCTTCTTACCAGCACATATGAGGCCTCCTTTTTCAAAAGACAGGAACGGTTAGAACATGTACACAAGATGTTCTGCATGCACTCGCACACAGGGGGCCTCAGTTTATAGTCTCATCTGGAATAATTTTGGGGGAGTGGAGTCAGCACTAATGTTAACTCCAGGGGGAAAATTCCTTTGAACAGTGGTGGCTCAAGCCTGGGTCATAAAATCACAAGCGCAGTCTCTAACCACTAGGCTAGCCCCCCCCCTTCCCCCCAGGTGGACTGTATGAATTGGTTGGCCAGCTGTGAGAGACTTGTTACACTGCAGATTAAAATGCTGCAATAACTAACATGTCCCTAAAACTGCCAAAATGCAAATCGTCGATATGGATGTTTGTGCTAACACATAATACAAATTATTAGCAAAAAGAAACCTGTATACAGGCTGGTTCAGAGCAAAAACTACTCCAGGACAGGGGCTCTACAATGGCCTAGTGAATCCCAAAATACTACCAGCCAAAGATCACATTTTAAAAATATTTTTATATGTCACAACACTTTCCTAGCCTGTATACATGCACAATCTTTCTCTCAGCAGCTCATGTACCTTATTTTTCTAAAAGTAACCAGTTTTACAAACATGTTCATTCCCGCACAAGTCGAACAAATTTAACAGATAATTCAACAAACACATACTGTTGCGCTACTTTGGATCACAACCGTTTTGTACACTGCCCCATACTGTATGTATCACATTTGGCACATTTCATAAAACTTGCAACTTGATTCATATTTAAGGCAATGCCGTTATGTCAGATACGCCATACACTATATATATATATCATCATTATCTTTTTATTATTGTTTCTCAGCCAGAGCTCCAAGGTTCACCAATAGCCAGATTTTTGTTTATGCATCCATTTTTGCACACTATCAAAATAGCTGCATTCTGACTGGATGCACTATATAAAAATCTATCGATAAGAAAGCAATAAATAAGCATATGTCAACTCCCAAATGCATAATCATAAATACCCCCCAGGCTTATAACTGTGTTCACATGTATGCTTTTATATGATATGGTCTCAAGGTTAACCCCTGTGATTCTCTCCATGGAGACAATGGGAACCGCACTGGAACTTCCAGGTTGTGTGTGTCTCGAGCAAGGAGAAACCTGGCAGAGCCAATCCTCTTTCCAGTATGTTGATTGCATACTCATTACAGGGTATGACTGAATTATCCACCATATCACTTTATTCCTCATTTCTTTTGAAGGTTTGATTGGCTGGACTTGAATGGAGTTGGAGAGAAACGGAAATAAACCTGGAGATGGCATTAAGTTGTTTCCCGTGAACCGATCTCTCTTTTGTTGGTCAGGTCCGCCCTCAAATGATGCTCGTCTCTACAAAACCGATACCAGAACCAACTCCACAACTGACATCAGAACCAACACCAGAACCAGCACCAGAACCATCTGCTTTGGTACTAGAACCAACTCCAGAACCGACATCAGAATCAGCATCAGAACCAACTCCAAACCACCCACATGTCCAGAGCACAGAGGGTGGATTTGCTCTTAGCAGTGGTAGTAGCACACAGCTGTTTCATGTTTGTGAATCACTATCAGGCTTTTGAGAACGTTCTAACCTGTGTTGAGCTGTTCACACTGTGAAGGTTTGGAGGGATCACTGATGCAGAATAAGATGAGCCAGTCAGTTTGTTTGGTAACCATGGTGGCATACCCAACAAAATACTGCCCTCAAAGCAGACAAACTGAAAGAATCTTAAGAAAAAAAATAGTGGAAGACTAAGACAAAGCCCAAGATCTGAGGGTCCAATGAAGAAAATAGTCTGTGGTAACCTTTTAAAACTTATCCCTTTGTAAAACATGTTCAGAAATCTGGGGATACATCCAATAATCACAATATCAAACTTTAAAAAAAAAAAGTGATACTCACTGTCTAATAAAAAAAAAGATCCTGTAGCTAAAAAAAACAACAAAAAACAAACAAACAAAAAAACCCAGGTCGGCTGTCAGGTGTTGGGAACGCTATCCACTTTCTCATCTTAACAGTCAGTCAGTAAGCATACACATATATTGCAAAACACTCGTGTGCACATAAATACAAAACTCTCCTTGTGAAAAATCAATCTGTAAAAAGAAAACAACTAATGGCAATAAGGTCAAGTTCTGTCCAAATGTATAACCACATTGCTTTCAATCCAATATCAGTTTTAGCCTTGAATCTTGACCCAAAAAAACCCACACAAAAATACAAAAACAAAAAAATTAAAACAAAAGTAAAACAAAACCCCAACCCAGCCACTATTAAAAGAAAAAAAATCCCCCCACTAATCAGAAAATGGACAGGTAGAACTTAGTTCTCTACCCCAGTCAGTCTGAATAACATACATGTGCATCACTAAAAAAAAAAAAAGTTGTGCCACTCAAACAACTGTTTGCTCAAGATTGTGAACAATGTCTTTTTGAAAATGCAGCATGGTTTTCAGCCTGGCAGATGAATCAACAACCCTGACAAACAGCTCTGGAATAGAGTCCAGCTGAGATGCGTAGTAGCTTGCTTTTGAGTTACTTTGTGTGGAGGAGTCACTAGTCACAACATCAGCACAGTTTCCAATCAATGTACAACAGTTCCTGTTACTGACAACAAAACAGAAAACAAAATAAACAAACACAAAAAAACTAAATTAGTTTTAGCAACTACAGAACTGGCACAACATGTCAGCATATACACATGGCAGACATTCATAATGAAACCCAATGAAAAAAATTGCAAAATCAAATGCCATCCAAATATCTGTAGATAAGTTTTATAAAAAAAGTGTTTCTAGGTACAAAACTGCAAGCAGCTGGTGAATATACCAAAGATTTGTTTGTGGTTTGAATCTTGCATTGTAATGCTCATATGACCAACATGTTGGTGCGATAATGAATCAGTGACAATGGTTTCTCATTTTCCTGAAGTCCAAAACAGACACGCTTTCAAGCTTAATGCAAGCAAAAAGGAGTAAATTTATCGGAATGGACGGTAGTTTTGATTTATGACATTCATAAGGCAGCAGTTTATAAGCCAGATGAAATTGTTATCATAGACTCACAGGTAACAGTAATAACAGTTTTAGTTATTGTTTATTCAGTTTACAATTTATCATTCATACAGCTTTCCTCTTTACATTTTCTTCTTTCAATGCCACTTTGGCAGTCCAAAGATGATAATGATGCTTTTCTTCCTGCTAGAGCAAAAGACACTGCTTGATTATTAGAAATGTCTCGGTGTTGGGAACCAGGGCCAGTACAATCACCAAATGTGCTGTTTTTATGCTTTTTTTTTTTTTTTTTAGTCTGCTAAGAAAAACAACAAAAACCATACATTGGCTTTGTATATATATATATATATATATATATATATATAATATATATATATTCTTTTTAACATCATGAATTCAATCTGTGGTTCAGTAATTTGTGCTAAAATATTCCTAGGCAGATCTTTTTGTGTGTGCATACAGCTGTTTGTTGAATATGCTGCTTCTGATAGCTGTAAGCAGCTTCAGATTCATTTTGTGTGCCAAACATTTTGATTCGCTTCTCTCCTAAACCAGCTTGGTATGCCCAAATCATGGAAGTTATAATTTTAAAAAAAGAAAACAAGAAAAGCACCCCCCCAAAAAAACACCAAAAAATACTTGTCAGCTGCATTCATGAATTTTTTTATATAAAATGAATACAAAAGCTAGAAGTTCCATTTCTGAAATAGAGAAATCAATGTTGACACCAGTCTCCTTCATTTCTCTTTTGTGAAAAAGACTACGCCACAAACGTAGAAAAGACTACCAAATAGAAATAGAAAAGTCTTCACCACCAATGAAAAGTGCATACACAGCCTTCATCAAGCAATTCACTGTCTCTACTGTCAACATATTCTCAAGATATTTTCTCCTCTTCTATTTGTGCCATTCACTAAAGTAAAACACGTTTTGAAAAGATGATATTGTGATGCATATAAATACAAGGATATAATTATCATCTTCTGCTTGAGAAATGCCTTCACAAAATGATGCAGGAGCGTTGTTAAAAATCAGCCCAAGAGAATACTCTCTTTCCAAGCAGTATGAAATATTCAACAAATGAAAAACTACTTTATAAGTGAGAATTGAATAAAAAGTTGCCTAACCCCAAGAAATCTTAATAACAGTCTCATGCACATTTTATTGCAGTTAATATCCTTAACAGTAACTTAATCTCAGAAGCTTCACAGCCAGAATGAATTGCAGTGTGAAAGTAAAAACAAAACATCTTATCCAGCTGTGGACTTTGTGATAAGCAGATTGACTTTTTTTATTAGCTGCAGTTGGAAGAAAGTTAAAATGACCACAGTGGATTGTGCGTAAGATGACCCTCCTTTTTTATTTTTATCAGAGACATTTTGGGCACCTTCCTTACAAAGCAGCATTAGTAATCGCAAACATATTAGCGTTAAGATCAGTCAAGCCACACAATTTGGTACTTTTAAAAGTTTTTTTCCCCAAAAGTTATGATGAGTGACTCTGCCTCTACTTTGTATGAAGACTTCATGAACGTAACTTCTCATTCACAGTCACTACAATCTGTCAAGGAATATCACTGAATCCATAATATCCTAAATTAGAAAATGTGCATTCCACCAATATCAGTCACAGATCTTTCTAATGTAAAAAAAAACCCCAAACAAACAAAAACTGAAAAAGTCTGTCACTGGGTTGGGTTTGGATATTCTTGGTTGTTATACTCTTTGTGGTCCAACATGAAGTCTACACAATGTTCAAAGAAATCCTGTTAACCAACATTATAAAAGGTTCATTTCTCCTACCACTACATACTATGACGATTGTCCAAAAACTTCAAGATATTCCTCAAATGGACTGCTGAGAAGCAAATCGAGGTACTAGCACTAGTTCCTCAGATCACAAGTTTCATGAATACTCTAATCACTAAGATCTTCAGTCCCCTAACTGAAACTGATTATTGTGCACAGTAAACTTGAGACATACAAGAGGTAGAATAATGTGCTCTACACAAATCTAACTAAACCAAAAAACCCACCTTTATTTCCCTGTTCTCTCAACAAAGTTCCCTGGAAATCATAGAATACTTGCAAGGTATCACATTGTATCAAAACTGGTGTGGACTGAACGAATTTTACAATAGTCACCATGAAGAGCATCAGTGTTGTGTGAATGATTGAGTTCTGATTTTCTGTTCACCTGAAGAGGTGTCGCTACTATGTGCGGAATATTCCTGCTATGCTACATCACATCTAAAAAAAACAACCAAAAAAAAAGTCAGCCAAAAAAAAACAACCAAACCCTCTCAGTGTGTCATCAGGGAATGCTCTTTCAAGTTTGAGTCACAAAGCAGGAAAGTTGACATGACATAGTCGGAATACCACCAAAAAAGGTAACACTGACTTGGAATGCCATACAACACAGCATGCCACACAGCTTGAATGACATAACCCACTGACATCATATAAACCACGTGGCACTGACAATGAATGTTGCTGTATATCATGTGACAAGAAACACTGGTCATATGGACAACCCGTGTAAAACAAACTCCCACCATGAGAAATTTCCATGTAGAGGTTCATCAGAACCAGCCCACATTTAAAAATAAAAGTTACCACACTTTCATATTTCTTGCTGACAAAAATTGCAGCTAGAAACATATATTCAAGGTAATGTACAAAAGATTCCCACTGTCAAAACAGTCTATCACATTGCTTGAAATGCACAACACGTCATGCTCCATCCTTGATTCATGCTTTCTTCCCCACATGAAACACACTGGTACTTGCTTCACCTGTCAGCAGTCTGTATGGTGTTTTCTTTTTGTTCAATTTCATAATCCACACCCTCCAGTATCTGAAATAGTTCTGTAATATCTTCATCAGATATATTGCTCACAGCAGGGGAAGAAGAAACGATGAGTCAAATGAAGTCACTTCTCAAAGAGAAATACAGAGGTGAGTTGTGTCGTATAATCCACACCTCCTCTGTATGCAAAACAGTTCTCTTTATATTAAAAAAAAAATCCAGCAGTGATATCTCCACCAGAAATATTGCTCACAGCAGGGAAGAAGAAACAATGAGTTGTCAATCCAAATCACTCCTCATCGAGAAATATCAGAGATGCGTTGTGTGATATAATCCACACCTGCTCTGTAAGTGAAACACTTCTCTGTACAAAAAAAACCCAGCAGTGATATCTCCATCAGATATATTGCTCACAGCAGGAGAAGAAACAACAAGTTGTCAACCCAAAACACTCCTCAACAAGAAATACAGCGATGTCTTGTGTGATATAATCCACACCTCCTCTGTATGTGAAACAGTTCTCTTTGTGAAAACAAAAAGGAATATCTCCATCAGAAATATTGCTCACAGCAGGAAAAAAAAAAGAGAGTTGTCAATCCAAATCACTTCTCATCGAGAATTACAGAGATACGGTGTGTGATATAATCCACACCTCCTCTGTAAGTGAAACACCTCTGTACACAAAAAACAACACAGCAGTGATATCTCCATCAGATATATTGCTCATGGCAGGGAAAAAAAAGAAATGATGAGTGAATCCAAATCACTTCTAATACAGAGATGCGTTGTGTGGTTTTGGAAGCGTCGTAACAAGATCACAGTCTGCAGTCTGCCCACATATCCAAGGTATGTTTCACAGAGCTGCTCACAGAAGCAAGAGGTGGCAACTGTCTCCGTGTTGTACCAGTCTTTCCCCTCACCCGTCACATTCAGCAGCACACGTCACAGACACAAGCACACTGGTCCTGGAGCCGTTCACCCTCTGGCCACTACCATCAACAGTTCAAAGAGTCCTCCTCTGAAAAAAAGGAAACATAACAGGCATGAATATATTGTTACTTCAATCTTGAAGCAATGCAGAACACAGAAAGTGATCCCACTTTTCTTTGGTATCTTTACATTCTACAGGAAAGAGGAGAATGAGTTTAACAGGTAACTCTCAGGTCGATCTACGTTGTGCAGAGACATCTGCAAGTCCTTTGGAGTGCGATTTGGGATTACATGTAATGATCATCAAACATGTGCTACACAACTATACAGATCCCAGATCACACACCAAAAGACTTGCAGATGACGTGCAGGGACAGTGGGCAGAAATATTTTATAACACATTCTATGAAGATCCTGTTCCACACTAACCCACAGGACACTATTTTTCATATAATTATCTGAGAGTCAAAAATCTTACTTGACATGATCACCTAACTGATTCCACAACAAATGAAAGAAAAAGAGTCGATTACTGAGAAATTATAAAACCTTTACATGCACTACTGAACATGACCACCTTTCAGAAAAGTAGGCCATCTGTGTTGGGGGATTGGATAACAAAATTTGCAAAAGTGCATGCACACTGGGACTGGATGCAAAAGGCACATGGGTGCTTACTTTACTATCCTCCAAATAAAAGAAAAGCTGATTAAAGTAAAACCAAACTGGCCCAGCGGCTATGCAGGGTATCCTCTGCTAGGTGGCCTAGCTGGTGGTGATACTGGCAACTTACTCTCTCAACATGACCAGCACTGCAGATTCACTAGGACAGGCTTGGTGTGCGAGGGAGAGTGTGTGTGTCAGGCCAGGACACGGGGTATGGGAACAGCAGGATTAGGATGCAAGAAAGATCTCCAAAACATTGAATCAATAGAAGTTTATAGCGAGATGAGGCAAGGCAGGGCAGGGCAGTGGAGTGCGAGTGAGTGAGTGGGTGAGTGTGTGTGGTGTGAGTGTGTGAGTGAGTGAGTGGTGTGTGTGTAGCTGGTTGGTTGGGTGCGTGCATGCATGCATGCATGCGTGTGTGTGTGAAACATTAATGAGTAAATGAAAATCAATTTACAATTTTGTATATTGTCACAAGTTCATCTTAAAGTCTAATATGGAAAAGAAAACAAAGCAAGAAACAAAAAAGGATTTGTTCGGCATCAAAACACTTTTTACATTATAAATCCACTAGAATGACAAACAAGAAGAGAATTATTAAAGAAAAATAAAGAAAGAGAAGAAGGGAGGTAAGGAGCAAGAAAACAATACTATACTTACTAGTGGTGAGAGATGGGTTATCTTTTCTTCAAGCGGATCATTTTGTCCTTCTGGAACAGACAACATGAAAGCCTTTGATATATAGTATTTCCCACGACGTATTTACATGACGTCTTATACCTGTACAAATTCATATCTTGTACATACCAGCTAAATATGCACAAAAACATAGAATGTTGGAAGTTTTTTTTTCTTTCCCATTCTTAGTCTAACTACAGCAATGCTTAGCAGATTTTAAGAATGGGGATTTTAGAGATCTTTTCAGATTAACTTACAAGTTAGGCCTTTGTGTGAATGGGTAGGCAAAAGATATATTTGTGATATGCGTGTTAAAAAAATGCATGCGTGTGAATGTTTCAAATGCAGCGCTTTGATTTGTACGCTTTGGAAGATTTAGCACTACAAAAATTCCATAGTCTCATCATCATTATCATCAAAAGTTCCACACTGCATATAAAGGTTTTGGTAACCAGTATGAACACACTCAGCACCTGCTATGTGTGTTTCTCGGTTGAGATGGTTTTGAGTTTCATAAAATGTTTAAGCACTGGCACCTCTAAAACTGATAAATTCACATACAAAAAGATTCCATTTTCTGTCAGAACATTAAGACAAAATAAAAGACCAATGAAAAACTGACCAGTCCACCCTGAGTAATAGGACGGGTTGGTATGGACGTCGCTCTCTTGGTCTCTTGCATTTTGCGTAGTCTGTTCTCAGTGTCTCGTATCCTGCAAAGTCAGCCCATCACGGGTTTGGAAAAAAAAAAGGTTATTTATCTTTACCTTTGAGGTCCAACGTTGTGTTTCTGCAGGCAAAAGTACTTGTGTGAAAATTAATAATTTAAAATATTTTTCCCATTCATTTTGCAAGATAGAGGTTTATAATTTCGATGTGTTGACATTTAAAAAAAAGAAGAAACATACCTGAACAAATCAAACTAAACACAATATCTTATCATACTATTTCAACACTATCATAGAATTTAAAAGAATCAATGCTGATAAATCTGTAACCTGCATTTCAAGTTATTTTAGTAAGCCAGACATAAAATACTAGGTTTGAGTGACCTGACTTGTCATTTAAAAATTAGAAACAGAAACAGACACACATCTAATGTCACTGAGGGTGAACAGATATTAAATTGGTAAATTGAAGACAACAAACACACCCACCCACCATCAGCCACCCACCACCATCAGCCACCCCCACACAAACCACCCCATCTCCCCCCCCCCCCCCCCCCAAACACACCCATCTTCACACACACACCTAACACACCCACCATCATCCCCCCCCCCCCACCCCCACTTTCATCCTATAACAAGAAAAAAAACAACTTACAAACTTTTCAGCCCACAAGGCCCACACTTGCTATTGGTTGCATGACTGTGTAAGAATGAGTTGAGTGCAAGCGCTTTGATTTGTCTGTGCAAGATACAGCGCTATATAAATTCCATTTATTATTATTATTATTATTATTACTAAAACAGGCGCTGTATGTATGTACGTATGCATGCGTACCTGAGTTTGATGATGCGCTGCTGCTCCTTCTTCCAGTGGTCCTTGAAGTCCTGGCAGAAGGTGTGCCACAGGGAGAAGAAGTACTCCGCTGTCACCTCCTTCTCTCCTGCCTTGGGCTTGGCGCAGAAGAACTGCACTGTGTCGCTGAACCTGCATCACACAACACAACAAATTTCATTTCATTTCATTTCATACCACTTTAAGTCATGGCAGATTTCTCTCCGTGAAATTCGGGCTGCTCTCCCCGGGGAGAGCGCGTCGCCACAAGAGCAGCGCCACCCATTTTTTTTCTTTTCCTGTCTGCAACTGTATCAGAGTGGCTTTTTTCTACAGAATTTTGCCAGGGACAACTCTCTCGTTGCCGTGGGTTCTTTTACGTGCGCTAAATAATTATGTGCAACACACGGGACCTCGGTTTATCGTCTCATCTGAAAGACTAGCACCCAGACCACCACTCATGATCTAATGGACAGGGGAAAAGTTTCGGGTCCGAATGGGGTACGAACCACTGCACACTTCCGACCCGGACTTCTCGCTTTCTAGACAGGCGCGTTACCTCTAGACCACCGATCCAAATGTTGGTGATGTTGTGCAGTCCCCTGCTTATTACTCTAAGGGTCACCCAGAATGTGCACTCTGACTCACTCATCCCACCAGGGAATCACTGTGAGACTGAAATTGCACACTGCATGAGAAGTTTGCATGTATGACTTTTTTCCTTTTTAAAATTTTTTTAAAGAACCTTGCCATATAGGTAGCCATACTCTGACTTAGAGCATTTTTCTCCTTTAAAGGATAGTGCAGGTTGTTATGTTAAGAGGTTATTATCATGGCTGAATGCAATCTCAACACAACATTTTACAATATTTTAGTGTAGGCCTTGGCAATTAGCTGACATCAATAACTGACACAGGTTTTGGCCTGGGCCAGAAACGACAAGTGACATCAGTGCTTTGATTATTCTAATGGCTGTGGAGATTTGCATGTGCTCTATAAATCGTAAGATGCACTTATTCATTCATGATCCAGTCTCCTTCTTTGTCGAACGCTCAGAAAGCAATTACTGTTGTCTGTCATATGAATGAAAAAGCGTTGCGCTGCTATTAAGCACCTGACAAGTCAGGCCGAGCACATCTGACTCCAGTGTGGGAGAGAATTGTTATCTTTTAAGTCTTTCTGGAAAAAAAGGCAGGAGAATGGACCAAGAAGGCAGAAAATAGACAAGGAGGTGACATGAAGAAAAGGAACAAGGCAAGAACAATGAGAGGAATAGAAAAGAGGGAGATCCTAACACAAAACTTCCAGAAGGTGGGGATGCTATTTATACAAACATGCTTGGGGCATACCACAGGGAAAGAGAGAGAGAGAGAAGACAAAAATCTTGTTTGCATTAGACTCAGAGCAATGGCAGTCCACAACTCACTTTTTGGAACACTCTTTTACCATCTCTTCCTGATCGGCAAGGTCTTGCTTTCCTGTGAAGATACATACGAGTGGATCAGTATTCATGAGACAAAAGTAACATATAAATATGCGTACATTTGTAATTGTATACCATTTACACCATGACAGATTTCTCTGCATGTAATTTGGGCTGCTCTTCCCAGGGTGAGTGCATTTCCACAAGAGCAGCGCCACCCATTTTTGGGGTTATTTTCCTGTCTGCATGTACCACTCTTCCAACAAAATGTAAGACATTTCATTAATAAAAATTACAACAAAACAAAACAAAAACAGACAGACAGACGCATGCACGCATGCACACACACACTCACACAAAGACAGTCACCCATTCCTCACCCTTTTAAGTGCCCTGAAAACAGTCAAAGCCTACAGCAAAAAAGCACACAAAATCATCAGTAGTGTTTTTGTTTTTTTTAAACTAATTTTTCTCCTTCATTGAATGTCTATTCATTACTAGGTGAGACAAGACTAGACAAGCAGACTATACAAGCAAACTTTTAGAACAAAACTATTGATTAAAGGAGATGGGCAATAATACACAGGGTCCTGGGAAAGACTATATAGTAACCTAACCACTGTTGGACAATATAGGACTTCAGCAACTTGTGTAACATAAACATAATACAGAGAATCATATAACACACTCTGAACGTCCCTATATTTTAATCACAAGTCAATTCCCTTCTTAATAAACAGTTCTTTGAAGAAAAGAACAATCCAAAAGTAAAATGCTGCACTGAAAGAGAACGAGACCAGGAGCATGTCACACCACACAGCTGTCAGTTCCCCCCACTTTCAGCTCCTCCTCAGCTGCTATCCATTCCATCCCATCCCAGCCCAGCTGGTGTTAATTACAGCAGGAACTGACACCAGACTTAGACTTGGTAAAGGGAAGGGGCACGCTAATTTTAGCACTAGCTGGTGTTAATCATAGCAGGAACTGACACCAGACTTGGACTTGGTACAAGGAAGGGGCACGCTAACTTAAGCACTAGGTTCTGGACCCTTGACTTGAGTTGTGCTGGAATTCAGCGCTGTGACAGGTTATAGTCATGGGTGCCCCACAACCTGACTGACCCACCTTTCTCAAAGAAGGTCTTCATGATGGACTCGAAGGGCTCCCGTGTGTCCGACGTTGCCTTCCTAAGCACCAGGCTGGCCTTGTTCTCTGCCACTGTGCACAGCGTTCACACACACACACACATGTACATCACTAATGATGCAATAATGTAGTGTCTTAGTATAATCATTACGAAATTTGTTCTTAGATAGATGGCTTGATGAAAAAAAGCAAATGCATTGCTTATTCAATGTACCATCTGGAAATAAAATTTTGACTTGACTTGACTTGACTCTCCACCTTTTCCATTTATATGCAGTGCAAGGCAAAACAAAACTTATCATCGTTATCATCATAACATAACAAGTGCCCAACATTTGTCACAAAAATCTATCATTTGAAACCAAGATGTATCTCGAAAGTTTGAATGCTGTGGGCAAAAAATAAAGTCGTGTATGCAAAAATCTCATAATTGGTGAACCTTGGAGCTCTGGCTGAGGAATGAAAACAAAAAATTTTTGTATGTGTCTAAACACGCTTAAATTTATAAACAAAACCCTTTTAAGGGTAAAAAGTGTTAAAGTGTGTTCTGATCATGAATAAACTTCATATACTGAAATCATTGGACAAATACAAGACTTTGTCCTAGTTATTTGGCAATCAATAAAACAAAATAACACCCCCCCCCCCCACCCCCCCAAAAAAAATCATGAAAAACACAATGGACAAAAAGTATTAAAAAACTGAACACTGGGTAAGCCTAACTTACCAACAAGCTCACATCTGTTTTCACTGTCAAAGTCTCTCAAATTCGTATACAGTCTCTAACACTGGAGATAGTTTCTTTGACCATACCATGGTTCAGAAAAGCAGGTCACTGTGTGCTGGCGGGAACAGATAACACAAGTGACAAAACAGCATGCACATGGGGACTGGATGTAAAAAAAAAAAGCACACGAGTGCTTATTCCATTATCCTCAAAAATAAAAGATTAAAAATTCCAAAAATCGCTGAGGCTAGCCATCTCCATGACCAACACAGAGCCCTCCAACATCCAAACATCCAACTCACCAACATTCCTCCCAAGTTCTTTCTTCACCTTCACCTATCCCATAGCCTGGTCAACCATCGAGGCACCACTGAAGATTTTTACAACCGGCTTCCTCCACTCTCCCCACGTTTCACTTACACTCAAAGTCTTTGCGTACGCGGGACATTTCTTTGCTGATGTCGTCAAAGTTGACCAGGCTGGCCTGCACAATGTCGCTGGGGTCAGGCAGGGGCAGTTTGACGTTGTCCGTCCCCGCGTCGTCCATTTCGTACACCTGGACGTAGATGATGACCAGGTAGTGGATCAGGCTGGTGCGGTTGTCCTGAAAGGCAACGGTACGCCAGCCCGTTAGTCGCTTGGTGTGAGGACTTGGGGAGAGGTTGATGGATGTAGTCTCTGTGTGTGTGTGTATGTGTGTGTCGTGTGTGTGGTGGGGGGTGGGGGGTGGGGGGGGGGGGAAGGGGAGGTGTGTATGAGTGAGTGTGTGTGAGAGAGAGAGAGTGTATGAGAGTGTATGTGTGATGACTAAGTGTGCATAAACATGTCTGTGTATGTATGTGCTCATGAATGCTTGTGCATGTGTGCACATGTAGGTGTAAGAAAGTTAACAATTCTGGAAAATCTATGACCAAGTAAACACGCGCCCCCCCCCCCCCGCCCCTCCGCAAACACACACACCATCCCAAACTCAACAGCCTAGAACCCCTCCTCGCCCACCATACCTTTCCCTTGTAGTCTTTCAGCTTGGGCAGGATTTCCAGCTCAAAGCCGTCGGCCTGACCTCTCGTGCGGCTGCCTCCGTTCATGTAGTTGCCCAGAGCCAGCAGCAGACTGAAGATGCGCTTGACCGCTCCTCCCGATGTCAGCATCTGCAACAGATGGGACGGGGACGGGGGAGGGGGGGGGGGGGTTTAGTTTTGATGGCCTAGAGGTTAAAGCCAAGCTCTACGGACAGGTAAGTGAGCTTGAGGTTTGAACCCAATCTGTAAGTGGATTTATTGTACTTTGTGTGTGTGCATGTGTATGTGCATGCATAATTTACAAAACTGCATACACACGGGGACTGGATGTAAAACAGCACATAAGTGCTTATTCCATTATCCTTGATATAAAAGAATAAAAAATAAATAAATAAATAAAAATGTGTGCGTGTGTGTGTATGTGTGTGTGCATATGTGCGTGCGTGCGTATGCGTGTGAGAGAGAGTTTGAGTGTGTGTGTATACATGCGCAAGTGCAAACTCTGGTCAATTCCAAAATTTCTTCTGTAGTTATTTATCTTTTTCTTCATAAACTAGAGCTCTGAGGTTTACCAATGGTGATATTTTTGTGTGTGCAACCATCCCCCCCCCCCACCCCCGCACAAATAAGGGTAGCCACATTCCCACTTCAGAGAAGGTGTCTAAACACAACACCTGTGTGCAAGCATATTTTTTAAAATTTTAAATCTTGTTTTCCAAATTTTCAACACCTGCGCGAAATGTTCTGCATGCATTCGCACACAGGGCCCCAGTTTCAAGCCTCATCAAAACTTAAACATGAATTCGTAAATACTGAAACTTTGCTCATAGAACAGACATCAATTGTTGCTATCTGAGCATTTAACAATCACAAAGAAGAAGAAGAATTGCAAAGAAGAAGAAGAAGAAGAAGAAGAAGAATTGCGGAGAAGAATTGCGAAGAAGAAGAATTGCGAAGAAGAATTAAGAAGAAGAATTGCGAAGAAGAATTGCGAAGGAGAAGAATTGCGAAGAAGAAGAAGAAGAATGTGAAGAATTGTGAAGAATTGTGAAGAAGGAGGAGGAGGAGGAGGAGGAGGAGAAGAAGAAGAAGAACAAGGAGGAAGAAGAAGCAGTAAACACTGGCCGACGATGATTTACCTCGCAGGTCATCTTGAGGTTGTTGAGTTTGTTCTCTATCACAGACATGCTCTCCTGGAAGGTGGACTGGAAGATGAAGCAGAAGATGCGGTCCGAGCAGTTGGGGATCTGATTCAGATCATACAGAAACCTGGAAACAAAATAAAACAACAAAACAACATAATCATGCTGGCACTCAATGTTAGAAAACAGCCAAATGTAAAAAAACAAATAGAGAGAGAGACAGAGGGAGGGATGGGGGGAGGACGGTGGCGAGAGAGAGAGCGGCAGAGAGGGAATGAGAGAGAGTCCTGTGTGTGACGTTCGTTCAGCATATGCCCATGGCAATAAGAGAGCTGCCCCTGACAAACCTTTGCTGAAAAGGCCAATCTTGCAAGGAAACAAATATAATTATCTAAATGCCTTTTATATATAAAAAACACACACCAACCATGGATGGCACTGCCCTTGGCAATGAGCTCTCACCACGGAGAACTAACTGCTTGAACTGCACGCATGTAAAAAGGTTTGTTGTTTCCGTATGTGGTATTCAATGCAATGCCATACACTACACTACAACAATACACTATCTTGTACTATTTTACACCTGTCACCATGCCAAACCACATCACAGCACCATATCGCACCTACCATACCTCACCACACCACACTATACCATACCTCACCACATATACCATACCTCACCAACCACACTATACCATACCTCACCACACCACACTATACCACACCTCACCACCCCACACTATACCACCTCACCACCACACTATACCATACCTCACCACACCACACTATACATACCTCACACACCACACCATACAACTACCACACCACCCACTACCACCACATAACCATCACCTCACCACACCACACTATACCAACTCACCAACACCTACCACCTACACCACACAACCACCACCTACCACCACCACACATACCATACCTCACCACAACCCACCACACCACTACTACCACACCTCACCCACATACCACCACACCTAACATACCATACACTCACCACACCACACTATACCATACCTCACCACACCACACATACCATACCCACCACACCAACCTACCACCACACTACCACCATACTACCTCACCACACCACACATACCACACCCACCACACCACACCAACCAACCTCACCACACACACTATACCATACCTCACACACCCACACCTATACCATACCATCACCAACACCATCACCACACCACACCACACTATACCATACCTCACCACACCACACTATACCACACCTCACCACACCACACTATACCATACCTCACCACACACACACTATACCATACCTCACCACCACACTATACCATACCACCACACCACACCACCACTATACCATACCTCACCACACCCACACTATACCACACCATCACCACACCACACTATACCATACCTCACCACACCACTATACCACCTCACCACACCACACTATACCATACCTCACACACCACACTACACTATACCACTCACCACACCACACTATACCACCACACACACACCAACCACACATACCACACCTCACCACCCACACTATACCACACCTCACCACACCACACTATACCATATCTCACCACACCAACTATACCAACCTCACCACACCACACTATACCATACCTCACCACACCACACTATACTACACCTCACCACCCACACTTATACCACACCTCACCACACCTCACTATACCATACCTCACCACACCACACTATAAACCATCACCACACACTCATACCTCACACTATACATACTACACCTCACCACACCACACTTCATACCATACACCTAACATCCATCACCACACCACACTATACCATAACCTCACCACACCACTTACTATACCTCACAAACACACTATACACACCTCACCATCCCATATAATACCATACGCTCACCACACGTACACTTAAGACACCTGCACCACACACACTACTACCATACCTACCAACACCACACTAATACACATACTCACCTCACCACGATGCCACAACTAACCATACTAACACCACACACACACATTACATACCATACCTCATACCACACACACTATACCATCACCACATCATACTATTAACGACAACTCAACACTAATAACTCTATACGATCTACAACCATAATACTATATACCAAATCCTCACGACCACACTATCGCATTACTCTCACCACACACCACTATAACCATCTACACCTCACCACACTCACATCTCATACCATAATCTGACACCTCACACAGCACACACGTACCATACCACACAAATCATACACACACACCACACAATTAATACATACATATGACGACAACGTAAACTTTAATAATGCTGACTAAAACATAGCTACATAACAAAGCCAAAACCAGTCAAAAAATACTCCCCTTCCGCACTGTCTGCTGACAACAACAGACAAAAAAACACCTGTACTCACTGCATCAGGTTCCAAAGGATTCTGGCTGCTTACCAGCTGCTTGTGATCATTTGCATTTACATCTGGAAAGGGAACCAGTACATACACACACACAAAAAACTGGTACGTACGTAGTACAACGCAGTTAGATTATTTATTTCATCTTCTAAGCATTTCTCTTTCTGTCTGTCTCTTGATCTATCTGTCTGTCTCTCTGTCTTTCCTATCTCTCTGTCTCTGTCTGTCTGTCTATCTGTCTATCTCACATGCACACACACACACACACACACACATACATGCACACACTCAGAGTACACACTGATCCATATTACACGAACATGCCACAAAACATAAAAAGAACAGAAACATGCCCATACTTGCTGATTGTGAACAGATATGAAAACATGTATAAAC
The DNA here is from genome assembly GCA_028751875.1 of Rapana venosa. Classification (NCBI taxonomy): domain Eukaryota; kingdom Metazoa; phylum Mollusca; class Gastropoda; order Neogastropoda; family Muricidae; genus Rapana; species Rapana venosa. The sequence continues at coordinate 75,191,930 of CM054137.1, read as the reverse complement.
TTGGCATGCAAGCACACACATGCACTAACACACATACACACCACACATACACAAACCCAACCACAAAAAAAACGCACCACAAACATCCATGATTTTATATACATCCAAAAAGCTTCAGACAGCCAAGAAAACACGCTGAACCAAAAATTAAACACACACATAAACAAAATACACAAAACATACCAAAAAGAACGACAAAAGCGTAAACTCACATTTTCGTAAATGGCTCTAAACTTTTCCGCATCGAGCACAGAGGTGTCAAGATGCAATATGGCTGAAATGAGAAGAGTTAGTTAGTGACAATGAACAATGAACACCACCAACATGCAACAAGTTTGTCAAAACATGTCTGAAATTATTCACATTTAGACACATATATTATCATAGCACTCAGAAAGAGAAGGAGAGAGAAGAGAGGAAAGAGAAGAGATAGAAAGAGCAAAAAGGGGAGTGGGTAAGAAGGGGACAAGAGATAGAAAGAGACAGAGCAGGGAGAGAGAGAAAGGGGGGGGGGGAGAGGAGAGAGGGAGCAGAGAGATAGAGATGAGAGAGACAGAGAGGAGGAGAGAGGGGAGGGGGGGGAGAGGAGAGAGAGAGAGAGAAGAAGAAGAAGAGAGAAGAGAAAGAAGAAAAAGAAGATCAATAAGAAGAAGAGGAAGAAGAAGAAGATAAAAAAGAAACAGATGGAGGATAAACAATTATAGCCTTACACAACACACACATATGGACATGCAGTTTAATTAACCAGGCAGTCAGCAAGCAAGATAGTAAGAAGTGTGCAAATCCAACCTTAAAAATCACATCAACCACATACAACTCCACACAAAACAACTGTGCACAGCAACTATCAAGATCACAGAGAGCACCAAACAATAGACCCATTAACAAAGACATAAACACAGAGGTGCTGACAACCACCATTTCTCTCATCTGCCTTTGGACCAGCCAGCTGCTGGTGAGATGCTCAGTGAATTGTCCTTTATACTGCATGGTAAAAAATTAATGATGTCCATTCACTTGTAGAGGATTTCACGGAATGTTAGAACAAAGTTTTGGTTTCAAAGTCATCGGCAATGATAGCAAAGATTGGTGATTTCATTGTTTGTTCCATGTTTTTGCTGGTAAAGAGTTCCATCATAAACAGTATAGGAATCATATAAAGCTCTCAGGAATAGTTCTTCCAAAATCTGTTAAGATCGTTTAAAAAACAAAACAAAAACAAAACATGTTCCATCTTTTCTAACTGTAATGTTTCCATGTTTTGGGGGTTTTTCCCCCAATCCTGGACGAGAACTCGAGATGCACCAAATAGTGAGATTTTTGTGTATAAGACCGTTTATACCCACCATTAAAGTAGCCACATTCCAACTTCAGGGATAGTTCCATGTCTCAAACATCTGTGGTGTGTATACTGGATCAGAACAGAATATTAAAAACAATGTAGGGCTTCCTCTGGCTGGTGGCCCTGAGAAAGCAGAACACTTTTTTCTGACTTCTCTGTAGGCCACAGACCCTGGGTTCCAACAGAGGAGTTACAAACTGTGTGTGTGTGGTGTGGCTGGGGTGAGGGGTATGGGAGCAGCAGCACTGGGAGCCCCAAAACAGCCAATAAACGACAAACAGCCAACCAAGAACAAAAACAACAGTAACAGTCAACAAACAGAAACAACGGCTAACAAACAACCAAAACTAACATCTAGCAAACAACACAAATAACAGCAAAGAAGAACAATCACAGCAACCAACAAATATTTTTTTAAAAACCAACAGCCAATATGAAAAAATGACAACAACAAAACAAACAACAACAATAACAAGCATCTCATGAACACTAACAATGAAAAGCAATATGTAATACACAACCCACCATGCTCAATCTCTGTCACTTCCAGGCGAATGGTGGACAGCAGTATACCCACCGCCTGTGAGCGTTTGGCCTCTATCACTTTGGCCGACTGAAACACAGTCCCACATAAAAATCGTTAGTGTTAAATTTACTGATCAGATGTTAAAAAGAACTGTCATTAGTGAAAGGATTTAACAAAAAATGGATAAGATACTATCATAACCTTACTCGGATGTCATTGCTAATCCACAACCCTCTGACAATCATAAGTCAGGTATGGTTATTTCAATGCAACCTTCAACTCCTTAATGTCCATCACATGCATGCACATACATGCACACACACACATATAATATACATACTTTCAGCTCATATGCACACATGCACACACACATACACACACACGCACGAAAAAAAGGCATGTATTTTGCTCATTCAATGTACCATCTGGAAATAAAAGTTTGACTTGACTTGACTTGACTTGACACGCAAACACACACCAGCACCATAAATATCTTCCTGTTAAAAACTGACATTCTGATTCCTCTCTTTAAAAAAAAAGAAATTGTAAAGTAACATCCATTTCACAGACCTGTTTGCCAAAAGCTTTATCAGTTATTAATACTAAAATGTTCTTATGTTGTAAAATGTTGCATTGAGATTGCCTTCAGCCATGACAAGTTCCTAACAAAACAACCCCCAATCTAATAATAATACTAATAAATGGAATTTGATTAGCGTTATATCTTGCAAAGACAAATCCGAGCACTTAACAGTCATACTCTACTTTAAAGGAGAAAAAAATCCTCTGAAGTCGGAGTATGGCTGCCTATATGGCGAGGTGCTTAAAAAAGAGTCATACATGCAAACCTCTCATTCAGCATGCAATTTCAATCTCACAGTGATTCTCAGGTGGGATGAATGAGTCAAGAGTGCACATTCTGGGTGACCGCTAGAGTGTTAAGCTGGAGAACGCACACCAACACAACAACAGACCTGTCTGGTGGCCGCTTTAGGCTTAGCATCCTTTGATTTCTTCTTGGGCTGGACAGGCACTTTGGAGAAGAGGTCGTCAAACTCATCAAAGTTGATCTTGGGCTCGTCCAAGTTCTCCCAGAACACACGACTCCTGCACACAGGCGGTAACTACCTTCAGATGCCACCCCTGTGAAGACCTAAACATGAAGCACTGTCTTCACACTAAATATGGCACACAAGTCAAGCCTCGCAAGCAATGACATGATACTCATTGCACATGGTGTGACATTGGTGACAGTGCTTCTTCTTCTTTGTTGAATGCTCAGACAGCAACTTCTCAGGCCCTGACAAATGCGCTGAAGGCCCTCCAGGGTTCTGAAGACTTTGTCCCTCATCGGCAGGTCAGTAGGCCAGATATTGGCCCTCAGGTTTTGGTGTGTTGGACAGACAGGTCTGGAGGGAAGTGTTCCACTGTTATGGGAGAAGTGCAACAGGGGCATGCCTCAGAATCACCAATATGGAACTTGGTAAACATGTGCTTCTAAAAGCATATGAAAAAAAAACGTATTATGCAAAGTTCAGTTTGGCTCATTCCTACTGGAGCATTTGACAAAACTGCCGCAAATTTTAATTTTTCTGGTCTGCGTGTATGTTTGCTAACCTCTGAGAGTAAATGTTCATAGAATTTTAATGAGAATAATTTTGTTGTTGATGTGGCTTCTTTTACAAGTACTGCACAGGTTGAGAATCTGAGTCTATTCTCAAAACAAGCACAAACACCACAATGTGTAGTCTAGTGAATAAAAGTGACATTTAAATTTGACAGTATTTAAATCAAGGACCACTTGCTGCTTATACAGATGCTTTAACATTTTTGAAAAAATTTCTTGGCTGGAGCTCTAAGGTTCACCAATGACCATTTTTACCCCCCATTAACTCAATGAGGTTGTGCCGAATCTTAAGATTCAACAGAGTTAAGATTTTTTAAAATACATTAAGTGATGTTCAACTGAAGGGAAAGTACTCTGGCCTGAAGGGCAATCATTTATCTAAACACAGTTGCTTTCCTTGACCATAAGTTTGCCTAGTTTGTATGTGTTGGCAATTTTTCTTTGACATGTTGACAAGCGTATTCTTTGGGATTTCGGGCTCTCCAGTGTTATGGTTTTAAAACAAAAATTGTATAGTGCAAAAAGTGACATCAGATGGATTCAGCCAACTTTAGGGAACTTTACTTTGGTGAAAAATCATCAGATTATTTCAAGGGGGCTTGTTGATGAACAGTTCAAGCCATGTAAGATAAGCAGCCCTAATTTTCAAAACATTTTTTATTTTTCAGCATTCAGTGACATATTTTGAAAATTTGTAAAAAATAACTACAGTCATCTATTGAAAACCTGTATAACAATCTCAAAAGTAAACATAATAAACTTTTCAATAATATATAATCTGTATGTCTTTATTTTTCTTCTTTCATCTGCCGCTGGTGCCTTTCGGCGTCGCGGGGAGACACAGACGTCTGTCTGCAGCAAGGCGGGAGGCTTGATGTAGTGACAGGTCATGGGCTCGCAGGGTGTCAGCCACAGAGTTGCTCCATCGTCTCCTTGGTCTACCTCTGGCTTTCCAGCCATTGTATTTGGTGTTAGGGCTGGTTGGTTGGGCGGCATTCTAGTGAGGTGACCAAACCACCTGATCCTTTGTTGTTCGATATGGTGGAGAATTGGTGTTAGTCCAACCATGTCTCTGATCACCTCATTCTTGATCTTGTCGCGTCTGGTCTTGTTGACAGCTTTTCTCAGGCAGCGCATTTCACATGTGACCAATTTTCTCTCTAAGGCTTTTGTTAGGGCCCATGTCTGACACTGGTATGTGAGTGTTGGAACGAAGATGGCGTTGATGAGTTTTGCCTTGGTGCTCATTGGGATGCTGGAATGTTTTAGAAGGGGGGCGAGTTGGTAACTGACTGCGTTTGCTTTCTGGCATCTTGTTTCTATCTCTCTGTCCAATTTTCCATCTTCAGTGAAGAGGCTGCCAAGGTATTTAAATTCTTTGGTCTGTTTCAACTGGGTGCCGTTGATGTTGATTTCCAGCTTTCCTGGATTTCTGCTGACAGACATAACTTCTGTTTTGGTGATACTGATCTTCATGTCATACCTCTCGCAGCTTGTGTTGAGTTGGTCTGTGTGTTCTTGAAGAACTGCTTTGTTCGGATTCATTAAGGACTGGTCGTCAGCAAATAATAGTTCATTCAGGGCCTCAAGATCTGGGTTGGCTTCCTTTGTAATCTGGTCCATGTAGATCACGAAGAGAAGGGGAGAGAGTACGCAGCCTTGCCTGACCCCTGATGTAACCGGGAACCAGTCGGATGTCCCACTGGCTGTTCGGACTGCGCTCATACTGTTGGCATAGATTGCTCTGATGTTATCAAGCAACTGCCCCTTCACGTCGTACTGCTCCAGGATCTTCCAGAGCTTGTCTCTGTTGACTCGGTCAAAAGCTTTCTCTTGATCAATGAATACTGTATGCAGGTCTTGGTTGTATTCGATGGCTCTTTCACACAGCTGTCGGAGTGCGAAAATGGCATCTGTGCACCCTCTTCCTTTCCGAAAGCCAAACTGGGCATTGCTCAGTAGGTGTTCTGCTTATGTCTTTATTATGTTGGGTAAATCTGCTGAATTTAGCCAAAATCATGTGTCACCACAAAACGATGGGATCCATTTCAATGTGACTCCATTGAGTTAAGGTAGCTATATTCCAACTTTGGAAATGGTATCTAAACACAACATCTGTGTGCATGTGCGCTTTCCAAAAACGTTGTCACCTGTTCCTGCTAGCACAAAATGGCCTACACTTCTGAAAAGCAGAACAGGTTTTTCACATGTGCGCAAGATGTTCTGCGAACATTTGCACATGGGACCTTGGTTTATAGTCTCATCCAAAGGACACGCAGAGGAGTGGAATCAGTACTGATGTTAACCTCTAGGGGAAAACCCCTAGAATATGTGCCTCAGTGGTGGCTCGATCCCAGCAAACCAGAAGCTGCTTAGTGCAAGAATCATAAAGTCTTACGAGACATAAAAACACAAATCCTACAAATTTTAACCCCAAGTGAAATGCTTTGATGCCAGTCATATTTTTGGCCAATCTCATGGCTGTACGCACCCTGCTGAAGTGTTGGACTTGCTGGCTTTCAAGGTGTGGACCTGTATTCTCTTCCAGAACAGGGGCTTCATGGGCGATCTGGTGCTGATGATCGGCTTGGAGGGGCCTGGAACAAACAAACCCCCCAAATGAGCATTTTATACATACACTTAATGTACTGAAGCATCTAATTTGGTAGTTTTTCATATACACATTGTGAAGAAGTGTGTGTGTGTGTGCACGTGAGTGTGGTGTGTGTGTGTGTGTGTAAGTGTGTGTGTGTGTAAGTGTGTGTGTGTGTATGTGTGTGTGTATGTGTGCATGAGTGTATGTGTGTATGTGTATGTGCATACAAACATACATGTATGCATGGATGTGTATGCTTACAGATAAACATGTAAGCTAGATTCATGCATCAACCTATATGAATGCCTGTAAAAAGAGAAACAACAAAAGCTGAAGAGGTGATAAACGATGAAGGTAAAATGGTGATGAAATGTTGCACTCAGACAGAAAGAACAGAAGAAATCAAGGGAAAGGAAAGTAGTGAAACACAAGAGAGAAAAAAATGAGAGAATAGGCAACAAGCAAAAAACAGTAGAAGGATCAGAGAATGAATGCACTAATGGTTATCTTTAGATGATAATACTAAACAGATAATGAGAAGAGGAAATTTCTAGACAAAGAATTATCAGAAAGCATCAATCTTATTTAGACTATGAGAGTCTATATCTTTCTTTCAATACAGACACAGAAGCAAGCAAATAAAACGAAAACAAAATAAACCCTAACAAAAGTAATTCATGAAACATGCACACCCCCCCCCCACCAAAGTTAAAGATTATGACAATCTAAAATCATAGAGATTTAACAAAATGTTAAGAGCAATTTGAAAAATCGAATGTATATCATGAACAAAAATGGTAATAGACTAAATAGACCATGATATGAAGCATTAATGCTTGCCTGTAACCTATATGAATTTCTATATTTGAGATATACAAGGCGTTTGTACTGTTTTGTATCAAATTGCATTGCATTCTAGTACTGGTAAACAAAATTGTTGAGTACCATAAATGATATGCTACAAGTATTTGAAAGTTGCTGTTATGGCTACATTCCATGGGTCTGTAATGATTGATCAATCCCTAGGCATTTCAACACCACATTACCAAGCTGCATTTGGACCGATGCATATTCTGCTATGACCTGTACTCATTGTCATACCAACACATGCCATTGTGTATTAATGATCAACAAAAAATAGAGCATCGTATCAATAGTCACACATGCAAACAGCAGCAGAAGAATCTGCCAAACTGGAACGGAACAGAAAAACACTGGCAAATGAATAGCAACTTCATGCTCAACACCATTACACTCCATCTATCACTCTACCCATAAAGGCAGCTGCCTTGTCCATCAGTCCTTTGCTCATTTTCTCTGCAAGAACATAAGGAAGAGAAACTGCCAATTCTCTTAAAAACAAAATAACAAAATTTAAGCACAGGATTGCCCAGCTAAACCAAAAAACAAAAAAAAAAGAACTGAAGTGAAACAGTAGTTTTTAACTCAGAACAAGCGCCACTAAACATGACTGAAGTGACCCAGCAGCAGTGCAGGGCATCTTCAGGTTGGAGGACTCATAGTGACCCAATACTAGTCGATCACTATAATAAACTCTCTGTGATTAATTCCACCAAAATCCCACAATGAACGTTCTTATGTCTTTCTTTTTGTTCTTCTTCAAACATTCAGACACAAACTATTGTTGTCTGTCATATGAGCTAAAATGGATTGTGCTGCCATTAAGGGCCTGACAAGTCAGGCCCAGCGCATCTGACTTCAGTGTGGGGGAGAATTGTTATTTCTTTCTGGAAAAAAAGGTAGGAGAATGGACCAGGAAGGCAGAGAATAGACAAGAAGGAGGTGACAGGAAGAAAAGGAACAAGGCAGAAACAGAGAGAGAGCGATAGAAATGAGGGTATTCTGAGCACAGACTTTCCAGGAGGCGGGGATGCTATTCACACTAACAGACCCTCGGCATCCCCACAGGGGAAGCTATTTCTTATGATTCAGCTGTCTGGTCGATATGGCAGAAGTTAAGCCTTGTCAGATCCAATGAAGCGAAATTCTCTGTACACAAACCAAGCGCTCTGATTTGTCTTTGCAAGATATAGCGCTATACAAATTTCATTTATTATTATATTAAACTGGCAACCTAGACCAACTAAAACAGAAAATCAAAACCACCATCAACACACACACACACACCCACTACACACACCACACAACACCCACTTCACCTTTACTGCGCACAGCCATGCCCGGAGCGGGCGGGGGTGCAGGCGGGCCCCCTCCCCCCATCATGGGCGGGGCGGGGGGAGGGGGCGGGGGAGGACCCCCACCCCCGGGGGGCAGACCCTCCACCCCCAGGGGAGGCGGGGGTGGGGGCGGCGGGGGCGCAGGGGGCCCACCCCCCAGGGAGGGAGGGGGTGGGGGCGGAGGAGGAGGAGGAGGAGGAGGGGGGGGAGGAGCGGGAACGACGGCCCCAGAGGAAGAAGAGGAGGAGGAGGGGGAATCCCCGACACCGTTGAGTGCGTAGCTTCCCTCGGCGCCGTCCTGCCCCGTTCTCTGAGGCGTGCCTGTGACGGCCACCATCTTGCCGTCCAGAAACGCAGCGCCGCCACTACCACTACCACCACCGCCGCTGCCGTTGCTGCTGCCCTCCCCTGCTAGCCCTGCCTCCTCCTGCGCGGCCTGGGCGTGGGAGAGGGCGGCCTGCGAGAGTCGCTCCAGGCCGGCCAGCTGCCGGTACTTGTGCACCTCTTGCTCCAGCCGGGCCACCTCCGCCCGCAGGTCTTCCAGCCGCAGGCGGTAGTCTGCGTGCAGGCGCTCCACTTCTTCCGCATGCTCTTTCTGAGGACATGAGTCGAGTGGTGGTAGTAGTGGTGAGTGAGGGAGGGAGGAGTGGGTGAGGGAGGGAGGAGGAGTGAGGGAGGGAGGGATGGTGGTGATGAGTGAGTGAGGGAGGGAGGAGTGAGGGAGTGAGTGGTGAGGAGGGAGTGAGTGAGTGAGGTGAGTGAGTGATGGAGTGAGTGGGTGAGTGAGTGAGGGAGTGAGTGAGTGAGTGAGAGAGTGAGTGAGGGTTGGAGACTAGGGGTTGGGGGGGGGGGAGAAGGAATGGATGTAGTGTGTGTGTGTGGGGTGTAGTGGGGTAATGTGTGTGTAGTGGGTGTAGTGGGTGTGTAGTGGAGTAGTGTGTGTGGGTGTGTGTGGGTGCAGTGTGGGTGTAGTTGTGCATGTGTGTGCGCGTGAACACAAACTTATTTGTTGTTCAAAGTAAGTTCATAACATTTTTGAAGGTTGGTTTTTTTTAAAGTTTTAGAATTGTTATCAATACTAAAGAAATGACATTATTGAAGTTGTTGAAGAGTAAATGTACACGCTTGCATGCTCCCCCCCCCCCTCCCCCACCTTCTCCCCCCCCCCCCCCCCCCTCCTCCCCCCCCCACACACACACAATCGATCAAAATTGGTTAATGACAACAATATAAAAGACTAAAAGATAAATTTCTTGTCAACCCAAGAATATGAACACAAGACCAAGACAATAATGACAATGGCACCCTCCAAAAACATCACTGGCAGTCGTACTGATTACATTCACTATTCAGTCTGTGCTTCATGCAGTCAAGGCACTAAAGAAAATGCCCTTGACATGGGTCATACCCTCAGATAAGATTTTGTGGAAAAAGCAACAGCAACAACAACAGTTTAAGCATGAATTAAGCAGTGAAGGTATACATTATGATACACTTACAGACCACTTGATGCATATATATATATATTATTAATGAAAACACACATGTCATGATTTTATAACTGAACCATACAGCCAGATGTGCACTGTTGGAAATTTGCTTACATACATTGAACATGCAAAACACAAGTTTACAGTTTAACTGTGAGTTTATAGAAAAGCAATGCATGCATAAATATAGGCAAAGAATATTTACAGTGTACAGAAAAATATAGGCTATGTTTTCAAAGAAAAAACACCACCAAATTAACAATTTTGCACATGATTTGCATACACACAACACATGTAAATGTCCATACACACATATACACACACACCATACCACACTTACACAACACAACACACACACCACTCAGCAAAAAGGCTTAACATAACAAAACATCCAAAGTACGTAAACCATGGACCTAAGAGAGAAGAGAAGAGGGATAAAGGTGAGAGGAGAGGGAGATAATGGTGAGAGTGTAGAAGGAAAGGTATGGAAGAAGAAGCCAAGATTAAGGGATGGAATGATGATCACGAAGGACAATGGAGATGAGATGAAAGCATGAGAAGAACAGGGAGAGGAGAGAAAGGAGAAGAAATGAGAAAAAGGAAGATAGAGAGAAATGAGAGGAAGGAGGAGAGGAGAGGGAATGGGAGAGGAGAGGGGATGGGAGAGGAGAGGGAATGGGAGAGGAGAGGAATGGGAGAGGAGAGGGAATGGGAGAGGAGAGGGGATGGGAGAGGAGAGGGGAGATGGGAGAGGAGAGGGATGGGAGAGGGAGGAGAGGATGGGAGAGGAGGAAAGAGGATGGGAAGGAGGAAGAGGATGGGAGGGAGAGGGAGGGGTGGGAGAGGAGAGGGGATGGGAGAGAGAGGGAATGGAGAGGAGAGGGGATGGGAGAGGAGAGGGGAATGGAAGAGGAGAGGGGATGGGAGAGGAGAGGGAATGGGAGAGGAGAGGGAATGGAGAGGAGAGAGAGGATGGGAAGGAGAGGGATGGGAGAGGAGAGGGATGGGAGAGGAGAGGGAATGGAAGAGGGAGAGGGGATGGGAGAGGAGAGGGGATGGGAGAGGAGAGGGAATGGGAGAGGAGAGAGGATGGGAAAGGAGAGGGGATGGGAGAGGAGAGGGAATGGAGAGGAGGAGAGAGGATGGGAAAGAGAGGGGATGGGAGAGAGAGGAATGGGAGAGGAGAGGGATATGGGGAGGAGAGGGGGATGGGAGAGGGAGGGAATGGAGAGGAGAGGGGATGGGAGAGGAGAGGAATGGAGAGGGAGATGGGATGGGAGAGTAGAGGGAATGGGAGAGGAGAGGGAATGGGAGAGGAGGAGAGAGGATGGAAGGAGAGGGGATGGGAGAGGGAGGGATGGAGGAGGAGAGAGGGATGGAAGGAGAGGGATGGAGAGAGAGGATGGGAGGAGAGGGAGGAGGGAGAGGGGATGGGAGAGGAAGGAATGGAGAGGAGAGGGAAGGAGGGAGGAGGAGAGGGAATGGAGGGAGAGGGATGGAAGGAGAGGGATGGAGAGGAGAGGAATGGGAGAGGAGAGGGATGGGAGAGGAGGAGAGGGGATGAGAGGAAAGGTAAGCAATAATAGGCAGGAGAGTGCGTGGGGCATTATACATCAAACTCTGTATACCAAGGGAAAACCAAAACGAAACAATAACATCCAAAAAACAATAAAGGAAGGGGAAAAAAAAGGGGGGGAAGCTTTAAAAATCATGTCTGCACACATCAGTGGGAAAAAGTAACAGACAGAAGTGATAACGATGAAGGAAGGGTGCGAAATTTGCCTTTCAGAGTTGTTCCAACATGTCCACTTACCATAAAAAAATAGCAAAAAAACCCAACAACAACAACAACAACAGCAAAAAACCCAAAACAAAACACACACGAAAACAAAACCCATACCCTCTTCCCCTTTATCTATTTCTGTACATATCAGTTGATCATTACAGGGACCAGCAATAAAAAAACAACAACAACAAAACCCAACAAAAAACCCAAATCAAAACAAAGTGAAAAATAACAAAAACCCACAGTCGTCCTACTGAGGTAGAGCTATTTTGTAAGTATGATAAGCAGTGTTAAGTGCTAAAGCGTGACAGCACATATTGGGTCAAAAACATAACTCTCCAAACAAACAAACAAATAAACAAAACAAAACCTAGCCAAACCTAATATGTATCAATGGAAAATAAGCAGGTAAAGTAACTGAACTGTTCATTATTTTAATTAACTCAAAGATTTCCAACAGGGCAAACAAACAAACAAACAAAAAAACACACACACAGACGTTCAACAATGCCAGACTCAGAATGAACAATCCTCTCAGGGCTTCTCCTTTCAAAAGAAATCTACTCTCAACTGATTTATCACACGTAAAAGATCCCATGGCAATAAGAGACCGTTTATGGCAAACTCATAAAAAAAACCCAACCTATTCTTGTATTTCATACATGTCAAAGAACCCATGGCAATTACAGACTTCTCATACAGCAAATTCAAACAGTGACACCCACCCATGTACAATAGGCATAGATACGCACTTATGTGGGGGGAAAAGGGTGGGTGGTACTAAACTAAGGTGACATGCTTTCTATGGGGTGAAACAGCTTGGATTCCACACATTCCACAAATACATGGTGTGAAATCCTATCTAGTCCAGTACAATGTAATGAAATGCAAAGCAGAGCAATGGTGCAATGCCATATAATAACATTTTACAAAAATGGGAACAATTATGCATAAATAGGATATACTTCAATATGACACCATGCAAAACAATACAGTAAAATGCAATGCAATACAACACAATAGGACAGGACAGAGTTGAATACACTGACACATAGGTGTATATACATACATACATACATACATACATACATACATACATACATACATATATACATACATATATATAAATATATATATATATTATATATATATATATATATATATATATATAAACAATGATGAGAGCATTTCAAGGAATTACTTTTTCACTGGTGAAGCAGTAAATTCTATTTATAATAGATAGATTTGTATATATATTAACACAGGTTGAGTATGGGAAAGCACCTATATATGTATGTTTTGTATATATATATAAAAATTTATATATATATATATATATATAAATATATATATATATATATATATATATATATATATATAGGCAGATTGATGACAGTGGTTAATTTTATGGAACACATACCCCCCCACCCCCAACCCACCCCCCAATATGGGAAACTCAGCACCTGCCCTTAAATTGTGCAATACAACCACAAAAATATTAACAATAATATTTTTTGTTAGATAAAAGAAATGAAAATTTTCAAAAAATACGCACTTCTAATGAAAATAAACCAACACCAAACAAACGGTAACAAAAAGAAAACCCTTTCCTCCCAAAACACCTTTAAAATAAACAAAACCAACCAACAAACAAACAAAAAAGAAAAACCCCCAAACAAACAAAAAACCCACAAAACACACACGGAGCTATCATGAACTAATTCTCTGTATCTCAAATCCGACACATAGTTAATTTTAATCTTACGCTCTGAATTATCATAATGTTGCTTCCTGACATTAAAAACGACAACAAAAATGAACAAACAGGAGGGTTCAGCTTATATCACACCAGGGATAACATCTACTTCTACATGTATATTATAATATATATTGCAGGGACTGACAGGCAAAATATGATATAACTACCCATATAAACCCAACACCTCATGTCTCACCGAACGGTGTATCTGAAATCAAGAAAAAGAGACAAAAAAGGACAGATGTTTTGATGTCAACATGCATTCATGCAGATTAGAATACTTAAAAACCAGTGCAATCTTTTTGACACAAAGGAGAGACAGTCCACTGATTTTGCTGCACAGTAATAATCTAAAATAAACAGAACAAAGAAAAATGACAAAGTCTACATGTATGTTATTAACTTTCACTACTTACGGATGTGTATGTGTCTGTATCAGTGTATGAGTGTGAGTGAGAGAGAGAGACAGAATCAGTATGCACACATGCGCATGTGCACACACACAAACTCACACACACAGAGGAGTACATAACATAAAACCAAAGAGTCAAAGAAAAATGGAGAAAAGAGTACACAATGTACAATAAAAGAGAAAAACCACATACACAAAGCTAAAAACATAGAAAAAACTGAAGAAAACGAAATTCTCATGAAAGCTACATGCACCCGCAAGTAATAATACTGATGTAGTAGATACACCTTACTTGCATGCATACACACATCTCCACCCCAGTTGCTACACAGAGAAGTGCAAACAATAACCCCAAAGATCATAATTAAATACTAAGGTGGAGGGCAGGATGGTTTAGATGTTCATCTGCTTAACAAGCGAACTGTAAGGTTCTGGGATCGATTACCAGCCTTGCCTTTCCTTCCCAGTTTGACCAGAAAATCAATGTTAATATCAAGTCTTAAACGGAGAAGACTCTACACCAGCCAGACCCATGTGCTTACAGACTTGTGCACGTCAAACCCACCCACAAAACTTGACAAATCTGAAAGAGGAAGGGAGTTACCTCGCAACTGTCCTGGAAAAATTAGTAGGTTCAATTCCTAAATGCCTCCCTGAAGTCAGAATGTGGCTACCTTAATTGTGGGGGGGAAAAATAGTCGCATACACAAAAACTCTCACCACTAGTGAACCTCAGAGCTGTAGCCAAGATTGCCCCCCCCCCAAAAAAAAAAAAAACAACCACCCCCCCTCTCCCCCAAAAAAACCCCACCTGCTGAATATTCCTACAATGAACAACACATTGTTAAATTTACATCTGCACATAAACGGTACAAACTAATATTATAAGACAAAAAGGAAAAAAAACAACTGGATTAAACATGGTGAAATTTTTCTCCAGACAAAAAAAGAAAAAAGTGCACAATACAGATAAAACTCCTGTACACATCTATCCCCATCATGCAACCAACAAATGTGCAGTTTGATTTCTTTCCTTCTGCCATAAAAACAGAAAAAAACAAAACACAGAAAACAAAACAAAAACCTTCAGTTGATCTCGTCCCCTGATACGCTCGTAGGCCAAACATCGTGGATGGATGATACCCATGGTGTTGTTTCAAGTGATAAACTCAAACTAGTTTACAATTCAGACACCAGTTGACTCAGTTATGTATTCCCTTCTACTGCAAAGTTCAGTCCATCCACTTGTAGTTGATATCTCCACTAATGTCGACGTCTTGATGTTTTTGAATAATCACATGTATTCAATTAATTCTTTCAAAACTTGAACACTTCTGATGCAAACCCATCAATACAGGATCCAGATAATAGTCTGATCAATTTGCTTCTTTTTTTTCTTTATATTTTAGTGCACGAAATACAATTCAAATGTCTTCATGAGCTATACTTCTGGATTCTTCCACAAGGTTACACTTTCTTTTATTTTCATTATTTTTTTAATTCACCAAATACAATTCAAATGTCTTGACGAGATATACTCCTGGATTCATCCACAAGTTTATACTTGAATTTCTTTATGCTGCTGTTTAATGATGATCGCTGTTTTCGTGAGAATCTCCCTCTCAGTACACTTTTCAATCAATACTACATGCCAGTTTTCTGTAACGATACACACAAGCCACCACAGGTTAAGGGGTTTTCAACAGCAGCTGTGCATGTGCTGATGACAGAAAAAACAGTCAGTACAGTCTATCTAATGGTGAAGCTGGCTGTACAAAGTGAAAGTGTGCTACATCGAACAGAGGACCTGCACTTGTCCCGCCACTGTCTGTGATAACCCAACCTGACCTTGCTACCTGTGTTGAGACATCAAGTTTGGTTTGTTTGTTTGGTGAGGTTTCTTTGTTTTTGGTTTTTATTGGGTTTTTTGGATGTGTGTGTGTGTGTGTGTGTGTGTGCATGCATGTGTGTGCATGCGTGTGTGTGAGTGCGTGTGAGTGCGTGCATGTGTATGTGTGTTTGTTTTCTTTTTATTTTGTTTTCGCTTTGTTTTGTTTGTTTGTTTGCTGTTGTTGTTAGGGTTGTTGTTGGGTTTTTTTGGGGGGGGTTATATCTTTTCTAGGTTTTTCCCCCCCTTCTTACAGTCATTTTTGCAGGCATACTCATGATCCTCTTGAATGGACAGTGCTGCAGTGATTCAAAATCATATATATATCTTAAGATTACTGCATGTAGTTAAGGAGTCCTGTGCTCTCACCACAGAGTATTCCACCTCCCCCCAAAATGCTTAACTAATGTATACATATAATCCTGTATGACTGCCACTCTGCTTTGCCACAACACAATTTCTATATAGCATTAATTAACTCACGCAGACAGAAATATATTACACAATCAACACCTTTTGTGTTCTTTTGAAAAGGTAGGTTACATCATAAGTTGGAAGATAAACAAGTGACTGAATTGAGTTGAAGCCTGAAAATTCTTCAAGACATTTAGTGGTGAAATCTGCACCAAAAACAAAAAATGGTGTGATGGAACAAAATAACTCGACTTCTCCTTCAACCAAGTTATTGCCTTGAACAATCATTGGAACACATGCACTGACTTGGAAGTGGGTTGCAAATATGATTACTTTATCATCTAAAAACAACAACAAACCCCAATATATTCACAGTGAGATATTCAAAGGTTGTGGGCTAGATGAACCTGGTGGAGCTCATCCTTCTCTAGGCATTATGGTGCATGCTGAGCAGCAAATCCTGAAGCCTAAATATCTTCAAAAATGTGTATTCATTGAAGTCCTGGAGTGTTTTTCTCTTATCAATTAAGAATTAACTCTATATCAAAGAAGTTTGGGGGTTTTTGGGGTCAGTTTTGATCAAGAATAAAAACAAAGATATTTCAACCAGAAAGTCATACACATTTCTGAAGCAACTTTTCAACATTTAGCTAGTTGAGGAGGCTCTTGATATAGAGCAATATTTAAAAAAAACACCACCAACAACAAAACCGCACAAAAAACAAAATCAGATTACGCTGAACACACTCTTCTCCTCTTCTGCCTACTCTCTCTCACTCTCACCTCCCCCTTCCTCCCCCCCTAACCTCTCCCCCTCATTCTCGCAGGAGCCCTAGAAGCAGTGCACTGAAAATTTCATGCAGAGTGTTTCCAAGGGGAAGTTGAGCCTGGTAGAGACTACCCCCTTAAATATTACAGACTGGATGCAGGGCAAAAGCATATGTATGGTTCATACCATGATGATGCTGTACATCACTGCTTTTATTTTAGTTTATTCTTTTATATCAAGGATAATGCAATAAGCACTTATGTGCTTTTCTTTACATCCAGTCCCCGTGTGTATGCGGTTTTGTAAATTCTGTCATCTGTTCCCACAGACACACAATGGCCTACTCTTATGAAAAGCTTTGACAGAACAAGTACACTACAGTGATTGAATGGAAAAAGGCTTCTGCTACAACTACGACAACTCCCCCATGGGGACACAGGGGGCCTGTCAGTACAAATAGCACCCCCACCTTCTGGAAAGTCTACGCTTGGAATCCTCCCCCCCCCCCCCCCCCCCCCCCCCCCCCACTCTTTTTTTTATCCCTCTCTTTGTTTGTATGCCTTGTTCCTTTTCTTCCTGTCACTTCCTTTTTGTCTACTTTCTGCCTTCTTGGTCCATTCTCCCTGCCTTTTCTTTCCAGAAAGACTTCAAAGATAACAATTCTCTCCCTTGCAAAAGCTGGATGCGCTGGGTCTGACTTGTCAGGTGTTAAGGTGCAGCGCAATGAATTTTCACTGATGACAGAGAACAATAGCTGCTGTCTGAGCCTTTGACAAAGAAACTAAGATAACTATTCCTGAAAAAATGACAACTATCACTTTTGAAAAAATTAAGTTTTTTCAAATGTTAAAACAAAGGAAAGTGTTACACTTGAACAAACAACAATAAAATGCCTGCTTTTTGCAGTACAGAAAACTGCCTCAAAGCCAAGCAAGGCAAAGCAGCTAGATGTTGAAGACAGGTGCCACTGTGGGTGACTTCATGGGATAACACTGACAGTGGAACATCTGGTGCTTGATCAATATAAAACATCGTTTTTAACCCTCCCCCTCTCCTTTCCCTCCACTCACAACCCTCATGCACGAACCATTGTCTCAGCGTCCCCATTTATTTTTTTTCCCTCCTGGGCAACAGCTGTGTAAACTGATAAACTGTTCACATCAACATGGTTACCAACCCCCCCCACCAAAGAAAACACAATAACCAAAATCAGACAAAAGAAAAGAACTGGAAAATGTTAGTTTCATTGTGTGAATCCCTGAGTACAAAACAGCTCCAACTTTGTGTGCCACCCTGCGTTCTATAAAAAGATGGGATGTTGAAATTATGTTCAAAAATAGACATTTTCTTTTCGTTCCTCAGCTAGAGTTCCAAGGTTCACCAATGGTGCGATTTTGTGTATGTGATCGTTTTTATATCTACCACTAAGGTAGCCGCATTTTGACTTCAGGGCGAGACTGACTTATATAACAAACTGTATACACAAAAAAAGTACAAAGAGAAACAGACAGATGAACAGTGCCTACAAATAAAAATGTTTGATAGGCTAAATATTTTCTCCATTACAACCAACACATTTTTTGCGTAACTAACATACATGCACATGCATGCATACATGCTTTCTTCAAAGAAAATACATCAAAAAGCTCTTGCAGTGACAAACTTGGTGACGCCTATGGAATAAAGAGCAAAAAACCAAAAACAAAAAAAAGAAGAAAAAAAAATTCTGCCATACATCCTGTAGACAGAAATCACCAACAAAAAAAAAAGTTGTTACACCACTGATTTTATAAAAATGTAGCACTGTGTCACTAGCTTATGAAAGAGTAAGCCAGTGTGTGCCGATGGGAACGGATGACAAAATTGACAAAATTACATGTACACGGGGACTAGATATGAAGAAACACACTGAGTGCTTATTCTATTATCCTCAAAATAAAAGAAGCTGAATAAATAGATTTTTTTTTTTAAAAAGGACAAACACAAACTGGACTGACGACACAATTCAGTGGAACTGCCTTCAAGGGAGCAAACCAACCAGAAAGACCCAGACAGACAGACATAGGAAAGAAACTATACATTCATGAATCAAAAGACACCTTTTTCTTTAAATAAATCCCTGATTCTTGTACAAAATCACCTACCTGCAGTTTCTCCACCTGCTGATTATACTCCTTGCGCATCAGCACCATCGCCGCCTGGTGTTCTGCAACACAAAAGATAAACATCGTCAGTGTCTGTGACCACAACCACCATCCATGAACAACACAACACAATGATGGACGCTATAGCAAGCTGAGTGTTTCAGACCATTTGACTTTATTCCCTGTGAATCGCAGGTTCAAATCTTGGTGGTATCTGGTAAATCGAGGGTGGGGATTTTTTTTACAATGTCCCAGGTCAACTTAAAGTGCAGACCTGCCACTGCCTTCATTCCCTTCGTGTATAAACACATGCAAAAGATCAAATATGCATCTCAAAGATTTTGTAATTCACGTCAGAATTTAGAGGGCTACGGAAACACCAACACAGCCAGCAAAAATCCCTGAAGTTGGAATGCGGCTACCTTCATGGTGGGCCAGAATGGTGGCATACGCCAAATCTCACCGTTGCTGAACCTTGCAGCTCTATCCGAGGATAACATAGAAGAAAGAAAAAAGAACAGAGAATGTCGCTGCTGATAAGATGGTTAGATGTTCCCCAGCCTGACGCCCTGGAGGTCACCAAGAATATACATGTCACTGTCTGTCTCACTCAACAAGTCCGAGAATCACTGTGAGACCATCTAGATGAGAAATTTTGCAAATATAATGATATGACTTGTTTTCAAATGATTTGCTATATGTAGGCAGCCGTACTCTAACTTCAGATGAGAATAACAGAATAAAGCAGAAAAAGTTCCTCACAAAATGCTGTTGTATATTATAGCCAAATAAATAAGGGGTCTGGCTTCTTCACCTAAAATACTTCTAAGATAGGCTAAAATGGAACCACACAAAATACCAGTCTATTGTTATGCCTACACCCACAATGTTCAACACAGCACAATGTTCCAAAGATCTGGGCAAGTGGACTGTGGTGGGAAAAGAGAATGGTTAATAAATGGCTCTGCTGGAAATAAAAATTCTAGAAATAAAGAAACATTTGCTGAGGAGATAAGAGCCAACTAGGTCGGCTAGTTGATTTTACGCACATGTTCATCTACACACACACACAACACAACACACAATGATCACACACACATCACCCACCCATCCACCCCCTTCGCCCCCCCCCCCCCCCCCCCCCCACCACACACACACATACATGCACCCCATCCCCACACACTCCTACACAGATAGCTTGGCATCCCATACGACCTGAGACAGGGAGGAATCAATGAATTACCAAGACTCAGCCTTGGCACCCACAAGGGAGTCTGGCTCCTGTCTGGAACTTTTCACTGACAGCAAGTTTCATTACAGAGACGCAATACCAGCGCTAGAGTGACTGCGCACCATGAATTAATAAGTTAAATGTGCTGCACAACACCTTCAGGTAACGAAATGGCCTGGAGGGTGAGTGTCAAGACTTGTACATTTTCTTCTCGTTCCTCAGCAAGAACTTTGAAGCTCACCCACTGTGAGGTTTTTGCATATGTGACAATTTTTGCCCACCATTAATACAGCCGCATTTTGACTTTGGGGATGATGTCTAAACACGATACCAGTGTGTGCAAGGTTTTGTCAATTTTGTCAATTGTTCCTACTGGCACACAATGGCCAACTCTTCCAAAATGGAGAACTGTTTGAAACGTGTGAACAAGATATTCTCTGTGTGTTTGTACAAGGGGCCTCAGTTTAAAAATCTCATCCAAAGGACTTTCGCATGAATGGAGTCAGTACTGATGATAACTCCAAAGGAAAATTCCCTGAAAGGGCATCTTGGTGATGGCTTGAACCCGGATTCCATCCTCAGCCTTCAGATCATGAATACAATGCTCTAACCACTAGGCTTTCCTGCCCCCCCCCCCCCCCCACCCCTCATACAGGTTTAAATCTGTGATCAGATGTCTGGTTCAAAAATATTTTGCCTCAAGTTAACATTGGTTTCAACTCCATACTTCTGCAGGTCCTTTGTGTGCTGGAGGGAATGGATAACAAAATTTTAAAAACAACAACCAGTATGCACACATGGACTGGATGTAAAAAAAAAAGTACATGAGTGCTGATTCCACTTTCCTCAAAGCAAAAGAGTTACCCCCCCTCCCCTCCCTCACAACACACGCATAGTACACAGACACACACAAATGCACCCATGCATGCACACGCGCACAGACGTAAAAACACACACACGCACACACACACACTCAAAATCCATGAATACTGAAGAAATTATATAGATTTACCACTACATTCAGACATCATGTTTCCTATTGTGACCAAGTTCTATTTCTTATCTCACATGCACCTCCACTCACCAATCTGAAGCACAGCATCCAAAGCCCACGAATCATTGCTGCTGCCTCCCATCATTTTGCCACAACCACAGTAATATAATTACAATACACACTACACATGTATACACACACTTTGTCCTCTCCTGGCTTATGTGTTAGGCCAGGGATTTATTTTGTTCAGTTACCAACCAGATTCAAGCTCTTCTGAGCACGCAAGAACTTTCATCCTTTCTTTTGCTCTTTCTCAATGCTTGTCTTTTCTTTCTTCTGTTCTGTCATGCTTCTTTTCTCTCTTTGTTTCAGTCATCATTATTGTCTTTATACCATTTTCAGTTTTTCCTTCTTCTTCTTTTCATTTCAGAGCATTTCTTCAACATTCCACAGATATTTTTGTTTTTGGCTATTTTGTTTTCCTTTGTATCAATTACACTGGTCTCATTCGGCCACAGTGCCGGTAGACTGTCAATTATGCAACAGGATCAACACATCGGTGGGACGGGTACTGGCTCAACTTTTCTCATTTGTGTTGCTCCTAATACAAAAGGGCATGGATATATGCACTGCATATGTCTTGTCCAGTGTTGGTCTCTACCACCTAAGTGCCTCACAAAACTTGCAGCCCACCATGCCGGGTTTATGCCAAAGCTTCGTTGACAAGACAAACCTAATTTCCCTGTATCATTTATTGAATATCCCCCCCCCCCCCCAAAAAAAAAAAAAAACAACCCCAAAACAAACCCATTTTAAAAACATCCAAATTTGATGTGAGTTTATTTTAAAGGCACTGTAAAAAATGCTGATGACTATACAACTCTGCACAGTATATGTACACACAAGGAAAAAGTGGCTCTGCTGATGTACATGTATAGGTAAAAGTGAGATCCCTTCTGTAAAGTTCCTGTTTATTCATCAAACTACCGGGTGTATTCCTTCTGTGATGTTCTTGTTTGTTCATCAAACTGTCACTTCCTTGGATTACAAAGGGTGTGTTACTACTTTCCACAGTCAACAAGCTTATATAAATATCACACACGTTACAGAAGCATTCTAAACTGCGTGCTATTTTTCAAACTTGAATAATGTTTTCAAACTGTTTTCAGTCACTGAAAATGTCGGTAATTTCCACACTCCTATTATTGAAATAATATTACACAATTACACCCATAGCTTGTACATCCACAACCCCTGCCCCCTGCCCTCCCCTCCCCCACAAAAAAAAAAAGTTCATGCCTGAAATCACAATAAAAAGTACACACTGCTATATCTCTGTCACCCGTTCATCCTTCATTGCTTTTCCCTTCATTCTTGAAGTACTAACCTTTTCAAAAGCACACAGAGGCTCTACTTTCACCTTAATTTGGAATTGAAGTAACAGTACACCAACATCATTAACATCATTTTAGTTTTTACCTCCCTGTTGGTGCAACCTGAGCAGTGCACCATGAGATCAGGTGAAGTAGAAAAATAAGTTACTCTACTCTATATGACAGAAAGGCTAAACTGGCAGCCAAGGACAGACACAATCTGATTGGTGTGTGTGGTGTGTGTGTGTGTGTGTGTGTGTGTGAGTGTGTGTGTGTGTGAGTGTGTGTGTGTGTGTGCAGTGTGTGTGTGTGTGTGTGTGTGTGTGTGCAGTGTGTGTGTGTGTGTGTGTGTGTGTGTGTGTGTGTGTGAGTGTGTGTGTGTGTGTGTGTGCAGTGTTACTGGCCCCTGAGATGTCCCACAACAGCAGCTAGCTGAGCTGTCAGCCAACAGCATGAACCAAGGGCATATGTTGTCCCATATGACATAAGGCACATTTTTAGAAAATGAAGAAGGGAAGAAGTAAATAGTGTAATAGTATCCATCCCCTCTGTGTCTGACTATGTTACAATGTCATAGGTCTCCAAAAATAAACGCTTGAGGCACAGCAACAGCTGAGAGGGTAAGGTGAAGAGTTCTGCAATGAGGGTCTTGTTAAGTCATGGGTTCAAATCCGGGCAGAACCCGGTGAATTAGGGATGAGGATTTCTAGTGTATATCTATCACCCTGGTTCGCCTATGTGATATTTTCCTGTGCTTCCATCTCCTTTGTACATCCATTCAGAATATTAGATATATATGCACAGTAAAAATGAATTATTTATGGAATGGTTGACGAGACCTCAAATGAGCCACGGCTTCAAGGATTTACTTCTTCCAGAGTATGAATGGTAATATTCCACCTATAGCTTACCTCGCAGGAAAAAAACCCAACTGAAAACTGAACTAAAACCAAGGGCACACAGAAAACAGAACTCAGGATAAGAAACAGCAGACTACAGTCTAAAACCACAGAACCCACACTCACCCTGCCAACCTAAGCTTGGAAAAACACTTTCTAGCAAAATGCATCAGCCAAAAAACACCCCTACAAAACGGAACAAATCAAACTAAACCAACACAAAACCTACAGGATGGAGATGAAAGTGGGCAGGAAGACCTGCATCATCATCAATCTTTTCTTAAATATATATATATATATATATATATATATGTATGTATATGTATATATATGTATATATATATATATATACAAGTTTTAGAGAAGCTGGCAGGCTACACATCACATAAAAGTCTGATTTGTTTGCCATTAGAGCAACTTGCCCCCACAAGAAAGGAAGAAACTTTACACACACATCATCCTGGTAATGTTGACAGGATGCTGACAAACAACTGTCAAGCACTCTTAAGCCATTTACATTAGCATCAGAATTTTTCCCCCAGTCATTAGCATTTTCACCATATGATTCTGCCTGAAATTGATTTTTTTAATAGAATATTACATTGGTAGGGTCAATTATATGTATTTGGACTTTCCTACTTTCCTTTGTTCTATGATTCACACAGAAAATGCCATAGTCATCTCTGAGTGCATGTAATTTTGTTTTCCATACAGCTGAGTGCAAGTCACGATCCTTCTATACAACTGTGCTTCTGTGTCAGTCTCTTTTGCTTATCACTTTATCTTTAGCATTCCACAGCACTCTCTGCTACTGGTCACTGATAATCATATAATTGTGTTTACACAGGTCTTACAAACACTACATGTGACTTAACATCTTATGTAAGGGCAAGAAAACAGTACTGTGGTTTATCTGTAGATTACATTCTCTTGTCTACTTTCAACCTCAGTGCCAGGGTCTTCGTTATGGAAATTCGTGGTGACAAGCACTGGCACATCTACATGAAAACTGACCTGAAACATTCTCTGATTTCCTCCCTCAACCCACCAGATGCTGCTGAAATTCAAACCCATGACTTACAGAGCACAAGGACAGGAAGCCAGTCTCTTAAAACCACTCGGCTTTCACTGTCTGGATATAAAAACTATCAACACAAATACTTAATTTTTAAAAAATCCCTGACAGGATAAAAAAAACACTTCAGAGAGCTTAAAACCTTGACCATAACATATTTTCCTTTCATCCATTTGCATGTATCACACAACAATGCTTTTTCCACTGGTCTGAATGATCTACAAAACTTCCACTATGGTTCACATTGTTTTCATTAAAATTAGCACACTCATCACCAAAAAACCCACTATTATCTCACATAAAAAAAACCACAACTGAAAACAAACCACAGATGAAAAACCTCCATAGAACACTTTGTTATCAAATAAAACACAAAACCATCTAGCCCATACACACACAGCACTTTTACTCCAGGAGAACACTGAAAGAGCGAGAAAAGCGTTCAAGGTACTCAGCACAAGTGAAATCTGAGAGCAGTGACAATATAAGCGAGGGAGCTGCAGTGATATTTGGAGCCAGTACATGGTCACAGGACTAGACTGTGTGAGTGATGCCAATTGCCCTTAATTGCCTCAAAGCTGCAGGGCACAGCACAGCACGGCATGGTGCCCTTTAGGGCATTTTTGCAGTGGGCTTTCCTATGCTGTGGTGGAGGATAATTATTACTCTAGATGAAGTAGGGCTATGAGGCCTTACACAGTTGAGACTGCTGTTTTTGAATTACAATGAAAAGACGTTGTTTGGCTGAACCCAAAACACAAAGTATGGAAAATATGTTGCAACTTAGAAATAGAGTTCTGCTGAGTTAAAAGACAGTCTTTTTTTTTTGTTTGCGTTTAAATGAATGAAATATCATAACTTCCCATCCCCTCCTCCCCCTGAAAAATAATGTTGACAACAATCCTGTAAGTTTTATTTCATTTTTAGACAAAAAAAGTTTTCAACGTCTTATTGAGACCCTTGTTTGCATGGCTCAGTCTTATAGTTTTGCCTCTTGGTATAACATTCAAACACACACACACACCACAACCACAACACACACACACACACACATCCCAAAGCACATAACACACACAACACATCCAAAACCTCACACACACAGAACATCTAATGCACATGTTAAAACTCGTCCCGCTTTTCGGAAGAGTGGGAATGAATGATAAAATTTACAAAATGCCTACACACAGGGACTGGATGTAAAAAAGCACAAGCGTTTATTCCATTATCCTTGAAATAAAAGAAAACATAATAAAATAATAATAATAATAAAACACACACATCCCAAAACCACACACACACACTCCCGCCCCCTACCCCTCCAGTACCTACCCCCGAACCCCCCCCCCCCACCAAAACAATAACAAAATCCAACAATACAACACACCAACCCCAAAAACCCCAAAACAAAACAGAAAACAAACTGAAAATGGTGCAGAGACCACCAAATCATCAACACACACCTGCTTCAGTGTACTTGAGTCCAGGGCGGGATTCGATATCGGCCTCCTCGTGGCGCGGCGGCCACATGGGCTGCAGACGGCCAGGCAGCTCTGACTGACCCAGGGACGGATCCTGTTTGGTCCAGTAGTACTGACCATTGGGCTGAAACACACAGGTAGACAGAGCGTACTGGTGTTATTACTGGTGGCGTCTTCCAATGAGTATGCATGAGAGAGAGAGAGAGAGAGAGAGCGAGCAAGAGAGAGAGAGAGAGAGAGAGTGAGAGAGAGAGAGAGTTAGAGAACTCTGAACTCTCTAAACTCTGAAATTGTTTGATGTACATCAGCCTCAGGCCACAATACACTTTCAGGGGCAAAAATGGAAGAGACAAAGAAAATGAAGTATAATTTCTCGAAAACTTTGGTAGAACTTTGGCACAATACCATGGTGTGCACTCAAAACTATATATTCTTGAATATGTATATTCCAAAATCAAAACTAAATAAAGGCTGATGTAGACCAAGAATGAAAACAAAGCACAGCTAAAAAAAAAAAAAAAAAAAGGGAGAGAGAGAGAAAGAGAAAGAGAGAGTGAGTGAGTGAGAGTAAGAGAGAGAGAAGAGAGTGAGTGTGAGAGCGAGAGAGGGAACGAGTGAGTGAGTGACAAGAGAGAGAGAGAGAGAGAGAGAGAGAGAGAGAGAGAGAGAGAGAGAGAGAGTTTATTTATTTATTTTATTCTTTTATATCGAGGATAATGGAATAAGCACTTATGTGATTTTTTACATTCAGTCCCCGAGTGTATGTGGATTTGTGAATTCTGTCATCTGTTCCCACGGCACACAATGGCCTACTCTTAGGAAAAGCGAACAGGATTTAACATGTGCGCAAGATGTTCTGCATGCGTTCGCACATGGGGCCTCGGTTTATAGTCTCATCCGAAGGACTTTGGGGGAGAGCGGAGTCTGCACTGATGTTAAACTCCAGAGGAAAATATCCCCTTGAACGGGAATGGAACCTGGGTCGTCTGATTGCAAACGCAATGTTCTGACCACTAGGCTATCCCGTCCCATCATATCCGAATGAGAGTGTGTGTGTGTGTTTGTGTGCATGTGTTCATTAGTGCATGTGCACATATGTGTGTGTATGTGTGTGTGCTTGAAAGTGTGTGAGTATCCCATCTCCCCCCAAAAAACCTCCAACCATCCCAACTCCCCCTCCCTCAAACCTAGCCCCACGCCCCAATTCACCGAGGAGGGTCTGAGGGGCCTCTGAAGGTATCAAAAAGTGGAAGAGACAAAGAAAATGAAGTATAATTTATCGAAAACTTTGGTAGAACTTTGGCACAATACCATGGCATGCACTCAAAACTATATACTCTTGAATATGTATATTCCAAAATCAAAACTGAATAAAGGCTGATGTAGACCAAGAATGAAAACAAAGCACAGCTAAAAAAAAAAAATAAAAAAAAAGAGAGAGTGAGTAAGAGTAAGAGAGAGAGAGAGAGAGAGAGAGAGAGAGAGAGAGAGAGAGAGAGAGAGAGAGAGAGAGAGAGAAGAGTGAGTGTGAGAGAGAGAGGGAAGGAGTGAGTGAGTGAGTGACAGAGAGAGAAGAGAGAGAGAGAGAGAGATAGAGAGAGAGATAGAGAGAGAGTGAGAGTGTGTGTGTTTTTGTGTGCATGTGCTCATTATTGCAAGTGCACATATGTGTGTGTCTGTGTGTGTGCTTGCAAGTGTGTGTGTATCCCATCTCCCCCAAAACCTCCAACCATCCTGACTCCCCCTCCCTCAAACCTAGCCCCACGCCCCAATTCACCAAGGAGGGTCTGAGGGGCCTCTGAAGGTATCAGCTTCTAATCCCCAGCTCCAAGTCCAAGTGAAACATTCCCCTGTCTGACAGGAGTGGATTAATGCTGGTATGCCAACTCCTGCCCCCACCCACTCTCTCCATCCTTCACACTGCTACAGCTAAACAGGGAAAACAACACTGGGACAGTCTACAACTGTGATTCAGCTTGTTACTGTCCTCTACCATCTTCTCTTCTCACACTCACACACAAAGAAGATTCAAGATTTAATTCCTTTCACCCCTTTTGGGGTATGGAGGATTAAAAACGATTTCAACAGGAGAATAAACCTAACAGCTATACACTCTAAAATAATATCAATACTAACAGGAACTGAAAAGCAAGAGTTTATTGCAAACACACATACACACAAAATTTACAAAATTGCATGCACACAGGAGGTGGAAATTAAAAAAAACAACCAAAAAACCCACATGAGTACTTATTCCATTATCCTCAAAATAAAAGGATAACAAAAAACAAAACAAAAAACAATTTAAAAGAATAAACACTATCATTTCAGAAAACTGTGGATTGAAATTATAGTGAGTGGTAAACTGACTCTGCCCATGGAAATATCAAAAGAAAAAGCAACAAACAAATAAAACCAAACAAACAACTTTTTCTTTTCCAGCAGTCTTGTAGACATTCTAACAGCCTGTCAACTCTATTTCAGAATCAGGTGATGAAACCAAACAAAAACCTTTTTTTAAATGTTGTTAAAAAGCTTCATTGAGAGAGAGAGAGAGAGAGAGAGAGAGAGAGAGAGAGAGAGAGAGAGAGAGAGAGAGAGAGAGAGAGAGAGTAATGTACAAAACAGAAGATGGCTTGACATTCTAAGCAGCAGAGTTGGGTCATGCACCACTCAGGAACAGTGCCAGCACAGCAGTAATACTAACAGCAAAATGGGGGTGCAGAGGAAATGCACCCCAAACACCTTCTCTGATCTTGCATTAGGCACAAGCCATTGGCGCTGAATTGTGTGTGTGTATTTGCGCGCATGTGCGTGCGTGCGTGTGCATGTGTGTGTGCACTTAGTGTGTGCAAACTAGTATCTAGTATCACTAACAGTGAAAAGACGTTAATGCATGAACAACGACACTCAAACCAACACACACACATACAACACAACACAACACACCTCTCACACACAACTGTACCACAAAACACATCCCTGGTCTTTTTCTTCTTCTTTACTCCACAACGCAAAATCTTGTTACGGTGCACTTTCACTGACATGATCCCCTTGTAGTTGTTGCTTTAACGGGTTTTGTTTTGTTTCATTTTTTTTGTTTTTTGGTAGTTTTTTTCCCCTTTTGCCCCTAAACATGACTATGATCTCTACCCAAAATATTAAAAATCACTAGTTCAAATATTAATCATAATTTTTTAAAAATTAAAGGGTTATTTTCAGTTTCACTATAGGTACACTCACTCCTTTCTGTTTGTCTTTCTTTTTCCTTCTTTTTCTCCAAAATAGTGCCAACACCAATAACAAAAAACATGTGTGACATCCATGATGCAGATGTTTGCACCATTGCGGCAAACCTCAGGGGACAAAATTCCTGCATCTGTTGCGCAAACAGTTTGAGAGGACCTCTGTTTGTGGAGGCATTGTAAAAAGTGGTAAACGCTACACAATCGCTTGTCGTCCCACCAAAACTTTAAATACCACTTGGCGGTTGAAAGTGTCAGCCTCTGTGTGTGTGTGTGTGTGTGTGTGTGTGTGTTTGTGTGTGTGTGTGTGTGTGTGTGTGTGTGTGTGAGCAACAGTCAATGCATGGGACGTATGGTCTTCTGTCTGCTCTAACTTTCTACTTTCAGTGGCTTGCTTAGTACCAGATGAACAGAGAAAAAAAGCAATAAGTAAACATAAAGAAATAAGAACCCCTTCCTACCCCCTACCCCCATATTAACAAAGAAAGAAAGAACAATTAGCAATACCACCTTGAGAAAATTTAATATGCACACTGAAAATTTTATGGTCAAAAATGTTTTCCAATAGAGTCTTAAAGTAAAACCCAACTTGACTTGAACGAGAAACTTCAATAATACTTTTAAAGATGAGCAAACACACACTTTTTTTCCATTTGACCATTGCAACACACACCCTTTACGAAGCAGCATCTGCTTTCGTGACATCCCCCATTGAAGAAAAGCCAAAGGACAAAGGAAACAATTATTATGGACTGACAGTAAGGTCAGGCAGGACCTAGCTGCTTTTCCCCTTCATAGATCATCCTCCCACTACAAGTATAAAAGAAGCCATGCGTGACAGTGAGTGAGGAGATAGATAACAATGGGTCTACTCCTCCTCTTCCTCCTGTCATCCCATTCAGTGCTTCACATAGTCCCTTCTTCCTTTGTGAAAACACTGACTGGCCTATCACTTCATAGCAGCAAGCCACATTTACTGCAGGGAAAAAGAATGTTTTAATGATACACAGAGATAACGAGGAAGATAGAAAGCAAAGGAGAGAAAACAGTTGAATGTGTGCACCAGGTGTGTGTGTGTGTGTGTGCATATGCCCATGATCATTTGGTGTGATTTGTCACAGGATCCGCACGAATAACATAAATTATGTGTCCTCTATTGTTTTCAATTACTTATCAAAAAGCTTATTTTCCATTTATACCCAATACCTTTGTAGCAAAGTACATGCCGATGTAACCAGATCTTTCTGATGCCATATTTGTTTTTAAATTTGGCTTTTCAGGATAAGTCTACTATGGCTGCAATCTGGTGCTAAAATTTAATGAAAAAATGCTACAATTTCTTTGTCATCGGATGATCAGACAACAACTGTTGTTGCCTGTCATAGGAGCGAAAATGTGTTGCCCTGCCATTAAGTACCTGACAAGTCAGGCCCAGTACATCCAACTTCAGCATGAGAGAGAATTGTTATCTTTTAAGCTTTCTGGGAAAAAAAAGACATGAGAATGGGCCAAGAAGGCAGAAAATAGGCAAGAAGAAGGTGACAGGAAGAAAACGAATAAGGAAGAAACAAAGAGAGGGATTAAAAAAAAAAGAGGGAATTCCTAGCACAGAATTTCCAGAAGGTGGGGTGCTATTCATACTGACAGGCCCTTGGGATCCCCATGAGGGGGGGATTTCAATTTTCCTGTGGTCATCTGGCATGCATCTACTACCTGACACCCCCCTTCCCCATCCCCACCCAAAAAAGAAATATATCAAAATATACAACTTAAGATAAGCAAAATCTTCCCTCGGTAGTCCTCAATTATAGATGATAGATTCATCTATATCCTTTATACCAAATATATCATCCTCTCATACTTGTACATGAAATTACAGAAACCATAATACAGTGAAGAAAATTGAGGTACACACCCGATCAGCAACAACCAAGAAATTACAAAAAGAAAAAAAAGGTATCTGAGCTTCAAGAAGAAGAAAATAGAACAAATCCACACAGATTACCAGACCACTAATCAAACCTTGGAGTGTGGCCTAGCGTCCAAATCTCCCTTGCCCATCTCTAACCCCCCTTACATTCCAGGCAGGCCCAGCTAGAGGTCTTGCCCACATCCAGAGCAGAACAGAACAGAAGAGAAGGGAAGGGGCCACCCCTGGGTCTGCTGATCGTTTTTCAAAGGGGGGTTGTTGCAGGCCGGCATCTCTTTTTCTACTTTTAACTGCTCCTTTTTTTTGACTGTCAAGATTCATGATCTGCCTGTCCTCCCCCCACCTGCAGACTGTAGTCCTGGGCTGTATTACTTCCCTTTTCAACCTCAGAACCTATTATCACCACAAGGGAGTTGGAAGTGGAAGGGGGAGGGACCGAGGGGGAAAGATAGAGAGAGAGAGGGGTAGGGGGGAGGGAGAGAGGGGAGGGAGGGAGAGAGAGAGAGAGAGAGAGAGAGAGAGAGAGAGAGAGAATGATAAAGATAGTGTGTGTTTATAAGTGCAAACATATGCACACATGTGCACAAATGGAGGGGGGGGGGGGGGTTGAGAGAGAGCCAAGGAGGACGGAGAGGGAGAGAGAGAGAATGATAAAGAGAGTGTGTGTGTATAAGTGCAAACATATGTGCACAAATGGACACATGCTACGTGTTTGCACATGCTGTGTGTGGGTGCATGCGTGCGTGCATGTGTGTGTGTGTGTGTATCACTATCACCAGTCATTCCCTGTGTATTTGTCCCTTTCTTGTGTCATTTCAGAGCTGTTCAAGTGGGAAATATGACCATTACATCTGATTATAGTGATGACACCTTGTAGTCTAACCAAGTAAAAAATACTGTAACCATCCAATGCATAAACAGGGCTATTACATTTACAGAGTTCAACTCTATCAGTTTTAACTTCACAAAACAGAAAAATGCCTACTCGCTTCATGGAATAGCAATTCAACAATTCTCGCCTATGAATTCCTTTTAGAATGTAAGCTGACTGCAAAAACATGATGGAAAGAAGTTCACCTGCTAGCTAATCCCCTCCATCTGAAGTAAGCAGAGCTGCAGAAACAATAGCAGCTGTACCAACACCACAGTAGGGGTAGTAGTAGTACTAGTAGTACTGGTAATTCATCCTGACAATGAACTGTATTAAGTCTGATGAAAAATGCACAAAAGCCTTAAAATGATCAACAGTTAAAGTAAAAAAAAACTGCTCGAAAAAATTAGACCTTTGATTCTAAGACAATTATTCTCTCTCTCTCTCTCTCTCTCTCTCTCTCTCTCTCTCTCCTCTCTCTCTCTCTCTCTCTCTCTCTCTTCTCCTCCTCCTCCACTTCCTCCTCCCCAACCACCCCACAAACAAACACACACACTAGAGTCACAGCCCATCACCACCAACTCACACCAACGGAGCTCCCAGAACTCCAGCGTCGCCCACTCCTTCATCCAAACAGAGCTCACAGAGAGGACAAGTCAAGCAAGATCTCTTCTCCCTGTCACCAGAGTTGAACTAGGCCCTAGCCTACAGCTTTCACAAC